>CM053586.1:66600070-66631876 GCA_028646515.1 Pseudochirops corinnae | reverse complement strand
TTTCCTCCTGAACTAGGTAAATGATATGTTTGATTAAAGTAAGATTGTTAACCCATTTTGAGTTGCTTTCCTTTAGAAAAGCAGATCTAAGAACCTGTGCTAGTAGCCGCCCTAGGTATGCTAGGGTGCTTGCTGTTACAAGAAGTCATAAAGAATCTCACAAAGTTGAGTCAAGTCAACAAACGATATGTGTCTATTATGTGTTGGGCATCGTACTAAGAGCTGGTATTGTAAATTATTGGCCAGGCATTCATTTTTCACAGTGTATTTGTTGCTTTTCCAAATACTGGCTCTGGAATTATTTTAATTTCATCTATGAAGCCTATTGGCCTACTCCTCCTCCCTACAGCATCTATCCAACATAGAGAATATGTACTTGTTCACCACTCAGTTCATTTAACAGAATTAAAAGTGATATACTTGTGAATTTCCTTCAAAGACAGATTTGGGAAATAGAGTCTGTGAAGATAAAGAATGGATGGTCTCATGATATTGTCAGCAGGATTTTACTTCTCCACTGCTCATGCAATTCAAATTCGAAAGCCTGGATATATCAAGACCAGTAAGGCTTTAAAGTTGCCCTAAAAGAAGTGAGGGAAAAAATCTTTCCCTTTTAATAGAAAAGTAATTGCAAGCATTAAGAAATCACAATCGATGATTTTTTTTTTCTAGATTGTACCAGCTACTATATGGATTCACACCCAGGTCAAGGGGAAGAAAATTTTAAAGGTAGAGATTGTGGACTTGATTGCAGGAACTTTATACAGTGTTACTTCATCTGTGTTAAAGCAAGAAGCTGTTGCCAGGGTCAACTTCGGCCAAAATCATAGGCTCTGTCTCAGGGGCCCTTCTTCTTTCTTCTTTCCTGGATGTCCTTAGTCCTAGTTACCTCATCTTTCCACTTCCAACATCCTCAGCCTTCTTCTGTCCTCCTATTTGTTTTCAGGGTTTGAGAGCCTACCTAAACCTACTAAGTGAACTCTGTGCTCTAGTCTACTCAAAATTTACTTTCCCAGGGTCTCAGTCCCACACGGCCATGCATTGATAAGGAAGCATAATGTAAAGGTGTAATTATATTCAGGTCACATATTTGCATTTTAACACTGTCTTTCTTTATGAAGCCAAATACCTTAAGTCAATGGATTCCCATAGTGGGTGTTCCAGGTATCATGGCAGGCTATTAGGGAAAGAAATTTGTGGCTTAGGGAGCCTTTCAACATAACATATAGGCAGCTGCCCATATGTTTGTGCACAGGACAGAAAGAAAATGAACAGAATGTAAAGTGATTATATGTGCTAAAAATCTTCAATAGCCTCCTTTTAACTTTTATTTCTTGGAGGGGGAGAAGAGGTAGCGGTTAATCCCATCTGTGTTTCCTCAGAGGGAAAGTGTAAGCTTGGAACCTCATGTCAGACAATTGCTTAACTGAGATTGGATCAACTCAGAAAAAGAAGAGGAGAAAATCTTTAATGTTTTAAAAGAAGATGACTTTGAAGATGTCCCGGTGGACCAGCCCTTACACTCCTCTTGTTTCTTCTTATTTTTCTTTTTTCCTCTCTATTTTATCATAATAAAGGACTTCAGATAGAGTAGGAGAGAAGAGAGGCACTGGACTCAGTAAGTTACTCCATGCTCTACTTCTTTAAAAACCTGGAAATCTATTTTTATGAGAAAGATTCTCTAAAGCAGTAGGCTCCTTTTTTTCCCCCAGGAGTTCCTAAGACGGCACAATTAACTCACACCACATGCTGTAGAACAAGATTCTCATTCTACTTCTGTGGCGGTGAGATGAGACAAAGAAAACAGCCTGGAGTTGGCATCCAATCAATTCCTACTGGGGTCCTATTCTAGGAACCCCTTCGGGGAATCCTTGTTCAGTTATTTACATTTGATGAAAATGTCATAGCATTCAATATTGTAGATTTTCCCCTATATTGGGTTTATACTACTAAGGGAAGTGGAGAATTCTCTGAAGTCCCAGGACAGGTGCATCTCATGATCATGATCTATAGCCAAGAAAATAACATTCCCCTCCAAAGACTATGGCCCAGCTGCACAATGAGCCCTGACTCTAGATGTAGGGGTATGGTAGTGATACAAATCCTTTTAAAGCAACCAGCACTGGGAAAGGAAACCAATTTTGAGTGTAACTGGCACCTTTGGGTCTAGAGAAATCACCTTGGCCATCCCAGACTCAAAAACTCCAAAATATTTAAATGGATAAACTGTTTTCAGTAAAAATCTGAAAGAATTTTGGTTTCCAGAACTCTCTGTATAAAGAGCTTAAGGAAGTTCCCTCCTAGGTGTGCATTGAGGATACAATAAATCTTCAGGGACAGTTTTTAAAGCTCTGTCTATACACTCATAAGTACTGGAGATATAACTTTAGCAGTCTAATGAATATTTTTATTTAATCTTACAAGATTCTTGTGACACCCATCAGGGCATGGTTAACTTAGTTGTTAGAGCACAGTGCTAATGAGGCCTAAGGTAAAGATTTGATACCTGTGTAATTCAAATGGCTTAGAAGTGAGCAAAGCTCTTCTCTCCACCGATGCCTTAGGCAGCTATCACCTAAATCTATGCCAGTATTTACCAGGGGTGACTGGGTGAGAGGGTAAGAATGATTGAGCATAAATCTATTCCTACTTTGGAAAAAAAATAAATCAAATTTGAAGGATATATTCTTCACAGACAGAGGTAACATGGTATAATGAACAGCCATCTTTGAAGTCAGGGAGACCTATGTAGAAGTCCTTTCTATGACACAACCTAATGGTAAGACCCATGGTCAAGTACCATAGCCTATTAATGGACCAGACAACTTTTCAAGACTCTAAGCTATGCATGAGTTACCAATCTGCATCAGTGGAGAGTTTCCACACACCTGAAGTTCCCTGAACCAGTGAAATCACAAGTTTGAACCCCCCCAAAATAGAAACATAAGATGTTATAGCTAACAAGATACCACTTGTCAAAGCTCTTCATTTTAGAAATGAGGAACTGAAATCAGAAAAGTAGATTTGCTCAAGGTCATTCAAGCTAGTGAGTGACAAAGCTAAGACTAGAAATTAGGTCACCTCTCCACTTCCCTAGGCAGTAAAATTACCTTGATAATAAGAATAACATACCCTAGGCTTCCAACAAAACATCACTACCCATATTTGTGCTCTATAATGTGGACAGCAATTCAACGATTCTTTTTCTGGACTACATAATTGCCTAGATAAACAATGTTTCATAATTGTACCTAAAAAAAGGAAAATAATTAGGATTTCTATTCAAGTTACTCTTTATATAGGGCTCAAAGTTATAGTGGACTGGTCAGTTAAAATAGGTTAACGACCTGCCTAACTGATAATACCACACATAAAGAAGCAATTAATATTGGAAAAGGCATATATAATATATATGTATACCATACACACCTATACATATATATGCATATACACACCATAGCTCAATGTTCAATAAACATAAGAACACCAACTACTAGGAGAAGCAATTCCCCACATGACAAGAACTCTTGCAGCAAATGAAAAGGCAAAAAATACTTTTGATCAACACTCATACCACATTTCATAATAATCTTTGAACAAGATTTACATCTCATTCAATTCCCTTCACAACTATGCTAAGGGGGAAGAATTCAGACACAAAACAAAGAACAGAGAAGACTGAAAAAGGCAAAACAAACTCTTTTGACTACATAAAATTTTAAAACATCTTTATGAACAAACTCAATATAATCAGAATAAGAAAAGATACTGAATAGGGGAAAATATTAATATTAAACAGGTCTGACATAATTGTGATATCCAAGATACATAAGGAATTGACAAAATGATATAAGATGAAGAGGTATTCCTCAATAGGTAAGTGACTAACGTATATAAACAGTTTTCAAAAGAGGAAATGTAAACTGTCAACAGTCTTATGAAAAAATGTTCTAAATTACAAATCATAAGATAAATGCAGATTAAAACAATAATGAGGTCCTACCTGCTAAATTGGGCTGCTAGGTGGCACAGTATGGGCTTGGTATCATGAAGACCTGAATTCAAATCTGAACTCAGACACTTACTTTGCTGTGTGACCCAGGGAAAGTCCTTTAACCCTGTTTCCTCAGTTTCCTCATATGTAAAATGATCTGGAGAAGGAAATTTAAACCACTCTAATATCTTTGCCAAGAAAACCCCAAATGCAGTCATAAAGAATCAGACCCAAATGAAACAACTGAACAACAACAATCTGCAAAATTGGCAAAGATAAAAGAAATAGACAATGTAGAAGGGACTGAGGAAAGACAGAAACGCTAGTATCCTGGTGGAATGGTTGTGAATTGGCCCATTCTGGTGAAAAAAATGGAATTATGCAAGAAATACTACTAAAGTCTTCATGTTCTTTGATCCAATGATCCTGTTTCTGAGCAAATTCCCCAAGGAAGTCAAAGTCATAAAGAAAAGTTAATATAAAGATATGTATACATGTATATATATATATATACATATATGTTTATATGTGTTCATATGTGTGTCTATTGAAATGTTCATAGCAACACTTTTGGTAGTACCAGAAAACTGTAGGAAGGGACAGAGGGGATACACATCCATTGGGAACTGATTAAAAAGTTTGTGGCATATGAAAATACAGGTATATTATAGCATGGTTCATATTATTATTCCATAAAAATTAGGAATACCAGGAATTTAGAAGCATGGGTAGATGTATATGAATGGAGCCAAAACAAAGAATCCAGAATATACATTATATCTATAGTAAGGTAGTGAAAAGTGAATCATACCAAAAGGCCCCTGAATTCCAATTAATGTAATAACCAATTTTGGACAGATGGAGAGGGGAAAAAGAGTGCACTTCCACATCACAAAGCATTCCCAGGGCCCCCATTTTTTTTTACAAGGAGGGGCCAAAGCTGGCCAACCTCACCCTCCTCACTATGTTTCTGGCTTCCCAGACTTTGCTACTATGCTTCAGCTGCCAACTACCATCCTACCCTGGAACTTCCCTCCTTTGAGTTGGATCCCTTTTCCCATTTCTTAGTTCCTCCCATGTCCTCCATTTTGGAGAGGGTCCCAAGCCCAACAACCTTCACTTTCCACCTGACTCTGCTTTTGACTTTGCCAACATCATACATCTGTATGGGCTACCCTCCCCACCCCCAATTTATAGCTTCTCTGTGTGTGGTCTTTCCCTTCAGAATTCAAGTTCCTTGAGGGTAGAGACTATCTTTTTCTTGCTTATATTTCTATCTCCAGTGGTAAGCATAGTGCCCAGCACATGATTTAATAAATACTTGTTGCCTTGCCTTATACTAGTGAAAAAAAAATAATAATCAAAAAGTAAAGATGAAATTTAAAAGAACCATGCCTATTGGTATTTATACCTTACCCAATAAAAATAATTATGCTTTCAACTGTGTACAGATTTAAGACCCATAGATCTTTTTTCATCAAGATAAAATAAGCAGCCTTATGTTTTATCTCTGATTCATGAACTCAGAATGATACAAAAGTGCCAGGAATAGCTGCCTCCTTTCTTAATTATGCCCCCAGAATTCTTCTCTTTCCCTATTACAGGATCAAGCTCAGTTTCAAATATGGCTTCTTCCTCGAAGCCCATACTTTCCTCCTCATTTGTCAGTAATCTCTCCTTCCTCAAATTATATTATGCGCACTTAATGTTTACATACTATATATGTCAACCCTTCCTCTTCCTCCCTTAAAGACTGTAAACTTTTTTTTTTACTATAAATTTCTTGAGAGCAGGAACTGTTGTTTGTTTGTTTGTTTGGGGGAAGATAGTCGGCCTTTGTATACTCAAGTTTGAGTGCAGTATCTTTTACATAATATGCACTTAGCAAATTTGTTGGATCATTCATAGAGTAATTCTTGGTTTTGCTTTCAAAGGCAACTTTCCTGTGTTCATTTTCTTAGTGACAGTTAACAGAGTCCCAAGGTGGTGTAGATATTCCCCTATGGACCCACTGAAGCCGTCTGAAGAGAGCTCAGCAAGTTAACCCAGTATGTGCAGGCTGGAATATGAATGAATGGTTATGCTATACCTACTGCTATCTAATTCTCAAAGCCATTTCTCACTGTTCAGAGCACAGTAACATCTTGTTTACAGCTTTTTCCAATTAAACTATTGTTTGCCTCAGAACTGTTGAAGAAAAAAAGTGTTAAGAGATTTAATTAAGCACAAGAATGTAACCACTGATGACTTTAAAGTATTCTGAAAATCAACTATCTCCTCGCAATTAGTATTTTTGAAATTGGCAGTTAATATTGGCATATTAAGGGCATTCAAAAGATTTTCAGATTGAACACTGCTTGTAAAACAAATACCATTCAGTCTTCATATTCAAAATAAAATAACATCATATCCATGAATTAGTTTTACTTATCGTTGCAGATCTTATTTCCTCAGGAAGAAATACAAGCAATGTAAAGAATTTTTAGTGTTCGAATAAAAGGTTTTGATCCCAGGTGAAGAGGCAGATTGGGTATGTTAAAAAAAAATCAGACCTTTCCTCATCTACTTTTAGGATCTAGCCCCTCTATCTGCATCAGATGGATATCAATCTCTCTTATAAATGTGCCACTTTGTCTTTTTTTTTCTGAGTAACTGGTTCCCACAGGCTTTTGAGGTATCTCAAGCTTGAGAAAGAGTCTCCTTTTGTTCTCATTATTCTGCGAAGCTTTGGAATAGAAAGATGACAAATTAAAGAATTTCCCAGAATCTCTGGAAGGTTTGCTTTTTTTTAAAAGTCTTTCCTTTCCCTTCCTTCCTCCCCTTTCTTAATCTTGTTCCTCCCATCCCTCCTCCTTCCCTCCCTTCCATCCTTCTTTTTTCCCTTTCTTCCTCTGTCCCTCTTTACCTTTCTTCTTTCTTTCCTTCTCTCTCTCTCTCCCTTCCTCTTTCCATACCTCCCTTTCTTCCTTCTCTTCCTTCTGTCCTTTCTTCCCTTCCTTCCTCCCTCCTTCCTTCCTTCCTTCTCTTCCTTCTCTTCTTCCCTTCTTTCCTTCCTTCCTTCCTGCCTTCCTTTCTTCCTCTTTTCCTTCCTTTTTACCTTTCTCCCTCCTTTCCAATGGAAAAATACTGGTAAAGCAAAAATATCGTAGGTCTATTCTTTCTAAAAGTGTTCATGCCAAAAGTCCAATTTAGACACAAAGATATGCTCTCAGTACATAGGGCAAGTTATGCCCATTAGCTGATATTGCTTCATCATTGTGTAACACTGGCAGCAACTACTGAGTCACCACCCGCAAGAAGCATTTTTAGTTGCTTTTTCAGCAGAGATGGGATTTGCTGAACCATCCACACTTTCATTTCAGGCCCTTCCTACTACCATCGTTGGCAAATGTTTATCAATCACAGACCATGGAAACAGATATATCTATAGTTCCACTCTAGTTCTACAAAGCTAACTTCATTACAGCTCTATAAGGATAAAATACATTCTTTGGCCTCATTAATACCAAGGTTGAACAAACTAATTCCATATGCCTGCTCTGCCTTGGATTCTAGTTCAGCATAGATTGACTATCACCAGTTTATTCTTTAAGCAAATGTGTATTAAGCATATACCTTGGGTAAAGCAATACATTAAGCCTTGGTAGGTTTCAATGATGAAAAATTACACAGACACTTTGCTTAAGGAGCTTAAAGTCTGACAAAACTTTTATAACACAGACAAATAAGCATTATACAAAATAGACTGTGATGGGGCAGAGAGACAAAGTACTTTAAAAAAATTTTTTAAATTAAAAAACTTTCAGAATCAGCATTATGGAAGAGGTGCTATCTTAAAATGGATCTTAAAGAAAGAGAAGGATTTCAACAAATAGAGATGAGAAAGGAGTATATTCAAGGCACAAGGTAGTCTGTGAGGATACACAGGGGGAGTGGAACAATGGACTGCAAATGGTAGAGACTGAAGGCATGAAGACCAGCTAAGATGCTATAGCAATGTTCAAAGCAACCTTATAAGGCTCTAAACTGGGGCCATAGCAATGGTGGGAAGAAAGATGGGACAAAGGTAAATGAAAAATCATTAAAACCTGGTAACTAATTGAATGGGGGTGGGGCAGGGAGTAAGGGTTGGGACTATAAAGAGAAGAGAGAATTAGTTTAGGAAAGGTTTTGATCCTGGGTGACTAGGACGATGTTGGTGTTACCAATCAAAATTGATTGGAAATTGATAAGGAAATTGGTAAGAGGGGTTAAGTTTAGAGAGGTTGTTTTGAACATGGATAAAACCATAAGATAACAGGTTTAGAAAGGAAGGGAACTTTGAGGTCATCTGGTTCAATATCTCATTTTACAGATGAGGAAACTGAGACCCAAAGAACTTAAGTGACTTACCCAAGAGCACACAGACATTAAGTGGCAGAGCTACTCTTCTGACTACAAAGTTCACTGTCTTTCCACCGCACCATGTTACCTCTCCTGTTGACTTGAAGGCACAGGAAGAGCAACCAAGTGCAGATGTCTGGAAAGCACCTGTTGTTGCAGGACTGCAATTCTGGAGAAAAATACGGATTGATAAACTGGGGACCCATATGTGTAGAGTGATAATAGAAGTTATTAAGAGAGAAGAGATTGCTAAGGGAGAGAATACAGACAGAAAATAGCTGAGAACATAATGTTGGAAGATACTCACACAAAGGGAGAAGAGTAGGATGATGAACCTGTATGAGAGACTGAGGAGTAATAGGACAGATAAAAACACTACCAGGATTTTGCAATATTATAATATAGAGGAGAATATTCATAAGAGTGGGGTTAAAATGCCTAAAAGTTGCAGAAATGTAGGTGCCCTTCTGGCACTAGATTAATGCCTCCTCCTGTATTAGGTACTGGGGAGGAATATAAAAGAACTATATAATGGAGTCCTTGCCATCAAAGAACTATTCTATACATCTTTCTGAGTTCAAATCTGGTCTCAGACACTTACTAGCGGTATGACCCTGGGCAAGTCACTTAACCTGGTTTGCCTCAGTTCCTCATCTGTAAAATAAGCTGGAGAAGGAAATGGTAAACCACTATGGTGTCTTTGCCGAGAAAACCCTGAACAGGGTCATGAAGAGTCAGACACAACCAAGCAATGACTCAATAACAAAATAAGACAGAATATAACTAATGACTGAAATATATGCTACAAATCTATTTTCTTCTCTGCTCCTTCTGCCTCTGCCTCCTAATGAATATCTAATTTAGGCCTCCGCAATATCTTGCCTTATGTAAAACCTAGATTCACAGAAGCAATCTAGTGATCACTATGATCATGTTGCTTAGAGATATGTAAAACACTAAGCCCCAGGATGATGGTATAATTTCTAGATTCAAAATATGTTGCATTTGGTTATAGGTAAGGTTGGAAAACAATTAGATTAAGTGCCTGGGTACTCTAAACTTCCCACATCTCTGATAAATGTTGCTGCTGGTGATTTTCTGAAAACATTTAGAGAGGCTTACAAACAAGGATTTCCACAGAAAATGGCTTCTAAGCAGTAAAGAAAATACAATAAACTCACCAACAGATGGCATGAATGGGATTGAAATATGCATGACGATAATATACAATAGTTTTGGAAAAGAAAAGCTGACCTTTTGTTACCTGCATCTAATAAAATAAAACTGTTTATTAAAACTATCCAAAAGATTAATTAAGGAAAGTTGTTTGGCTCCTTTTCTTTTTTTTTTTTTTTTTTTTTTTTTTAGCTTAGGGAGTTGCTAGGAGGCTTTGCCTACCATTTAGCAAGTAGACAAAAGGTCAAGGACTGAAAACATAGCTGTGTGGTGAAGTTTCACACAGAAGGAAATTGTGTAAATGGTGGCAGAAGGGGGGAGAAGACATTAAAATGAAAGAACAGCTGTTGGTACAACTACCTCATAAGTACAAGCTCACTTCTCTCTTTCTGAAGTTTATTAGTCTCCCAAGTGGTGCAGTGGGTAAAGTGCTGGGCCTGAAGTCAGGAGAACATGAGTTCAAATGTGACTTCAGACATTTACAATTTACTAGCTGTGTGAACCTGGGGAAGTCCGTTAATCCTCTTTGCCTCAGTTTCCTCATCTGTAAAAGGAGCTGGAGAAGGAAATGGCAGAGCACTCCAGTATCTCTGCCAAGAAAACCCCAAATGGGGTCATGAAGAGTTGGACGGAACTGAATCACTAAACAACAAGAAGAAGTCTCCAAAGAGAATAGCAGCCTGCTGTTTATCAGAATTGTGCTCCTTGCCTGTTATGTTGCTTTTCAGCCTATTGTTTTAACGGCATCGTGCTACTTGCCAGCACAAAAATAATGATAACAACAACTGAATATAGCACTTAAGTTCATGTAATCCTTCATATACATTATGTCATTTGAGCAAGGCCAGTCTACCTTTTTGGCTATATCATTTAGCTACAACTTATCAATTGAGCCTAAAAAATTGGACTCCTCCAATTCTAGGATTCCAGAGTGTTTCTCTTCTCTGGATTTTAGTTTTCTCATCTGTAAAATGAAGAGGTTGAATTCAGTTCCTCTTTCAGCTCTAGAATTCTAAGACCATGAGGCTTTGCTCATATCTACATAAGTAAAGATATATCTCGGAAAACTGATATATATATATATATATATATAGATAGATAGATATAGATATATATAGATATATATATATATATATATATACACACAAATACCCAAATGAATGCCCTGCAATTGGCAAAAACAAACAAGTCCAATCATACATATCTTTTTTTTTTGCTTTTTTTTTGGAGGGGAAAAGGCAAGGCAATTGGGGTTAAGTGACTTGCCCAAGGTCACATAACTAGTAAGTATTAAGTGTCTGAAGCCGAATTTGAACTCAGGTCCTTCTGACTCCAGGGCCAGTGTTCTATTCACTGCACTGCCCCCCAATCATATATTTCAATGAAATATCTGGGGAGACTGCTATTTAAAAAAAAAAACACCAAATGCTAGAGTTGAAAGAGATCTGAAATATCAATTAGTCTAATCCCATCACTGTATGGATAAAGAAATTGAGACCAAAGAAGGTAGTGTTTGACCTAAGGTCATGCGATGGATATTTGGCAGAGCAGGATCTCAAAATCAGGTCTTTTGAAAGGTCTAATGGTAAGACTCCTGGGTTTGGACTCAGAGTACCTGTGTTTTTAGATCAAGAGAAAAGGAGGAGGTCTCCATTCACTGAGTGAATACTCTATGGCAAACTTATAGTATAGAAAGACATGAAAAAAGAGTCACATAGATAGAGATCTGTATCAGTGGAAGGAACACCTACATTAGTGATAGCACAGGTCTAAATATTCCCCCCAAGGCAGAGCACACTGCTCCTTCTGTATATACCAGGCATCTAATAAATGCTTGTTGTCTCTGGGTCTTTCTCTTGTTTTTGGTATAGCTTTAAAAAAAAAAGATTCTTTCTAAGCCTTAGCTCTTCAAGCTATTCTAACAGCTCCATGGTATTCTTCTGTTCTCCCTCCAGTCTTGTATTGGTTCTGTCTTTATTCCCATTTTTAGCATGTCTTTTCAAAAAATTCATCTACCAATCTCCTGTGTTGCCTCTTCCTTCTCTCCCTTCCTCGAAGTCTTTATTTTGTCCATGTACTCAGTTTCAATAGTCCATTTCAATGCTCTATTGAGGAAAGTGGGAAAAGAAAATATAAATTATGTGCTAAGAGCCAGGACAAAGAAAAGGCAAGAAAGAAGGAAGGATCAGTAGGAACAGCATCAATACTAACATCAGGCTTGTCTGAATTCTGTATCTATTTTTCTCATTTAGTCCTTTCCTTTCTGCCTGTTTTATATTATTTTGTAACATTTTTCTATTATATTCTTGCCTGCTCCCTGACACTTTCTGCCCCCCCCTCACTTTCAGAAAGTTCAAGTATTTAATTTGGAAACTGCTAGACAAGTTGATTGGTACTAGACATTTATTTCTTTAACCTCTTGGAAACATTTGTTCTCTGGGATCCTTGAGGCATGCAACCTGTCCATTCCTGTCACTCAAAACCTTTCCAGAAAGAACCTCAACTAAATTTTCCACTTGGAGATCATTAGTGAGGGGCATCCAAGTGGATAAAACCCTGGGAAGCCTACAGCCAAGGAGATGTACTGATGCTATGGATTCTGGGAAGAGAAGAGGGCTGGGACCAGAGGATGCAAATCAATCTCAAAACTGGGCAGTGAGACAAGCTCACTCATGCAAGCTGGCTGTTTGTCTCTCATTCTCTATCATTATTTGACATTTATAAAATTGTAAAAGTCTAAGTGAGTTACAGAAACACTTCTGATCCAAGAGTTCAATCCCCTTGGAAACACACTTGCCGTGTGGAGGCATGCCCTTACAATTCAGACATTTGGTTTGGTTCATTGATTGGAACACTGATTCATTGAAGATGTCTGAAGTTTTTTTTCTTAACTAGAATGTGTGTATCATGAAAGAAAGGTGGGTGTTTTAATCATACTAGGTGTGCTCTTCCAGAAAATAATTTCTACCCTTGGTGAGTCTTGCACTACAGGGAGTGCCATGATATTCATTTATCTTTCCTCTTCCTTTCCAAATGCAAGAAATACAAAATTTCATTTATCAAAGTCTTTCCTGTGCAATCTCAGAGGAGGCTGCAAAGTCATGGGCTAAGTAAATAAACAGGACAGATGTCCAACCTCAAACATAAATGAGGTAGGAGGAAAAACAAGCCAAATGTACTGAAGATATTAAGACAAAAGGTGCCATTTCCCAATTCCAGGCTTATTAATTAAAACTAAAATTAAAATTATGTAGGATCACTCATTAAGCCTTTAATTTAAGCACAGACTGACAAAACTAATTGTACTAAAAATCTCCCACAGCTGTTCCCTGCTGGCCTCTGCAATATGCTGGAATAAGTCCCAATGGATCTGCCAAATGAGTGTATGTTGTCTACAGTAGTGACAAGTTATCTCATTCTATGGCTTCCTTCTGAAAGATTGGTCTGAAGTGATGAGAAGCATGCATTCTTTTCCTTACTCATCTGGAGAGTGATGATTAGTTCCTGGGTTTTGTGGTAAAGTGTATAGAGTGACTGGAATAATGAAGACTAGACTTCAAGTCTAGCTTTAGACATTTATTAGAAACCTCAGATTAAATCACCAAACCTCTACCTACCTTAGTTTCCTCAAGTGTAAAGTGGTGATAATAATGGTACCTATCACCTAGGGTTGTTGCAAGGATTAAATGAGATAAATACTTTGCACAGTGTCCAGTATACACTAGGCACCATATAAGTACTAAGTAAATAAACAGGACAGATACCCAGGTTGTAACATTAATGAAGAAAACTTCTTTCTCTCTTTTCAAGTGTGTTTTGGGATTGTTAAGGATCATAAGATTTAAAGCTGGAAAAGATTTGATAGATCATATCTAATCTATAGGCTAATTTTACAGATGAATAAACAAAGGCACAGAAAAGCTGAGTTTCTTAACCTCACACAAGAACTTGGATTGAAACCAAGTCCTTTGACTTTTTTTGAGATTCAGTATGATACAGTAGAAAGAACGATGATCTGGAGTTAGAAGCTGCTGTTCAGTCATTCAGTCGTGTCTGAACTGACATGACCCCATGGATTTTGTCCATGGGATTTTTTTGGCAAAAATACTGGAAAGGTTTGCCATTTTCTTCTTTAGCACATGCCCATTTTACAGAGGAGGAACTGAAGCAAATAGGGATTAAGTAATTTGCTCAGGATCACACAGCTAAGTAAGTGTCTGAGGTCATATTCGAATTCAGATCTTCCTCACTCCAGAGTGGGTGCTCTATTTACTGGACCACCTCACTGCCTCTCTCCTCCCAAATATTTGTTACTTGGAAGCCATGGTCAAAAGGCAGGTTCAAATTCCACTTTTGCTACTTAAATCCTTTTTACCTACAGCCAATTAAGCAACCAGGCCTCAATTTTACCATCTGTAAAATGAAAGGATTAGATTAGATTACATCCCTTTAAACTCTTCATCTATGATCTATGATCCAACATTTTACTTTTTATCTCTTTGCATTTCTTAGTATAGGACACTGCATCTGGTATTCAACTAATAAGCTTTTGTTAAATGAATGATAATTCATCATTGAGATTTGAGTGTTTATAATGTACAAAACACTGTATATTATAAACATTTTGGGAGAGGAGGGGAGCTTTTGGCATAAGGGACTTTCCTTTCCATGAATCTACTAGAGCAGTGGTTCTCAATCTTCCTAATGCCGTGACCCTTTAATATAGTTCCTCATGTTGAGGTGACCCCCAACCATAAAATTATTTTCTTTGCTACTTTATAACTGTAATTTTGCTACTGTTGTGAATCATAATGTAAATATCTGATATGCAGGATGTATTTTCATTGTTACAAATTGAACATAACCCACGGGTTGAGAACCGCTCTACTAGAGAAACAGTATGGTGGAATCTAGTGCTTAGACTCATGTACTGCCAATGACGAAATCTGAAATTTCGGCCATAGTCACTAATTTGCTAACTTGAGCTTATAATTTAATATTTTTGCCTTTGTTTTTTGTTTTTTCTTAAGCTGACAAATATTTTTCTGTATTTCATTAGATACAATTGGTTTTTCCTACCCCAAAAAAGTGGTACAATACTTTACACAAAAACATCATGAAAGTTTTTAGCTATAGGACTATTCTTAGTGTGCTGGATTTTTCTACTTTGACTTTTCTGGTCTGATAGAATTTGTAGGGCAAGAATGGAAATGCCATTATTTCACCAGGTACTGAGAACTGTGTGCTATGTGTTAAATATTCTTTTCTGGTTTGTTTCACTGCCACTTTCAAAAAAAAAAAAGTGTTGGCTTTAAAAAAATACTTTAAGTAAAAATTGGTGGAGAAACTACAGTTACTGATAAAATCTTAATGCCGATGTACATATGTTTGTTTTCTATGGGAAGTGGTTTTGCACATTAGCTATTTTGCAGACTAATGAGACTCAGAATAATTAAGTCTCGATGCATTAAGTATGCATTATTAACATTTTGATTAACAGGTATCACTTACAAGATACCAAAAATAGAGTTAAGTAGCCTATGAGAATATGACTATCTGTTTATAATGTTTTCACGAGAAGAGAGAAGGAAAAATGAACTTATGCATTCCTATGGATAGAGGATTGGGCTTGGAATCAGAAACTTATCTTTCTGAATTCAAATTCAGTCTAAAGACACTTAGTAGCTGTGTAACCCTGGGCAAATCAGTTGATCCTGTTTGCCTCAGTTTCCTCATCTGTAAAATAAACTGGAGAAGTAAATGGCAAAACCACTCCAGCATCTTTGCTAAGAAAAATGCAAATAGGGTCATGAAGAGTCAGACATGACAGAGATGACTGAACAAATATAGGATATCTCCATTTGCAGTTCGTTTTGCCACCATTTCAGACTCACTATGTCTAAAACTGAAATCACCATCATAAATAAATCCACTTCCCCTTCCAAAATTAGAACTAGTTAAGTCATATTTGACACTTCTCAATTCTTCCTCTATATATGTTACTAGCTGTATTCAGATCCTCCCTCTGATAATCACTGGTTGTTTATAGTTAATAAACAGTAGATATGGAACTCAAACTAAAGTTTTCTAAAACCAGGTTGGGGGCTAGAACATTATCAGGTCAATCAATTAGTAACTATTTATTATTAATTGCCTACTATAGGATAGAGAGCTGCCTTTAGGGCCATGAAAACGTGAATTCAGGTCCTGGCTCTGATACCTACTTACTATGTCACTTTGAGAAAATCACCTGCCCTTTCAATGCTATGAGTTGTGGAGAGGGTGCCTACCTTTATTGGTAGAGTGAATTGTACCAGAATGAATCCATAAGTCCAGTATCTCTCCCTACAGGAGTAGGTAGTCCAGAGGGAAAATGAAATGTGGATTTTCATATTAAAGTAGCTCTCTACAGAAATAAAGGCAGGCCTAAATAATTTGAAAAATATTACTTGCTCATGGATAGGATGAGTCAATGTAATAGAAATAACAATACTGTACTACCTTAATTACATTACCTATTCAATTATAAGAGTGAATGGTACTACTCTGGATCATTTTCAGATTTCCCTACTTTAAAGAGCCCCATGTTTATACTGTTACATATTTAGGGATTTGACAATAGACCAGGCTCTTGACTCATAGTTTTCTTACCAATGGCCAGCTAAATTGCTGGTAGACTCTTGTCTACTCAATTTACTGATGCCAAATTAATCTCTCTAAAACAACTCTTTTCAGCATGTCTCTCTCACGTTAAAGAGAGATTCTCTATTTCCTCTCATGTCAATTTCAAATAGAAATCCCTATTTCTCATTTGTAGTCATGTATATATGCTTTTATCGTAGGCAGTGAGGTGGCTCCGTGAATAGAGTGTGGGACTTGAAATTAGGAAGATAAGTTTAATTCTCCCCCAGATGCTAACCCTGAAACTTTGAGCAAGTCACTCAACATAGGTCTGCCTCAGTTTCTTCATCTATGAAATGCAGATAATAATAGCCTCTATCTGCCAGGGTTATTGTGTAGATAAAATAATATTTGAAATTGTTATTATTACTAATAAATTGGGAAGCAGCATCTTGGAAATCAAATGGCCAATCATTCCAGTATCTTTGCGAGAAAACAGCATGGATATCGTTGGTATGCTCTGGTCCACGGGGTCACAAAGAATAAGAAACAACTGAACAACTGAAAAAAACAACAATAACATCTTGGAATTACTCTGAATTTGGAGTCAAAAGACCTGACTGGGAAACCTAGCTCTGTTATTAACTACCTGTGTGACCTTGGGCAAATCACTTAACCTCTCCAGGACACTGGCTCTCATCTGTAAAAAGAGAGAGACCCCACATGGGGTTGCAACCCACAGTTTAAGAAATGCTGAAAGGGTTGCAAGTAGAAAAAGTCTGAGAAGCTCTGGACTAGATAACCTCTAAGATCTCTTCCCAGCTTTAAATCGATTACCCTGTGATCCCCTTATGGCGCCATTTTCCACATGGACTCTCAGTACAAAATAAGCTAGTACCAGTTCTATGTAAAAAGATAAGCTATAGAAATTTTGATCCCTTGAATGAAATTGGAAAGATAAGGATGGCTTCTTAAATATACAATCGGTAAGTAAATAGTTTCAGTAGAAATGGCAGCTTTAAAAAAGAGAATTACCCTCATATTCCTAGCTCATTGTGCTCCATGAATGTGGAAACCAGCTAAAAAAAACAACCTAAAGTAATATATCAATGCTCAAAAACCTGTGACTTTGTCATTGTAGAGACTCTCTCTATTAATGTAGATCATAAACCACATATAATTCAGTCTTGGAGACATTCCTGAAGCTTAGAGAGAATTACTTGCACATGGGCACAGAGCAGGGAAGTATCAGTGGCAAGGTTTGAACCCAGGCCTTCCTGAATCCAAATTCTGAATTCCATCTATTCTGTGACACTGTATCCATGGTGCCATAATGCTGGATACAATTAGACATATGGATAAAATGAGAAAAGAAGTAAATATATTTGCCTCATATGGGTACCCATTAGGAATGTAAATTGGCTAGCATACACCCTAGACAACACAGACTACTGACTCTGGCCCTGGAATGATGCAGACAAATTCTCACTCATCTATTCATTTTTATTCTGATAGATAGAAAACTACACGGGTACTTTTTTTTTTTTCAGAATTATACATCTAGTTTGATTTAATTTTCCTTATTTTGTTCAATTTCCCAGACCATGATCAACCTCCTGATGTGATTTCTATTTTCAATTCCATTTTCCCTACCCTTGATGTGTCTTGGCAACAGAAATGCTATTGCCTCTTTCTCCATTAAGCCAGATGAGCCCATCACTTCAACCTAGATTCTAATCAACTGCACAGGACCAAACGAAAACAATTGGTATTTCGCGTATGAAAGCAAAACAAGCATCAGTCATGACGACCAATGCTTGAACTATCCATTCAAGAATCAAGTATTGCTAAAAATACCTACTGGGCACAATCCAGTCAATCAACAAATGTTCAGTAAGACTTGCTATGTGCTAGACATCGTGCCAGGCACTGGCAGTACGAAGATAAGTAGAAAGACAGTCCCTGTCTTCGAGTAGCTTACAGTCCAATGGGGTGACACAACACATAAAAGGAAGCTGAAAAGGAGAATGGAAAAACAAAGTGGGCATAACCTGGAGAGAAGTGAGCCAAGACTGATCTAGGTGCCTCCCTTAAATGGAGGTTCTGAGATTCCTTAAATGGTAGAGCCAGTCCAATCAGGGACAGGCTACAGGAGAGGAAAGTAGCTTTAAGGTGTGAATTCCAGGGTTGGAGTGAGACTTCAGAAGAAAAACTGGGTCTTAGTAGAGGAAGTCAGGATGCATCCTGGAGAAGAGTTCAAATCCTGGCTGTGCCACTTAACATCTGTCTGATATTGTCTGACATTCTGGGTCTCAGTCTCACAGGTAAAATGAAGGAATTGGACTAGGTGACCTCTCGGGTTGCTCGTAGCTCTAAAGCTGTGATCCTCCAGTCCTACTTGTTAATACACTGTGCTCTCAGAAGCACAAAGAAGATAGGCAGTGATGAACAAAGACTGGAGGGAGTATTAGACGTGTATAGAGAGCAAAGGAAAAAAGTAAGAGGTTCAGTAGGGGAAGAATTACTGGGAGAAATGAACAAAACTATTCTCTATGGTTAAGGAATTGGTTAACTTGTGAGATATAGCTATAGTGAGGCACATCAAGATTTTTTCAAAGACAATTTTTGGTAAGAGAAAAAAGTTTGGATAGGCACGGAGATGTGAAGTAGTCTATGGAGGACTAGAATGTTAGAAAATACATTTATATTTTATCTGGGGTTCTGATTACCACGGCAATTGCTTACAAGATGCATGGCAGTGAGATTTGGCTAAAGTCATGGAAAACAAATAAGGATCTGTTTTAATTTATGTGCAAAGTTACATAAATTAAGAGAAAAGGTAAAATCTGATAGATTCTGGGAAGAGAACTGGCAAGATTTTGTGACTGATTGATTAGATTTAGGGTGCAAAGTATGAAGAGTTAAGTGTGATTCCAAAATTGGATGGTCTGGGATAGAAGAGGGCATGATTTTTAACAGTTCCCAATCTATATATACTTTCAGACAAAGGCTAAGTAACCACTTATGTGGAATGTGGGAGAGAAAAATTCTTCCACAGTTATAAATCAGACTGGCTGATATCTGAGGCCATTTCCACTGGGAAAAAGGTTTTGAATGTCTTCTTGGGTCAGGGGGGGTGTCGATAAATGGGAAAGGGGAGAGGAGCAGATGAGTTACCTTTGTTGCCTAGATAAGGTCAGAAATGAAATATTTTCTCACTCTTTATTCCATGTTAATTTCTATATTGGACAAAACTTAAGAAGTACTAAATAGATGAGTTACATCCATGGGAAAAGATGGCCAGATAAAAAATTATCCCAATTTTCAAGATAATGAAATGCAGTTCCAAAGAAATAAAAGTGATTTACTAACCATGTGCCCTTAAGGTCACTTTGTTTGTAAGGAATCAAGATGAGACTCAAATTTCAAAATGCTAGGGCAGTGTTTTCTGCTATACCATATTGAGAGAGAGGGTGAGTTGGATGGGTCAGGAGCCAAAGTTTAGGAGTAAAGATGCTAACAAAGAGCAGAGAAAAAGAAGACAAGTAAAGTTATTGGAATTTCTACATAATATTAACTCCCACAAGTGTGGATTGATAAAAATGAAAACTCTATCCTACTTGGCAATAGTTTAAAAGAAGGTACATCCACACACATAGGTATATACAGGGTATATATCTTTGGAGTTTTGAGTTTCATATACATGTATCAACACACAAGAAACGTCTCAACCCTGGGAAGTAGGGAGTACAGGTATCATCATACCCATTTTTACAGATGAGTATAGTGGATATCTGAATGGTAGTCAGAAAACCTTAGTTCAGATCCTAGCTCTATCACTTTATACCCATATGACCTTGAGCAAGTCACTAAACCATTCTGGGTCTAAGTTTGTCATCTGTAAAATGAGAAGGTTGGAGTCAGGTCATCTATAGCTCTAAATCTATGATCTTACAGTTTTATGACCTGTCAATAGTCACACAGTTGATAAGGATAGGGCAGGATATAAACCCAGGACTTCCTGACATCAGATCTAACACTCTAACTAACTTCAACATCTAACATCATAGCCCAAAGGTTTCAACAGGTTACAATGATCAATCAAATCTGATAAGATGAAATTCAACAGCCCTGACCTTGAGTTAAAATCCAACTGCATGAGTGTAAGATAGATAGATATTCATGTGTTGAATAACTGGGGGTTTTATTGGATTGGAAATTCAATGAATCAACATCATGAGAAAAGCCAGAAAAATGCATGCAGCCTATGGACAAAGAACAGAAGTAACTCTACTGGAACAAGGGAGACCACGAACTTCAGCAATAGTAAGGACATATATGGAGTGAATAGTGTGTTAAATTCTGGGCACCACATTTTTGAAAAGATATTGAAATGCTAGTGTGGGTCCAGAGAAGGGTGACCAGGGTAGACAAAGCTCAAGAAGCATTTGATACATGCCGTTAGGTGGCAGCACTAGAAAGAATGATGGGTCTGGAGTCAGGAAGACCTAAGTTCAAATCCAGCCTCAAACAACTTACTAGCTGTGTGGTCATAGGCAAGTCACTTAAACTCTGCCTCAGTTTTTCCAGCTATTAAAAAAAAACTCAATTTCAAAATATTCTCTCTTTAAATGTTCATTTCTAATTTTAATTAAGTCATGATAACACAAATCACAAAATCACACAATTTTAGAGCATGAAGGAAAATTGGGCATCACCTAGTGCATCCCAATACTGTAACTGGCAGATAAAAACAATGGAGGTACAAAAAGGTTAAGTGATTTGACCAGGATCACACAGTTAGGGAGAAGTATAATCAGGCCTAGAAGTCAGGTTTCCTAACTCCCAAGTATTCTTTAATCTGATTCAACAAACTTTTATTATGTACCTACTATTTACAAAGCACTGAGATAAGCAGGATAAAATAAAACATAGGTTCTGCCCTCACAGAGATTATAAAATAATAGGAGGGATAAAACATAGATACACATATTTAGGATCTAAGGCACAATGTAATACAATATAAAATATAAGGAATCTGAGGAGGAATATATCATTTAATGCTGGGGATCAAAGATTTCATAGAGAAAGTAGCACTTGAGGACTTGGGATTTCACCTGCATAGGAACTCACTCCACCAATGGAGAGTGCAACCCATTCATAATTTATAGGCTTGAAGAAGTGTCTGAAGTTCAGAGAACCTAGCTGGTTTACTAAGTCACATAGTTACAAATGAAAAAAGAGAAGGGACTTTTATAACCAGAGAAATAGAGAGGAGTCTTTGCAGTTATGGAAGATAAAGATGGGAGGTGGCAAGATAAGAATAGTAAATAATGAGTAGCCCTTTTTGGCTAGCACACAGAATCTATGAGGAAGAGTCATGAGAGTTAAGGCTGAAAAAGTAGATCTGAGCTAGACTATGGGAAAGTCCTGAGTGGCATGATTAATGTACCTTTCATTTGGTGTACAGTAGAAGCAATGGAAAATTTCAGTGTATAGGAATAATATTATTCGAGTAGCATGCTACAAGTATTATATATCTAGCAGTGTGAAAATTGGGGTAGAGAGGGGGAAAGACAAGGAAGAAAAACCAGTTAGAAGATTACTACAAAAGTCTGTATAACACATGATGAACCCCTGAACTAAAGTGGTTGTAGTTAAAGTGCAAAGTAATTCTTCATTCTCAAAGGATCTCTCCAGCAGAAGTAACTTTAGCAAGTGGTATAGAGTTTAAAAGTTTTTTTAAAAAATTTTATTATCATGAAAATAACAAATATGTGAGTCCTTAAACAAACAACAGGAAAAGAGGATTGTATAACACTCTAATCTCTATTACTATACAGATTTTTTTAAATGCATGAGTTAAATTTGACTGTGTAGTTCCAAAACTTACATGTCTATCTATGCCCCTTTATGAATTTCTTCTGTTTTAAAAAATGTTTTATTGATGCCCTTTTTGTTTTCTTGATGCTTTTTCCACTTTTTTTCTTTTTTTGGGGGGGAGGGGAAATATCACTCTCACTATTTCCATAATTACCCTCCACATTTTGCCAACCAAAAGAAGTCCTTCATGTCTCCTCTCTATCCTCAAAAATAAACGAAGCTTTCCCTTGTAATAAGGGAAACAAATACACATGAGTCCACATCTGTAAATATGTGGTTAGGGTTAGGGTTAAAGTCGGGGAGATGGGAATTGATTCCACCTCCATAAGTTCATCAGCTCTCTGCTAAGAGGTGAGAAGTATGCTTCATCCTCAGTCTTGTGGATTCCTAATTAGTCATTGAATTTATGATAGATTTTTAAGTCTTTCACAGTTATTTTCCTTCATAATGTTGTAGTCATTGAATAAACAGTTCTCCTAGTTCTGCTCACTTTGTTCTTCATCAATTCATACAAGTCTTCCAAAGTTTTCCTGAATTCTTCTCTTTTGCCATTTCTTATGGCACAATAATATTCCATTATATTCATATGCCATAATTTGTTCGGCTAGTCAATGAACTAATAGACAATCATTTTGTTTCCAATTTTTGGACACAGAAAAAAATGCTGCTACAAGTATTTTTTTGTACTGGAAAATTGACTGTAGTCAATTGTTGAACATAGTCCTAGTTTTTCTATTTTTCAAGGACTGACTTAATTATGAATGGAGAAGCTCATTATCAAAAGATAAGAGACATTTGTGATGAATACCTTGGCTACAGCAACTCAAGAAACTTACTTCAAAGTATTGTGCAAAATTTAAAGTGTAATGTGAACTAGTTGCTGTTTTTATTATTGCAATTAAAGGTAGAATTAGAATGATTTGGCAATTGATATACGAAATAAGGAAGAAGGAAGTGTCAAAGATGATGCTGAGATTTCAAGTCTAAGTAAGTAGGTAGATGGTGGCCACATCAAAATAAACAGAGAAGTTACAGGAAAGTACAACACTTCAGGAGGCATGGGAGAAATGGTGAGGTCAATGTGGGACACATTGACTTGGAGGTGAGGGCAAACTATCCAGACAGCCAGCAGATTACAGGGCCAAGCTGATACAGGATGAAGAGATAGAATTATCATCTGCATAGGACATCCAGACAGTAGATGAGATCACCAAGGGAGAAAGTATAGACAGGGAAGATACATCTATATTTTGGAATCTCTGGTTTCTTTTAAGATGCAGTCCAACTGTTATCTATGTAAAGCATTTCTACATGCTCCCATACTACTAGTAAACTCTTTCCCAAAACAATTTTTGTAGCAACTTGTAAAGACAAGCATGAGCAGCTTTCTAGAAGAGTGCTATGAACAGTGTTTCAAGGTTCTGATTACACAGTATAGTGAACTCTCTATTTATTCAATAACAAATCAGAGCAAAACATTCACAGAAAATCAAGTTATAGCATTCACAATATTATAACTTATCACAGAAAATCAAAATATAGCATTCACAACAACTTATCACTAAAATGGCCACATAGTTTTCACCACAGTGGTCACATAGTTTTGAACAAAATACAATTATTTAGTCAATCAATCACTTAGTAACTCAATAATTCAATCAACTGAATCATCCAATCATCCTTAAGGAGGTTTTAAGGGTCACAAAACACAAAAAGTCAAAGTTCTCCACTCATGGGGCACACTAAATTACAAATCAGTCACTATTCAGTCATCATTCACTATTCAATCATTAGAAAATACACAGGCCATCCACCCCTCAGTCACAAGTAAATCACAATCTTCTCAGTCAGTACACAGTATTCAAGTAAAGTCTTCTTTCAGCTTGACTCAGGGTAGGCTCTCAGATTCTCTGGATTCCCTTCCGCGGTCTCAGCTCCTACCTCGATTTACCAAACTGTCACCTGGGTTCAAAGGCAGACAGCTCCCAGCTCCTTGTCCAGCTATCCGTGCAGTTCCTGATCCACACTGAAGCTCATAGTGTCCAGTCCACCTTAAATCCTTCACAGTCTCTATTCCTGGGAAGTCAAGGCTTAATAAAGCCACAAACAGACAAAATACTGGCACCACAGTCATGCTTCCTCAGACTTCTGCAGCTCTGGCTGGCCCTCGGAAATCCTCAGCAGCTCCAGCTGGCCCTTGGACTCAGCAGAAGTTTCAGCTGGTTCTCAGAATCAAAATCACTTCATCCAGGTTCTCAAAATAAAAATCATTCTCTCCAGCCTGGGCCTCTCTTCCTCAGCCTCCAGAACATGGCTCCAAGAAGATCTGTCTGACCTAGTAGGGCCTTCTTCTTATATACTCACATGGCATTAGCTCCTTCCTGTTTCAGCCATTTCCTGTTTCAACTCCTTCCTGTTACATCAGCAACAGGGGTTCATACCTTCTGTTTCTTTAACAGAGGCTTGATGAATTACTAAGTGCTAAGTACCTGGTAACTTAACCAATACAAAAAGATCAAATTACATTACTATTACACCGCTGTGCATAGTTAAGTATGTACATGTTGTCTCCCCCATTAGAATATTAACTCCTTGAGGGCAGGTAATTAATTCCTGTTTGTCTTTGTATCTTCAGTGCCTAGCACAGCTCCTATAACATAGAACCAAATAAATACTTGTTGATAGATTGTGTCCTTGGGGGATACTCGAATTTAAAGGAAGAAAGGAGGATAAGGAGTCACTCCATATGCAATTTGAGCACCTGAATTCATTCAAGTAGATGCAGAAAGGAGTTAGCAATAAACAGTGACTGGTATCATCTGCATTCTGCTTTTGAAGTTCAGGGTCAAGGGAAATAGACAGAATTCAAAATTACTACTGCCAAAGTGCCAGAATGGAATTCACTTTCACTATCCCTTGATAAATCGGAGCCCAGGTCCAAGTAAGTTATTCAGTCAACAATCTTTTATTAATTAAACCCTATGTACATTGTGCTAAATGTTGAAGATGCAAAGAAAGGAAAAACATGGCCCCTGCCTTGAAAAAGTTTGCAATCAAATAGGGCACACAACATGGAAACAATTATATATAAACAAGATAAACAACATAAAACCGTATTTGAAGAATCACTGACGTGTTGGAGTCCATTGTGACTCTTCTACTCTGCTCCACATTTAACTGATGACAACAAGCTGGAAGTTTGCCATTAAATTGGGATTACTGGATCTAGCTACTGTTTCATCAATTCTGTGAAATCACTATTTCAGTTCCATTCTTTTCTCCACTCCCACTGGGTAAGGCTACAAGAGGAAAGATGCAAAAGGAAGAAAGTTGCCAGCTATCTGCTGGAGGGGGCCATCTCCACTCCTCCTGATCCATATCTTGCCACTGGACCCAGATGGCTCTAGAGGAGAAAGTGAGGCTAGTGACTGCATAGCACTTCCTCACTTATATCCAATTTACTTGCAAGTCATGGCATCACCTTTCTGATGTCATGGTCCTCTTCAAGAACAAAGGACAAACAATAATCCATTCTGGAAACTAAGACGCAGAGAGGTTTTGTGAGAAACCAGGAAAACCAAGGTATATATTATAATTGGGTTTCCCAATCTCTTCAACTACCTAGGATAGAAGCATGGTACTGTTGATGCTTCCTTGTCTCCATCGTGAATTTCCAGTTCCTCTGGGTTGTGCCCTTGGGTGGTGGTGTACAGCAGAAGCAAAGAGGGACAGAGAAGGCATCACCCACAGCTTCCTCCCTGACCTTTCTACTATCCCCTCAATTCTTAGCACTAGGAAGTAGGCTCCAGCCTCTAGGAAGACCCAAAGGTTGTTCTGTAGGACAAAATGCTTTCATCAATATTAGGCCAGGGGCTCTTAGTATGCATATGTTTGATCAATTAAAAAAAAAAGTTAATGGTTAAGTCTTATTTTAAGGCTCTAAAAAGAGCCTGCTTGATTAGTAAAACTCATACAATACATAACTTTCCAAATCAGTAATTGCTAGAATTTATATACAGAATTATATAGTCAATTTCCTCCTCCCTCATCTTCTATTCATGACAGCAGAACCAGTCATTACAATAGAATGTAGCTAGCTAATCTGTCTTGGCCAAACCACACAAAGCAGAAAAATCAGAGAAGAGTTGGCAACTACTTTATATGCATTACCTCACTGATTCTTACAACAATTTTAGGAGGTAGGTGTTAAGTGACTTGTGTGTGATCACATAGCTAGTGTCAGAATCAGACTTTGGACCCTGGTCTTCTGGACAGTAAGTTCAGTGTTCTGTATGCTATGCCATACTTCCCAGATATTAGTTGTATATATGCCTTTTCCACCTTTTAAATTGTAAATTTTTCATCTATATATTTCTGAAACCAAGAAGAATTCCTTGCTTAATTAATACTATTTGGATTAAATTTAATAAACAAATGCAAAGAATTACTTAGAGTTTTCCCAAAGAATCAATTTCATCCCTAAAAAAAGATCACAGCAATGTTTTAGCCTCCACTTGTAGTGAGGGCAAATGAGAAACAAATCAAAAGACCAAGAACAGCCCTAACAATGCAGAAATGTTCTCAAGGCATTTTACTAACCTTGTCACAACTATTTTGTAGTAAAATGAGTTTGTATCATTTCACAGAGCATATGATTGAAGAAAGTTTTGTGATGGTAGAGAATAATAGAAACAAATAGATGACAGATTATATACACCTATGGGAAATAATCCTGAGATTATGGGGTTGAGATGTCATACCCAAATGGTACTCACAGTAGGAATTGCTTGAAATGATTTACTCAATGGTTGAGGAACTTTAAAAGTTTGTTTATTTTTTTAATTGGTGAAACCTGGGATCTACAAAGCCCGTTCCTGAGGGGAAGTGGAAAGTCATTAGCCATGACTGAGTTGCCTCAGCACAGGGAGATCAAGCCAACAAGTCAACAAGCACTTATTAAGTGCCTACTATGTGTTAGGCACTTTTAGATGTCCATTGAACAGATAAAACAATTTTTAATTTTTTAAAATATTTTTTCAATTTTTAATAAGCATTTATTAAATGCCTATTATGTGCCAAGCATTGAATTAGGTACAAAGGCAAAAATCAAACAGTCTTTGCCCTCAAGAATCTTATATTATACTTGAAGAAGACAGTATACAGTGGTAGCCAGGTGGCCCAGTGGATAGAGTGCCTAGCCTGGAGTGAGTTCGAAGACCCGAGTTCAAATCAGATACCTACTAGCAAGTCTCTTAACCCCAATTGCCTCCAAAACAATACCAAAAAAAAACCCACCCATATACATACAAACTAAAAACAAAGGGTTTTTTTTTTCAATGCATTAGTCGATGGTATGTCATGAAAAGGGCACTTCTAAGGGGTGTGGTACTTGAGCTGTGCCATAAAGAAAGTTTAGCATTCTAAGCAGAATCAATGAAGAGGGAGAATATTCCAGGCACAGGGCACAGCTAAGGTGTTTGGTCAGCAATGGGACCAAAAAGGGTTCCTGAACCAGAACATTGCAATGTCCTGAACAATAACCCCTTACATACCTAACTGCACATAGGTATTCACATTGAGAGAGAAAAGTAGTGATTTTTGTTGGTCCTTTAGGATATAATTGCTCCAATTGTGAGTCAATAAGTCTTGAATACAAGAATCTGTGTAGAGGGATATTTAGGAGTGAGGAGTCAGATAAGAACAAACTCAGACAACTCAAGAGTGGAAACAGCATGAGATCTAAGACCTCAGGAAAGACAATCCTCACCATTAAGATTTCTGTGATCCCAAAGCCAAATGGCCCCAGAGAAAAGGCAGCAATAAGATGAAGTCAATTTCCTCCTCCCTCATCTTCTATTCATGACAGTGGAACTAGTCATTACAATAGAATCTAGCTAGCTAATCTGTCTTGGGCAAACCACATGAGGCAGAAAAATCAGAGAAGAGTTGTAAGGCTATGGTCATTGAAATTCAGGGTAGGTATCCTGGGTATAGGGCACAGTAGGTTGCCTGTAGATCAATGCAGCGAAACAGAGTATATCTTTTTAGCACAGTTTATGGGTCAGAAAATCTGTAGTTGAATCCTTGGCACTAATACATATTAGTTTTGAGATCTTGACCAAGTAATTTCAATTCTTTAGCAGAAAGAGTATAATACTTGTATTATATCAGAATGTATTTATGTGCATGTACATATATATACACACATACATATATATATGTACACACATATATACATACATATACACAAGTTAATGGACCAATTCAAAGCTTTACTCATTCACTTGCCCATCTTGCTGCCAGGAAGATTAGACTTTCTATCCTATCTCAGACATGTGCTAGCTATATGACCCTTGGCAAATTGTTTAGCCTCCTCATCTGTAAAATGGGAATAACAGAACCTACCTCACAGGTTTGTTGTGGAGGATCAAATGAATTAACATATTACTTTGAGGTTTGAAAGCAAATTGTTAACACTAAATATAATTATTATCATCATTACCAATCACTAAACATTTATTAAGTTCCTACTATGTTCCAGACACTATGCTGACCATAAATTACCTATTATATTTAATATTATTATATTTTATAATTAATATTATATTTGGAGCTAGGGTGATAAAAAATTTAGCTAAAGCATTGTGCCTGACCTCACAGAGCTTCCAGCAAGATGAGGCCCATGCACATTTACCTATAAAGTCAGTCCTGGGGCTTGGTAGTAGAAGAAAGAAAACACATCAAGAGGAGGTAGACCACTTGACCTTGCATGGAGTCACCATGGAAATAAAAATTTACCAAAAGGAAACCTCACTACAAGAAAAAAAATCAGCCTATGTCTAAAATACATTCATGCACTTTCTTCTTGTTTTGTGTTCATTAATGGTGCTGTGCAGAAGTCTAACAGTCACTGATGTGATCTGGTGTCAATTTGCAAAAGCAACAGAAAATCAAAATAAGAAAAGTACAGAGAAATAAGCATTCACACAAGAGAAGTAATACGTGGCTTGTATGCACATGCTGCTAACGTGGAAAACTCCCTAGAGCTCACACGCTAAATAATAGCACATGTGTCCCAAAATTAGTAATAATCAAAGTGAGAGGAAAATATTTAAATAGAATTAGATTAATTTCTCCCTTAATTAGATTTTAATAGAAATTTTTAACCAAAACATGTAATCACTATTTTTTGACCCTCTAACCTAAATCTAGGTCCTAATATTCTGTTGTCCTTGTTAGATACAGGATGAATTCAGCTTTCTTCTCTCTTACACTGGCTTTCCTCAATGCCTGGAATAGCTTCCTTCTCCTTACCCCTACCTCAAAGAGTTCTTCTCTTCATTTAAATTGAAATTCAAGCACCATCTTCGGCATGAAGTTTTTCTTGATTTTCCCCTCGCACCCTCCTTCCCATAACACATTGTATTTAATAGTTTGTGTGTACGTTTACCACCTGGAAGGGAAAAGAGCCATTGACATTACTTAGCTACTGCAGGACAACCTGTCTTTTGCATGAGAAATTTAATTTAATTATTTATATCCTCCATAACTTATTTTTACTTGTTTTCTCTTCCATTAGAATATAAGCTCATTGCAAGTAGAGATTGTTTAATTCCTTGTACTTGTATCCCCAGCACTTAACCCAGTGCCTGGTATACAGGAAGAGCTTAATATTTGCTGAATGATTGATGCAAAGGTGGTTCTCTTTGCTTATACTCTTCTCCTCCCAGAGAAGCCAAGTGCACAACACAACTCTACATATTTGTACTCCTTGCCCTTTCCACATATCCCCATCCAAACTAAAACTAGGCTAGAGAGGGCAAGGCTTGGGGATGAGTTGGACAGAATAAAAAGTGAGAGCCAGTCTGTTTGTAGCAGTACTTAGATGGATCTATTCTTCCTCCTTCTATACTTCACCTTACAATTAGAACAAGAGTTTGGAAATACAGGGATGCAGCTCTACCTTTGGTCATATTTATTTGTGCAAGTCTTATCCTCTTAGACAGTAAGCTCCTTGAGGGCAGCAACTATGTTCTTTTTTGTATTTGTATCTCTAGTACTTTGCAGATTGAATTTACTTAAATGTTTTTTAATTGAATATCTCATTATTTCAAATGGAAAACCTCCTCCTCCTTAGGTACCTTTTGCTTTGAACTCCATCTTTAGTTATTATGCAAGGCAGTCTTGGAAGGCAGATTGGTTGTTTTATCTTCATCGTTTTCTGGGTTTTTTTGGAAAAGAAAAAACCTGAGAAATAGGGATTTGACGTGATGTTCAGGGGAATGGAAAGCTGATGAAAGAACCTGGAATGGAAAAGAGCCATTGACATTTCTTAGCTACTGCAGGACAACCTGTCTTTTGCATGAGAAATTTAAATAGCATCATTATGGCCTCTGAGTATCCCTGAGATACTTAGAGACCTGCTTTTCCATCATAATGAATCCAATTAAGCATTTATGATTGAAATTATGCTGGAAAAACTCATGATGGCTCATCCACTGCTCACCCTCTTATGGGCATATAATCTGAAGAAGCAATGATTAGGGAGTATCAAAGACAGGAAAATTATTGAAAGGCAATTTTCTCCCAGCTGATTGGTTATGAAATGTGAAGGAAAAAGAATATCAAAATGCTAGCAAGCAATTCATTTCCACTGTGTCTAAAATTAGGGACTTTCTCTAGAGCATACATACATTGGTATTATCACACTCAACCTCATGTGCCCTCTTAAAAGAGATTCGAAAGGTGAAAAAGAAGTGGAGAAGCATCTCTCCAAAGGTACAAGAAAGCCAAGAACATACTTTCAGAATGGCCTACAATTCCATTACCAAATCTTCCTTCTTTCTTTCCTTCCTTCCTCCTTTTCTTCCCTTGTCTTTTCTTTCTTTCGCTCCTTTTTCTTTCCTTCTTTCCTTCCCCATCTCTTTCTTTCCTTCCTCCCTTTCTTCCTCTCTGTCTTTTCTTCTTTCCTTCCTTCCTTCCTTCAATACTTTTATTTCAATCAACATGAATGCTTTCATAATATTTAGGGGCAAAGCATGGATATTGCTTTCTTTAAGCTCTTGCCATTATAACTGGCAAGAAAACTACACGTTAATTATTTTGCTACATGCTGGTAGGAAGCGTCTGCAGCCTGTTCTTAGTATAAATTTGTTTTCTTACATCTTTTCACTCTTTCAACTATTGCATTTTTTATAAAAAGTTGGGCTTTCATAGTAGGCAGAGGCATTCTTTTAATGAAGAATTTTCCTCCCAACATTTTACCACCTTAAAAAAGTCAGTCGGGGGCGGAGCCAAGATGGCGGCGTAGCAGCAGCAACACATCACAGCTCTCACATAGCCATCCCCAAATACCCATAAAATAGGACTCTAAACCAAACCTACAATCCCAAAGTGCACACAAGGTTACTTCCCACTAAAGTCAGCTCGGCTACGCGAACGGAAACCAGCCTGGCCTGAAGCCGAGGCTGTGCCCCGGGGGCGGCTGGGCGGAAGAAGCAGAGAAAGCTCTCAGGTGAGGGATTACACAGCTGTGAGTGGGGATTGCCAAAGGGGGATATAAGCGTCCTGCGGAAAGGTCTCCAGAGCGGAAAAGCGAAAGACAGAGGTTTTGCACCTGCCTCTGCGTTGTAGCTTCCCCCCACGGCCTGCAGACAGCAGGGAGACTGAGCGATTGTTTTCAGGCCAGGGCTCTCACGTTGAGCGGCCTGGATCCAGATTGTCGTCTTGGGCCTTGGTCTTGGAGTCTT
>CM053586.1:66554014-66599570 GCA_028646515.1 Pseudochirops corinnae | reverse complement strand
TCAGTCTCCATTTAAACCATAGTCTTTCTATATCTTTCTCTGAGTTTAGGTATCTCCTTCCATCCTGAGGTTGGTAGAGTTGTCTTTAGCTGTGCGTTGTTGAGGATAGTCCAGTTTATCAAGGTTGGTCATCATATGTACGATGTGTCTGTGATTGTGTACGGGTTTTGCCTGGTTCTGCTCTTCTCACTTAGCATCAGTCCGTATAAGCCTCTCCAGGTAATTATGAAGTCTGTCTCCTCCCCATTTCTTATAGCACAATAGTATTCCATTACATTCATATACCATAGCTTGTTCAGCCATTCCCCAATGGATGGGCATCCCCTATATTTCCAGTTTTTTGCAACCACAAAGAGAGCTGCAATAAATATTTTTGTACATATGGGACCTTTTCCCACTTTCTGTCTTGACAAAGGGGGAGGAGAGAGAGGAAAAAATTTTGGAATTCAAAAGATCTTTCCAAAATATGAATGTTGAAAATTGTCTTTACATGTAATTGGGAAAAAAAAATACTAAATTTTAAGGAAAAAGGAGAAATCTCCAGCTCTTTACAAGACTCAGTCTAAGTACCACCTCCTAAAAAGGGTCTGTCCTGCTCCTCCACAATTATGAATCCTCATTTTCTATTTACATTGGACATATTTCACATTTATTTACCTGTATCCACATTGATTTCCCTCAGAGAAAATACAAAAGCTTTTTGAGGATAGAAACTTTCATTTTTGTCTTTATAGTCATAATTCAACACTGTGCCTGGAACTTTTAAAATTTCCTTTGAGCTAACTTGTGATTTCACTTCTTTAGAGAATTGCTGATAGGGGCAGCTAGGTGGCACGGTGAATAGAGCATTGGCCCTGGAGTCAGGAGGACCTGAGTTCAAATTTGATCTCAGACACTTAACACTTACTAGCCACATGACCTTGGGCAAGTCACTTAACCCCAATTGCCCTGTCTTCCCCCCTCCAAAAAGCCAAAAAAAAAAAACCAAAAGAGAGAGAATTGCTGATGACAAAATGCTTTCTATCAGTGCTGACTGGGATCCTGCTCTAAAATTAACAGTCTTAGACTAAGACTTCCTTGGAATGCTGAAAAGTTAAGTGACTTGCCCAGGGTCACACAACCAATGTGTCTAAGGCAAGATTTTGTGACTCGGAGCTTTTATCCACCATGCATATGTTGCATATACATATCTTGCATATGGTTCTGCCTGGAATGCAACAAATGTTTACTAAATGCTTGTTGAACTAACTTGATTAATCTTCAGAATTAGGTTTTTGGCTCACTGAGGGTAGAAACCATGTTCTATACTTTAAAAAAATTTCTTCCAAGAATCCCAAAGGTTTGCACCAAGTGAGGGCTCGATGAGAATCTGAGGCTTTTTTTTCGTTTATATTTAAAGTTTTGAGTTCCAAATTCTATACCTCCTTCCCCTCTCCCCCAGATGCTAAGAAATCAGATATGCTATACATGTGCAATTATGAAAAATACTCCCATATTAGTTATTTGTACAAGAAGACTCAAATAAAAGAAAAAATGAAAGTGAAACATAGCATGTTTCAGTCTATTAAAACAATATCAGTTCTTTCTCTGGAAGTGGACAGTATATTTGTTTCGTCACTAGTCATTTGGGATTATCTTGGATCATTTTATTGCTGAAAATAGCTATATCATTCACAGTTCTTTGTGGAACAATATTGCCATCGATGTGAAAATTTTCCCGTTTCTGTTTACTTCACTCAGAATCAGTTCATATAAGTCTTTCCAGGTTTTTCTGAAATCATCTTGCTTGTGATTTCTTATAGCACAGTAATATTACATTACAATCATATACCACAGTTTATCTAGCCATGCCCCAACTGATGGCCATCCCTTTGATTTCCAATTCTTAGCCACCATGTAAAGAGCTGCTATAAATATTTTTGTACAAATAGGTCCTTTTCTCTTTTTTTTTTTTGGGGGGGGGGGGGTGTCTTTAGGATATAGACCTAGCAGTGATATCATGGGATCAAAAGGTATGCATCATCTGATGCTTTTTTGGCGATTATATAAGCAAGGTTATTCTAATTATTTATCCTTAGGTAGACCACTAGGGTTTATCAGACCAGATTCTAATGTTCCCTTAATTACCTAGGTGTCTGGGCTATAGGATAAATGGGAATATAGTTTCTGTAAACTGCTACAGACTCTTCCTGAGATAATGAAGATAAAATTCTAGCCAAGGGCATTGTTTATTTGCAAAACAATTAGAATGAAATGATAACTCTCTCCACTTTTAAATAGCTCCAGGAGATAGCAGTCTGTTACTGAGAAAGGCTCTACTCAGGGGACACCAAGTTCCACCTACAGCTCCGTAGAAACAATTACTGAGATAGATCCATAAAGGCAGCCTCTTGAAAAAGAAAACTGATCTGTGTTTTCGACCTTCCCCAAAACACAAATATAAATCATCTGTGCTGCAGAATGAACCAATACACTGAGTTGGCAGACAATAGAAGAATGCCATGAAACAAACAGGCAGGGTAATAGCTGAGGAAAGAAGAGAGGGAGAAAGGAAGGGAGGGAGGAAAAGAGGAGCTAACATAGGAAAGGTTAAAAAACAACGAAGATGATGGGAATGAGATTCATCACCTGGAACTTGGAGCTAAGGCTCTTTTTAGTTAGCGAGCTATATATAGTTCCCCTTCCACTTTTACATGAGGCTGCTAGGTGATATAATGGATAATTGATAGATCTGGGAGTCAGGAAGACCCATGTTCAAATACTAGCTGTGTGACCCTGGGCAAGTCTCTTAACTTTTCTCTGTTTTCTCTGTAAAATGGAGATAATTATACTTCCTATGGTTATAGAAATGAGATTATACGTGTAAAAGGTTTTGCAAACCTTGAAGTAGTATATAAATTAGGGTAGATTTTATTATATAGAAGAACAATTAACAAATCTCTAAAGATGTGTATGGCTAATAAAATGGATATAGTAAACTCAAGAGAGCCTGAAGGCAGAAGTCAATATTTACTGGCGAACAGTTTTCTGTATCTTTGAAAAACTGCTATAACAACAACATCAGCTAACATGGATATACTGTATGTACCAGGAACTATGCCAAATGCTTTACAATTAACTCACTGATCCTCACCACAACCCTGCAAGGTAGGTACTATTATTATCCCTATTTTGCAGATATGAAAACTGAGGCAAACAGGGGTTAAGTGACTTACCTAGAGTCAGGAAGCTAGTGTCCAAGGCTGGATTTGAACTCAGGTCTTTCTGTCCCCAGGGTTGGCACTCCAGCCACTGTACTACCCATCTGCCCCATATTAGCCAAAAGCACAAAATGTCAAAATTAGAAATGTTGTGGGCTGCTCGGTGTCCAGCACTAAGCATGATCGGAGATGTGAATAAGAAATGACCAGACAATGTGGGTAGTTCAAGGAAGAACCATGAACTCCATTTAATGATTCTTTGAACAAGGTTTTTTTAGAACAGGCAGACAAAGATTCAGGTACTTGTATCAATAATCTTAGTTTGTCATATCCTGGAATATTATTGTCATTATCATAGTCTTATCATTATGATAGTCTGTCACATCCTGGAAGTAGCTCAGATAAGATCAGGCTTTGTTATCAAGGCACCAGGAAATCATGGGGAAAGTCAGTTAACTCTTATCAAAATGTATTCACATACAAAGGATGCTTCTGAGAGCAGGCTTCAAAGCTGGAAGCCAAAGCTACAGTCTCAAAGACATCTGCATAGAAACTGACCCCCAAGAATATTTTGGCCTACAACAAGAAAGGAATTTTGTCTAGGAAAATACAAGAGATTTGGACTCACAGAGCCTCTTTACTATGTCGTGGGTCCTTTTTTTCCTCATATATAAAATGAAAAGGCCAGACTTAATCTTTAAGGTCCTTTCCAACTAATTCAGCTCAATTTTTTCATCTCACAGACCAAAAAATTAAGGTACTTTCCTAAGCTCACACATCTAGGCCTAGAATTTAGAATACTGCTGCTTAACCTGGTGGTCATTTTGCTATATGCCACTGCAAAGTGAAATTCTGAAGACATGGAATAATAGAGGGTCTTTCCTTCATTCATTCACTAGGCGCACCATAAGGCAGGGCAAAAAGTATTTTATTGGGATTTCAGAACCTGGGTTCATTTCCTGTTTTGGCTACTACCTGTGTGACCTTGAGTAAGGGATTTAATTTTCTGAACCTGTTTCCTGACTTTATAAATGAGTTGGCCTAGATGGCCTTTAAGGAAGGTCTCTTCTAATTCTCAATAATCATCCAACAGATGCATCTTTAAACCTGTTTTCAAAAACTGACTGCCAAAATGACACTAATTATGAACAATAATCCTTGCCTTACTTGAAAATGAATATGAAGCAGTTACGAAGAAAGCTCACACTCAGAAATGTTTTCTTTGCTATCATTTAGCAAAGAACAAAGATTCCCCTGCTCCAGAAATAAACTACATTCAAAATGAAAATCCTCTCTTGTTCAGGGTCCCCTTGACTGAGACTGAGACTTCTTGAAAGGATGCTAGAACATGTGAGTATTTTCTGGTTAGAGATAACCAAGCTAGATAATGCTCTCAAAACAAAAAAAGAGAATGAACTCAAATAAATCACACCTGTTCAATTTAAACAAAAAGGGCAAGGTGATACTAAACAGTCTAAAGCTTCAACCAACAGAATGAAGTCTTCTTGAAGGTAGGGAACTTTCTTCCTTTCACTTTTTGACTTTATATCTCCTGCTCTTTGACATGTGCTTGTAAAAATGAGCCAGGACAAAGCTTAAACTTGAATTTATTGTGATTTGTTGCATGGGAAAACCAGTACAAGTAAGATATACTCTGATGAAGTACAGACTGCTAAATTTTAAAGGCTCTAGATAGAATCAATAATAACTACCAATTCACAGGCAACATAAATAAAACACTGAGAAACAGAACTCAACATTACCCCCCCCTTTAGAATCATGAAACTTAATAAGCTTTAAAAAATACAAAACAAAACCTGCTAACAGTAATCTAATTTAGTCCTTTGCATGATTAGTTCAAATGGGTGATTCACATCACAAAACCTCTCTAAATATAAAAGGATTAATAAGGGTAGAGAAATGAGGAAGGACACACCAGTGTAAAAAGATAGTTTTAATAAAGCATGGAAAGCAGCTGATTTCACAGATCATTAGAAATCCCTATTTAAAAAAAATAAAATCAGCACAGAGTGGGTACAGGTTCTCCCACCATAGCTCCCTATTTGTAGCCTGGAGTGTTTGGGATCATTAACGAGAACACTATGTTATTGTGAAACCAAATAAAGATGATGTAGAACAATTCCTGCTGGAAACAAGGTTTCCAAAATAATAGAAGCACCACATTTTGGAACTATATTTTTGTCACAATATTTTACCCTACTTGTCAATGTGCCCAAGTCCTCCAAGGTGCCCTAATTACCTTCAGAGAAGGAAAATGTCACCTTAATTAATGACCAAAATGAATTATTTATTTTTCCAGCAACACAACTTTAAAAAAATCACAAATTAAAATAATATGAAGTGTTCAATTCTCTTCTGGCAAAAAAAGGGCTTGTTTGTTTGTTTTTTGGCACCTGTGTTATTCTGAGTGGAGAAGGAAGAAATACCTGCTAGCTCAGTATTCTCTTCTCCGGCAAGGAGAACTGGTGAGAATATGGTATGTATTATACAGGTTGCTATGACAGGACAAAAGGGTAAAGTGAACAGACTCTGAAGTATTTGTTCCTTAGTCATGCAGAACAAGGGGAGAATAGTTTGGTAACCCAACCTTCTATCTGAGAAACCAGCCTGGGTACCTACATTATGGTTGTTCTATCATGCACAGGCAGAAAGAGACTCCAGACACCCCAAGGCACCATCCACCATGGAAGGAGAACACATTCCCTATGAATTGTACAAGTCATCACATAACAAGTATTAAAAACAATTTACTAAGACTTACATTAACCTTTTTTTCCATTTCTTTAACCATTCTTCTTGTTTAGAAAACACAAACTTTGTGCACTTTATTTAAAAACGAACAAATAAAACTCTAGCTATTCAGATTTGTGATGTACCCTTTCTGCTCTACTTCCTTTGTAAAACATTGGTTATATCTACTAAAATTAAATTTTAAAAAGTAAACATGTATTTGGTTGAACTGTTTAGTGAAACTTTCTTGCTTCCCTAAACACAGGCCATCTGACACGATGTATTTCCAGTCATCCAAATATCAACGGTACATCTTTTCTGAAGGGGGATAGAAAACTGGGCCATCTTCACAGACAGAGAGCCCGTGACTCATGGAAGTCTCATCAGTCAACAAAGCATCTTGCAGGACAGGGAAGTATAACTCTGGCTCAGAACAATTTCTCAAATGTAGGTCTTTGGTGAAACAGAATTCAATTTGACCAAGTGTTTGTACTTCTTCTTCCTAGAAATTTAAAAAATAAAACAAAATTTTTTCTTTTTTTCAGAAAACATGTCCTTGTTTCCCTTCCCCCCCCCCCCAAATCATACGGAAGCACGAGAAGCAGCATGGTGTAGTGGAGAGGTCACTCTTGGAATCAGAAAGATTCAGCATGATTCAGAAAGATCTGGTTTTAACACTTAATCACTGTGTGATCCTTCACGGTTGTCTAATATCCCTTCCACTTCCAAACCTATGATCTCATGAATGTCAGAACTGAAAGAAATCTAAAAGATTATGTAGTTCAATTACTTGATTTTCAAGATGAGGAAATAGAAGACAAGTGGTTAAGGGATTTCCATAGTTACTGATGAACTCTTCATTGCCAAATCCAATGACCCTTTCTCAATCCTCATTTTTCTAATGCAGCCTAATATATACTGTTATTCACCCTCTTCCCTCTAGGTTTTTGGGACACCACTTTCCCCTGGTTCTCCTATCAGATTGCTCCTGCTCAGTCTCCTTTGCTGTCTTCAGAGATTAGAGTATTAGGCCCTGGCCCCTCTTTTCTCCTCCCTCTAGTCTATACAACTTCACTTGGCGATCTCATCAGCTCCCATGGATTTAATTACTATCCGTAGGCTGGTGATCCTTAAATTTCCCTATCCTGCTCCAAATTTTGCTGATGTCTACTCTCATATCTCTACCTGCCTTTCTGACATCCTCAAACTGCATGTCTAGTAGACATCTTGTAAACTCAGTATGTTCAAAGTAGAACTCGTTATTTTTTCCCCTACACCTTCACTCTGTCCTCCCTTCCCCATTACAGTAGAGGGCAACATCATTCTCCCAGGCCCTCAGCTTCAGAATCTAGGAGTCAGTCTCTTATCCTCCCATATCCAATATGTTGCCATGGCTTATTTCCTCTTTGCAACATCTCCAGTGCAGACCTTCATCACCTCAAGCTTGGATTATCGCAATAGCCTGCTGGTTCAAGTCTCTCTCCACTCCAATTCATTCTCTGTAAGTCGCCAGTGACCTCCCTAAAGCTCAGGTCACCTTCCTACTCAATAAACTCCCTATCACCTCCAGGATCAAATATAAAACCCTCTGTTTGGTATTTGGTGCCCTTCATAACCTAGGGCCCCCCACCTTTCTAGTCTTCTCAAGCTTTACTCTCTTTGATTCAGTGACACTGGCCTCCTCACTGTTCCACGAATGAGATACTCATCTCTTCCTCCCCGGGCCTTCGCTCTAACAGTCCCCATGCCTGGAAGTCTCATCTCTGCCTATCCCTGGCTACCTTCTAAGTAAAATCCAGTCTTTGACAGGAAGTCCTTCCCAACCCCTATTATTTCTAGTGCTTTCTCTCTTTTAATTCTTTCTTGTTTGTCCTGTATATAGCTTATCTGTACATATTTATTTGCTCATTGTCTCTCTCCTTAGACTGTGGACACCTTGAGGGCAGGAGCTATTCTTTGTCTCTTCTTGTCTCTCTAGAGCTTAGCATAGGGCCTGGCACATACATAGCAAACACAGTAAATGTTTACTGACTGACATCCCCAATTATTCAGTTACTTGGTGGCACAACCAGGAATAGAACTTACATCTTGCTAATGACAAATCCTCTTCTTTTTTTTATTATCACTACTTGATTGTAAAATGTGTAGAGATCATCCTCTAAAGCAGTGGTTCTCAACCTTCCTAATGTTGAGAGCCTTTAATATTCGTATATGTGGGTATATCTGCATGTGGGCAGACATGCCTGGAGACAGATAGAGGAGTGGTGTCTCGGTTCCTAAGACCATCGGGAAATAAGTATTTTCCGATGGTCTTAGGCGACCCCTGTGAAAGGGTCATTAGACCTCAAAAGGGGTCACGATCCACAGGTTGAGAACCATTGCTCTAAAGCCTCATACTGATGCCTCCAAAGTTACACCTGCAAAGAATCTGCCAGAGCCTAAATCAAGCTGGAAGCACATCTATCAATGCAGTGCCTACCCTTCAAAGACTACCCTGGGTAAGTGGAGAGAGGCTCACCATCAGAAGGCTAGCTACCAGTCAATGGTTTGGGGGTGAGGTTGGAGTGCAGATGTAGCTTTCTGTTATCAGTGGCCTTTTTTGAATAAACATGAAAGTTGAAGCACCAAAGCCATATTTTGAATTGTACAGTGAGGAATTTTTATTTTTCTGGTTCTTTAAAATCCTATCACAAAAAAGTAAAGTTTGTGTACACATATAAATATATTCAGCTAGACACACACACCCACACCCACACCCACCCACACACACACACACACACACATACATACACATACTCACCACACATGCAATTTTTTTTCTTGGACGTATGATATGCATGACCATCTGGCCAAATAAGCCCTTCATGAAATATTTACTACTCAAAACTACTTGGGAAATCAGGATTCCAGTTTGATGCCATGGAATAATTATGGAGAAGAAAAGGTATTAAACCCACTATCAAACCACTCCCTTCCAAAATAAAAGCTTTTAAAAATCAAATACAAAAGCACTTGATATTTGACTTATTTCATACATCAGAAGGAGATGCTTAGCAAATTATATCTACTGAGGAACTTCTCTTTCTTGGATCATAAATGGTGTTTTTGATTTATGAGAATTCTTTTGTCCTACTAAAGGTCTTTGTCTAAGAAGTAAAGTCATCTCAGCCTCTAAAAAAGGTAATGCACAGAATCATACCTAGGAAGGGGAACCTCCAAGGTTCTAATTCTATTTTTACTGTCTTGTCAGTGAGACCTTGGACTATGGACTTAATTTCTGCAAATCTGTTTCTTTATCAATAAAATCAGGACAATTATATTTGCCCTTCCTTCCAGGAAGCTAAAAAGTAATAAAATACATGAAATTACTTTTAAAAGTATAAAACTACAGAACTGCATGGAAACGGTTGCTACATGTGTTTTAAGCAATTATTGCCATTAAAAAGGAGAACCTTATTTCCTCAAGCCATTATTTATCATTTTAATACAGAATGTAGGAGGTTTTTGTAGTAAAATATTTTTGTACTTTAAAACATTAGTAACTTAGGATGAAACAGAATAGAAACAATCGACTATACGGAGAGAGATACGGTAGAAAATTAAGGCAATATAAAACCAAAAGATATCAATAAAATCAGTTTTTAAAACATTTAAAAACAAATTTATTATGGTTTAGTGGTGTTATTGTATATAATGACTTGTCTTAGTTCAGTTCCTGTGAGAAACCAAAACTTATCACCCCAGATGAGAGGTCACATCTGTCTCATAGACATAGCAATACCGAAAGCCACACAACTATGGGAAGAAGGTACTATTTGCGACTTATCAATTGCCACTTTCAAACCTCTAATATAAGAATTAAAGGTTAAAATTAAAAGTTAAGGAGCTTAAAAACTGCAGGTGCCTTCCAATGACTGGGCTTGATCCCTGAGCAGTACTGGTTGATGGTTCTCCCATTCCATCCCTTCTTTAAGGAGTTCTATATCCTTCTGAGTATGAGAAGAAACTAATGAAACTTTTCACCAGCAAGCTAGGGGAAGAGAAATTACTTATTTAAAACATACACCCCCACCCCACTCCCAATCCTCTGTTCCTCAGAATTTTACAAGAATGACTAAGTTGAAAATATTAATATTCTTTATTACTAATATTAACAATGATGTTAATATTCTTTAGTCTCTCAAAGAGTGTCATCAAGCTAGTCAATATGGTTTTCCATTGTAGAGATGAAAAAGAGGAAAAAAACCCAACATATTCTACCTGTTCTGGTGGAAGGCACTGAATTTTTGGTATTACTCCATACACACTTGTAAGGGCATTCTTAATGTCTGCAAGCTGAAATTAAATAAATCATTAGAGTTAATGTAACTATTTACATTCTTTGGATTCAAACCCATTTGACTCCGAAATTCTCATTATACTGTAGTATGAACTATATGTCTATGTGATACACATACAATTATCAATGGCAGGATAGATGGTTATACTACCAAGAGACCTTCATTTCAGATCAATTACTGTTTATTAAAGTGTCTGCCACGTACATAGAACTATGCTTGGTGTCTAGATTACAAAAGGGAAAATAAACCACAGTTTCTTTGATCAAAGAACAACACAGACAAATACCAACTTCAAAAGACTCTCACACAGTGTAAATGCTGCTACTGAATCTTTAAGAGGATGTAATAAATAGAGGCTGAATGACTTGGTCACTTGATTAATTAATGAGAGATCTTGCCATTTTAGCAATTAATGTGGCAATATCAGAACATATTCCTTTTTTCCTTAGAATCTAGAAAAATGAGAGTGAATAAGGAAAATGAACTAATAGCAAGTGGGGGGAAGGGAGAGGGAGAAAAAGGGAGAGGGGGGAGGGGGGAGAGAGAATCAGAGAAAGAGACAGAGAAAGACGGGGGGCCAGAGAGAGAAGAGAGAGAGAGGAGAGACAGACAGAGAGAGACAGAGACAGAGAAAGACAGACAGAGAGAGACAGAGACAGAGAAAGACAGAGAGAGGAGAGAGAGGGAGAGGGAGAAAGAGGGACAGAGGGGGGGAGGGGGAAGAGAGAATCAGAGAGACAGAGACAGAGAAAGACGGGGTGGGGACAGAGAGACAAGAGAGAGAGAGAAAAAGGAGAGAGAGACAGACAGAGACAGAGAGAGAGGAGAGAGAGAGAGAGAGAGAGAGAGAGAGAGAGAGAGAGAGAGGGAGAAAGAGAGAAAGAAAGAGAGAAAAAGGATTGTGTGAATGTGGTTAACTTCAAACCTTTGTTACAAGTATAATAGGACACAAATTGTGAGTAAGGTAAAGGAAAGATCTCAAACTTTAGGAAAAACATAAAGATAGAAAAAATACTTAGCCAGGAGCATTAGGGAAACTTTCAAGGACAGGTGATACTTCAGCTGACCCTTGAAGGAAGGGAAGGCTTTTTGACAAGTGGTGTATGCCAGACAAATGCACGGAGAAGGAAGAGAGCAGGCCAAGGAGAGAGCACAATTATACTTGATTATAACTTCTAACAACAGCAACAATTAGAATTTATATAGTGCTCACTATGTGCCAGGCTCTGTGTAAAACACTATCCAAATATTATTTCAATTTATCTTCCCAACAACTCTGGGGGGGGGGGGGTAGGTGCTGTTATTATACCTATTTTACAGATGATGAAATTGAGGCAAGCAGGTAAAGTGACTTGTCCAAGGTCACACACCTAGTGTCTAGGACTGATTTTGACCTCAGGTCCTCCTGAAACCAAAAACTCTCTTTCCTCAAATCTATCTTGTTGCTTCGCTAAAAATCGTTATTGCTAATTCTGCTTTTGTTGCCTCCTTTCCCCCCTCCTTATACCTAGGAAGCCTCTCTCATTCCTACAAGCTCTCTTCCTTTCTTCCCATCTTTCTTGCCTCCTATCCTCCTCACCCCAGTCACAGAATCTCAAAGGTGGAGAGGACCTTAGGGACCAGCTAGTCCAGCATGCATATGGACAAGCATCTCCTCTGAAACATTATCACAACAATAACAATCACCAACATAAGTGCTCAGTTGTCCCGTGTTGTACAATTCAGAGTGAATGAGACGTTACCGTACTTGAAGGTAGCCCGTCAGATCTAGCTGGAAGGGAGTTTTTCCTCATATCAAGCCGGAATCAACCTATCAGCAGAATTTGCTTCTGGTTTTATCCTCAAGGGCCAAGCATAATAAACCTAATCTCTTTTCAGCATGAGAAGTTTTTCAAATATTTGAATATATCTATCAAGTGCTTCCAAAATCTTCTCCTGGCTAAACACCCCAAGTTCTTTCAAGAAATCCTAAATTCAGATGCTCAAATCTTAATGTAGTACTCTAAATGTGACCTGATCAGAGCAAAGTAAAACAGTACCATTTACTTCCTTCATTCTAGATATCATGCCTCTCTCTCTTATTTTATTTTTTTTGCTTTTTGGGGGGGGAAGGCAGGGCAATAGGGGTTAAGTGACTTGCCCAAGGTCACACAGCTACTAAGTGTTAAGTGTCTGAGAACGAATTTGAACTCAGGTCCTCCTGATTCCAGGGCCAGTGTTCATGCCTATCTCTTAATGCAGCCTAAAATCACAATAAGGTTTGTTTTTTGTCGTTTGTTCATTTGTTTTTTGGGGTGGTGGGGGGCGTTTGGCTGCCATGTCCCTCTGCTAACTTGTGTTGAGCTTTCAGTCTGCTGTCATACACACACAACCCCACACCCCTTAGATTAGTGGTTCTCAACTTTCCTAATGCTGCGACCCTTTAATACTCGTATGTGGGTGTATCTGCATGTAGATGGACCGGCCTGGAGACAGATAAAGGAGCAGTGCCTCGGTTCCTAAGACCATCAGAAATACGTGTTTTCCCATGGTCTTAGGTGACCCCTGTGACCCCTGTGAAAGGGTCGTTTGACCCCCAAAGGAGTCGCGACCCACAGGTTCAGAACCACTGCTTAGATCTTCAAATCCCATCTTTGTTCCTTACTCCCTGTATCACCTTGATAAACTCACTTCAAATTCCTGGGCCTGTTTCCTCATCTATAACATAAGAGAGCTGTACTAAATGGCCTCTGGGTGCTTATCTAGCTCTGCAGCTATGGTCCTTTGTTCCCTCACTCCACATACCCAATCAATCATCAAGTCTTGTCAAATCTGTATCCAGCCACTTCTGTCTACTCAACCCCCAGGCTAGGTCAGGCCCACATCACCTCTCTCCTGGACTAGAGCAATAGCTTCCTAACTGGGCTCCCTGCCTGAACTATCTCTTCTTTCTTACTGAGCTTCCATCTATCTGCCAATGGGATCATACCATAGCACACGTCTGACCATGCGGCTCCCTGGCTCAGGAAGCTTTCCCGACTGCCTATTACCTCCCTGCAGGATCCAGTACAAACTCTTCTATATGAACTTCAAAGTCCTTCACCTCTTGGCTCCATCCTACCTTTCCAGCTTTATTGGAGAATCATTTCCCCTTCATCCACTTGCTTATTCAACTAAAACGGCCTTCTGGCCGTTCTGCACCGGTGCCCTCACATCCCCACCCACACTCACATTAGCCCCACACTGGATCTCGTGCCTCTGATTTTCTGCACAGGTTACCCCCCCACACACACACCCCTTCCTGGGAATGTACTCCTTCCTTACTTTCTGCCTCTTAGAATGGAGTTACCTTCAAAGCTCAGCTCAAAACACCACTTCCTCTACCAAGCCTTTCTTGGTTTTCTTCTCTCCCACCCTTGCTCTTTGCGTCTCCCTCAAAACTGCCTAGTGCTTATTTTACATATATTTATTTTTTACATACGTAAATTACTTGATGGAATAGACTTTCATTTTTGTCTTTCTGTTCCTATCATCTCTCTCAGTGCCTGGTACATAAGTTCAATAAATGCTTATCAATTAACTCTTTTAAGATTTGTTACTTAATCTGTCTGCCTTGGTTTCCTCATCTGTAAAATGGGGCTAATAATAGATACCACCTACTTCCCAGGGCTGTTGTGAGGATCAAATGAGATCATCATTCTAAAGTGCTTAGCACACAATAAGCCTGATATAAATGTTAGCTGATGTCTCCAGGTCACAGGTTCTGGACACAAGTACAGATGATAATGGAAAGTCTTGTAAAGATCACAATCAGCAATACCCCGATAGAATTATCTAAAGGACAACTGCACTTCTGTTTTCCACTGGCACCGAGCATGTCAACTGGAATCCTTCCAGTAGAAAGTAAGAAGGACTGTTTTCCATTTTGCATCCCCAGCACCTAGCATGATATCTTACACAAGGAAGGCACTTGCTAATTAGTCACTGGATTGTATTGGAGTGGAATGTAGTTATAAATTGGAAGGCAACCACCAGAAATAAAGCCAAAAGAGCTGACTCATTTCACAAAGCTAAATAACCATCAGAGTCTTTCCATCTAAGCCAGTGAAACCCTAGGAGTTAAATGTTTGTAATCACTGAATCATTTAAACAGTCTTGATGTTGTATTCAGCATCCACTGGAAAAGAAACACTAAAAATGAAAATTTGCATGAAAACATAAGAGGAGATGAAGAATGGTGTGAGTGGAACAGCTCAGAAAACACAATTCTTGCTTAGTTAAGGCTGACATGGTTTTCAGGGTTGTTGGTCTTCTTACTTGGCATGTTAGTTAATTATGAAGCTTAAAAGTAAGAAACTCACCTGGTAGTATGAGATAGATGGCTCTATTCCCAACTTCAGGAGCACACTAAAATTAAAAACAAAAACAAAACAATGGCACTACACATCTTTTAAAATTCAGATATATTTTATTTTCTTTGATGTACAAATAAAAAAGTCTAAAACAGATCATAAGAATTAGGGCTAGAAGATATAGTAAATAGATATAGTAGAGATTATCTAATCCAAGACATATCACAACTAAGGAAACTGAGGCTTGGAGGCATAACATGGGTCTTCCATGGCCACAGAAGTAGCAAGCAGCTGGGTCCTAATGCCTGCCTAGGGCCTGACTGCACGTCTAGCGCTCTGCTGGGACAGTAAGCTCTTCAAGGACAGGAACTAACTGTTTTTTGTCTTTCTTTGCATCCCTAGTACTTAGCATAGTGCTTGGCACATAGTAGGCCCTTAGTAAATGTTTATAGACTCAATGCTACACAAATAAATGCTCTTAATGCAGTGGTTCTCAACCTTGCTAATGCCATGACCCTTTAATACTCATATGTGGGCATATCTGCATGTGGGCAGACTTGCCTAGAGACAGATACAGGAGCGGTGTCTCGGTTCCTAAAACCATCAGAAGTATGTGTTTTCTGATGGTCTAAGGCGACCCCTGTAACCCCTATGAAAGGACTGTTTGACCTCCCAAAGCGGTCGTGACCCACAGGTTGAGAACCACTGTCTTAATGGGACTGCTGCTGAGTTATTTCAGTCTGTCTGATTCTTCAAGACCCCATGAGGGGTTTTCTTGGCAAAGATACTGGAGTGGCTTTCCATTTCCTTCTCTAGTTCATTTGATAGATAAGGAAACTGAGGTAAACGGGGTTCAGTGACTTGCCCACAGTCAGCCAGCTAGTATCTGAGGCCAGATTTGAACCAGGCCTGCAGCTCTATCCACTGCACCTACTCAGCTGTGAATGGGATTACTTTTTCTTTGAAATCACTTTATGAAGTGAATAAGACCCTACAGAAACAAGACCTTTAAAAGTACAGAAGAAATTATTTAGGATTTAAGATTTATTTAAAACACCCTCATTTGGTCAATGGCTAAAGTACCTTCAGTCTTGAAATATTTTCCAAAGCAGCAGGTTTTAACCTGTTCAAAGAAATCTTATTAAAACACCATATAATTAATTTCTTCCCTGGACTATGGAGGGAGTCAACCATGGACTATTTCATTGATGCTCAGATTCATCATCCCAAAGAAAGTAATTTGCATGCTTTCCATGAAGCCTTCCCCCGACTACTCTAGCCCCGAGGGATCCCTCTGCAAACTCCCCCCATGAATTCTTGCAGTCTGTTCCACTCATCTGACACTGACTGTTTGTGCTGTATTACCCACTTAGTTCACTCTGTATGTATGTTACACAAGGAAAGAAGACTGTGTGTTACACTTTGGGGTATCTCCTCCACAATCAACAAAGCTTAACAAATGTTGGGGCAGCTAGGTGGTTCAGTGGATGGAGCACCAACCCTGGAGAGAGAAGGACCTGAGTTCAAATCTTGTCTCAGACACTTATTAGTTATGTGACCCTGGCCAAGTCATTTAACCCTGAATGCCTTAAAAAAAAAAAAAAAGTTTATCAAATGAACAAAGACTAACAAAGAGGCTATTAGCCCTGAACTGAAGCTAGGACAGTGGGAGAAGGCACTGTTCTTTCTGTCAGCACTGGATATAGTCTCATCTAGGGCAAAGTGAGGTTCCCCCAAATACTCGCTCCCTCTAACACCTGTTCTGTTCTGTTCTCTGCATGTCTTTACTTCAGTTTTGGATGCAGAAGGGCACTTGATTGCGATGAAATTGAGTAAAAAGAAATAATCTTTCCTTGACCTCACTTCAACTGACCAGGCCGCTCCTCAATTATCAGATTTGCAGGGGACATAGCACATGCAAATGGCTCCTTAGTCCCTGATCCTTCTGTTTTGGCCTCATTTCTAGGCCAGAGAAGCAGGCAAGGTTCTTAGTTCCTTTCATTATAAATGCTTTTATCATAGTGAAATGGTTTTAAAAATATTTGAGAGAAGACTGTGGTTTACTAGCCATTGTTAGGCTATTTGTAATTCAAACAGCTTGTCTTAGTCACAGCAATTCCCTGACAAATGAGAATAATATGAAGTAATCTTTTGCTAATCAACCATATTTAACTTATGTGATTCAAATCTGTTTAAATGATGAATAAACTTACATCAGATCCCTAAGCAAGTGTTCCAATCCCTTGCCAGATAAAAGCATCCATAAATGAATATTTCATCCAATTTCATACAGATGGATATTCCATTTAAACTTAATCAAAAGCCATGTAACAGCTGAGATTCATACTGATGGAGGTAACTCTACTTGCTAGATGTAAAAGGGGCAGGGTGCCTTTTACAGTAGATTAGAGGTTCCATAAAAGACAACCTAGGAAAATAAGCTTTTAAAAAACTCTTTAATCCACAAGGATGTTTTTAGGTTTCCCCTTCCCTCCAAAAAGTACACATTAGAATAAAAATAAATAAACTTACAATTTGCATTCCATCCCAAACATGTTGCCATTCATACAATACAAATGGCTATTTATAGGGCTGATATCATGGGACCCCAACTATTTTACAAGGTTACTGAGAGCAGAAAACTCTTCTCTATTTTATTTTCATTCTCCCATAGTACCTGATACAGGATAACAGAATAAGGCACTGGTCATTTACTCCAACCCCTCTCATTTAACAAATGAAGAAACTGAGGCCCAGAGAAGTTAAGTAATTTGCCCAAGATCACACAAATCATAAATGGCAAAGCTCAAATGCCAACCTCAATGCTCTGACTTCAAATCCAGAGCTCTTTCTACTTTACCTTGAAGGAACAAAGGAAGGTAGGAAGAGGGAAGGAAGGAAGGAAAGAGAAAGGAAGGGAGAGAGGGAGGGAGGGAGGAAGGAAGGAAAGAAGGAAGGAAGGAAGGAAGAGAGGGAGGGAGGGAGGGAGGAAGGAAACACTTATTAAGCTCCTACGATGTTCCAGGCACTGTGCTAAGAAGCTTACAAATATTATTCCATTTAATCCTTCCAACAGTCTTGGGAGGTAGGTACCATTATTGTGTATCATTTTACAGTCGAGGAAACGGAGACATACAGAATCTAAGTGACTTGCCCAGGGTCACACAGCTAACTAGCAAAAGTCTGAGGCCACAACTGAACCCAGGTCTACCCGACTTCAAATCTCTTACTGTGGCACCTTGCTGCTGATACTGCCCACAGCGGCTACTCAATAAATACTGACGGAACTGACAGGCAGGTTACCATTATTTAACTAAATATCAAAAATGTAGAGATGTTTTTCAAATAAGTATATTTCCTACTAAAGTAACCGTAATTAGAATTGGGAGGGAATAAGATGCAGCCTTTCGGTAGAATTTATGATAAACTATAACACTATGGTTATCACCACCGCTCCCCAAATATGAATCTCCAGACATAAACACTCAGGTGTAATACCGTCCTTCTCCTGAAAGAAGGGAGGACGGGGAGAGAAGAGAGAGAGGTTGGGCGAGCAGGATTTATCCCTCCTTGCTCTTGGGTCTGCACCAAAGGGAGGTGAGTACATAAACAGATGTGTTATTAGCATTCCAAGCTGGAACGTAGAATACATTTTCCCTGAGAAACAAGGTTATAAATGATGTTTAGGTTTTACAATACATAAATTCTACAATGTGGCTACACTTGGAAGTTTTTCTATATTGAGACCCTTAGTACTACTGATAACATTATTCCCACTGGAAAATGGAAATAATGGAAAATAAATGAAAATGGAAAATAGAGTTCCAAATGCCCAATTTATAAAGACTTTTAGAATGCAACCATTTCATTGGATGAGGGCAGTTTGTACTGAGTCTTTATTCCGGGAAGTTAAAGCCATTCTGCATAAATTACTTCTTATTATACAAAGTAGGGTTTCAAATATGGCGGTGCCAGTTTTTTGAGGAGGCAACTGTGGTGCCTGGAAGTGGAATTGCAGGTTAGATACAAGGATCAGGATGAAGCACTGTGGGCCTTAGATGTCATTCATGATCCTTTGAGTTCTGCTTTGTAATATGCCCTTCAAAGGTCTGATTGAATAAATATAGCTTGGTAGCTTTTGAGATGGAAAAAATGGAAAATAACTTGAGCCCTAGTAAAAATGTAGCACATGAACAAGGTGAAATGTTGTACTGCTGGGATCCTACGTGGGTGATGTTTCTTTAATACTCTATGGGAAAACAATGTACTTTTTTCACTATTTTCTCAATGACAAAATGTACCTCAGTATCATGATTTTTTTTTAATGTAGAAGTCAAAAATTGATTTATCTTTCTTTTTCTTGCAAATCATTACTGTGAAATTTGTTTGTGTCAGAACTTTTTGTTTAGGTGTCAAAAGCCCCTAAACAGTATTTATTTTGTTTCACTTATTTCATAGCCATAAAACAATGATAAAGCTTCGAACCCAAATTCCCAGAAATGCAGAATAAGAGAGACCAAAAGATGAATACCTAAAGAGATTCTGACACCCTAGCTGAAAATATAATTGCTGACTGGGGGAGAGTGGAAGGTAAGGAGACTGAAGCCCATCTTTCTATGACTTGATTTCTTTGCATCACTTGATGAAGAGTGCTACCAAATCAAATTCAATAGGACATACAACTAGAGGGGGTCATACACAACAGGAACAGGAAATGCCATCTTGTTTTGGATCTACAGAGTACATCAATCACCAAGAGGACAATACAATCGTAGATAGCTGGATCTCAGCAAGAGTCATGATGGTTATTAAAGACAACAAAACAATTATAAAGTGGAGAGAGAACATACCTGTTGAGGTCAAGATTCTTATAAAATTCCAGACATTTACCGAAGTATTTTTTTTGAGAATTTAGAACATCCAGCTGGGCTGCACATGTTCCATGTTTCTCCCACTCATGCTTCCTGAAAGAAACAAAGAAAAATTTAGAGTATTAAAAAGTCTCTGTGTGAAAAGAAAATTGAAACAGATACATGATGAAAACACTTATATTTGTTTCCACAAAATAAACCCATTTCATCCTACTGCTCTTTCAGACAGGTTATTTCTCCAGCAAAGCAACAGAGATGAAAATATTCACAATATGTATTCTGAAGTCCCCCAAAACACAGCCATAAGCTACTTGGGATAACATTCAACAGCCCCCATGTAATGCTCGCTCTCTCCATTCCCTTCCCTCCTTTCATTGCTAATCAGTTCCAATTCATTTCTACGATTACAGCCTGCTCAATTTGCAATAGACTAAGGGTGAGAAATATGAAAATGCCATTGTTCAAACACCTACACATTCACTAGGAGATGTGAGTCGTGTGTTCTCATGCAGATAGCTAGTATTTTACAGTCAGAGCATTTTACAGAGACAGTAAGGATAGACAGTCATTTCTCAGCAACTAGGCATGAATAGATAAGATAACTAATTCCTAAGAAAAATGCCTAAGAATTATTTAGTCTCAGCCTCTCCTCCTCATAGATGGCTTAGTGCTCAGAAGCACAATGGTAATTCAAAAGAAGAGAGAGAAAATCCACCTACCTATCCCCCTAAACTGTCTTCAAACTTACAGTAAAATTTTTCAAGAAAATTCAATTCAACAATTTAAATCATGAGCTTTGATACGTCACATAAGGTGTAGGGTATTAAGTTTATCTAGTTCCATAAAGAGGAAGAAAAAAAGTTTTATCAGGTCACCCAAGAATTAAGTGAAAATTAACAAGTATTTATTAAGCACCAAGTATTTACCAGGCACTGTGCTTAGGGTTTTGTTTTCACAAATATCACCTCATTTGATCCTAACAAAAAATTTAGGAGGGAGGTGCTGATTTTACAGATGAGGAAACTGAGGCAGACAGAGGCTAAGTGATCTATCCAGAATCACACTGCTACTAAATGTCTGGGTCTGCATTTGCTCTCAGGTCTTCCTGAATCCAAGTCTAGGGCTTTATCTACTGCACCACCTAGCTGCCTCTAGATATTCATGTCCAGGAAGGATAAATGAATGCAGATGAGTAAGGAAATCAGTTGGTTGAAAATTACTTGGCTATGTACAGTAATAAGGGTGGTTCTGTGCTTGATCACCCTACTGCTATACCACCCACTCATTTCTCAACCTCTTGCAAAATGACTTTGCTCCCCATCATTCTTCTGAAACTCGCCAATGATGTCATTACAAATCCTTACAATCCTGTCCTAGACCTTATTCTTCTAAAACTGGCGGTAACCTTTGTCACTATTGACTGCTTCTTCCTTCTTGATTATTTCTCCCTTTGTTTCCAAGATACTGCTGTCTCCTGCTTCTCTTCTTGCCTATCTGACTCTCCCCCTTCCCTCTCCCTTTCCCTAAATGTAGGTGCTTTCCCAAATTTGCCTTGCTCTTCTTTTTCTAAACCCTTTCTTTTGGGTCCCTTTCTTGGGACAAGGTAAAATGATTCAATTTGTTGACATAGAATTAATCTGGCCACTTGTTACATTTTAAAAAACTTAACTGTGCAATGTTTCCTTCTCTTGCTGTGATCTCTTGTTTTACATGAGTTAGTGTTAAATTCACAAGATTTTGACATATTCTAGAAAAAAGGCTTCAAAAAGTATAGAGGAATGACTCATATTCTTATAGATTAAAGAGGGAGGGGAAGGAAAAAAATAAAATGTACATGATAATTTTATTATATATTTAAAAGGAATCGCAGATTTGCATTTTCATGTGCAATCATCTTTTATATTCTACTGTTATGAAAATGCTTGTTTTATTTAATAAATTAAAAACAAAATAAATTTTTTTAAAAAGCCAGAGGAAGTAGAGAATATAGATGTATATACATATAAAATATATCATATGCATATGCATGTATGCATGTATACACATGTCTTTATGTGTGTATAGCTATACATACACATGACCATCCATATATCAATATCTTAAATGATACACTATGGAAAGTGGCCACAGAAAAGGAAGAAAGAAGAAATTAAAAGGGAGGATAATATTGAGGAAGAAAGAGTCATAATCAAAACAAACTTCCTAAACCTGAAGGCGGAGGGATTAAAAGAAAAAAAGAAAAGAACTAGAAATCAAATAGGTGCCAATCAATTGGGGAATGACTGTACTGATTATGGTAAGTGAATATAATGGAATAAAATGGTGACATAAAAAAATGACAAAAGAGAAGATTTCAAAGACAATAGCAAGAAAGATGAAACAGTCCCTGATCTCAATGAGATACTATTCCATAGGGAGAGATTACACCATTTCTACAAATAGGTTTGAGCCTGGGCTCTGCCAGGTGCTACTCTTCTGACTTGGGCTAAGTCCAATATTATGTGTAGAAACAAAACTAGTTTTGCATAATCAGCTCAACAATCGAAATGTATCTGGGTCTGTGTAAGCTTCAAATCTTAGCACAAATTCTCATTTGAAATAAACAGAACACACACCAGATACTGTCACCTCAGGTGGATTCAACATCACATCATGAAGTAACCACAATAAAAGTCTAAAATAAAAATGAATTCAGGGTTGGAACTAATCCAAAGTCACCCAATTTGTTCTGGTTGCCATTGGTTTTTAAATTTTTCTTTAACCTTAAAGAGAAAATGTCACTTTGAAGGACAGGTAAAAGAAAAGATGCATGACTAAATTGCATTAAATAAAACAGTTTCCATAGCAGCTTAAAGAATCAAAAGATGCTGGCAACAGATGAGACCTTAGCATCTAGTCCACCCCTTTCCTTTTCACAAGCATTGCAAATAAATCCTTCTATAAGGATCAGCAGTCATTGGAGTCATCGAGGACATGTTTGAATCCCATCTCTAACATCTACCAACAGTGTGGCCAAAGGCCAGTCATTCGAGCCTCAGTTTCTTAATCTGTAAAATGGGGATAATAATAGGTAAAAAGTCATAGAAATGGTGAATGGAATCACCAGGGAACAGAATAACACTCTTCCCAGCAGCAATGACAGTATTTATTGGAATATTTATCTGTTTATGGTTTCAAAACTGCAAAGCAGGAGCAGGAAAGGAGGGAAAAGAAGATAAAGGACTGCTGCTCCTGGGTAGCTATACAGTGGGTAAATACTATAGCATTTACTTCCCAGGGTTATTGTGAGCCTCAAAGGAGATAATACTCACAAGGCATCCCATCAAGGTCTGCTATTCCTATTTAAGAAATATGGAATCCAAAGAAGTAAAAGTACTTACTAGCTGGTACATAGATTTAGAGCTGGAAAGAACTTAAGAATCACTTTGTTTAACCCTTTCATATTACTAATGAGGAAGCCGAAGCTAAGGGACTTAGCCTAAGTCACAAGAGCAGCACCTGGCAGAGCCCAAGTTCAAACCCAGGCCTGCTGAATATCTCCCATGATCCCCTCTCTTTCTAGCTACACTTGACAATAATTTTGACAAAATAGATAATCCTGTAGATAACCTCCCTGCTTTCAAGTCCTGAAACTATAATCCAGTAAATAGTGTCATTGATACTGGGGAGAATATGTTAGTGTACTTCCCAGTGACTCCATTCACCATTCCTGTGATATTTCAAACCAAAACATCCCTTCTTAGACACCACTCCCCTATAATAATTGTGTCCCCTTATTAGAATGGAAGCTTCTTAAGAGGAGAGAGTGGTTAATTTTTCAGTTGTATCCTCAGACCTTAGCACCCAATAGTTGGCACATCATAAGTATTTAATAAATACTTTTTTCATTCAACTGTTTATATAGTTACATCCCTTTCCCCAACCAATAATCTTGGAGACACAATGAAGGAAGGTAGCCATTGCTCCAGCCAGGCTGACAATTAATCCACCAATAAGCATTTATTAAGGACCTGCTGGGTGCCAAGTCTGGGTGCTAGGCACTAGAGATACAAATATCAAAATCTCTGCCTTTGTAGACATTATATTCTACTGGTGAGTTATAGATATAGAATTATAGATAGAGATACAGAATAGATATGGGTATAAATTACCTAATACATATTTACAGATATGTAAATAGATGTACATACAAAATAAATACATAGTGCTGGGCATGTTGGATGGACACACTAACTGTTGGTTCAGTTGTTTGTGAACCCATTTGGGGATTTCTTGGCAAAGATACAGGAGCAGTTTGCCATTTCCTTCTCCAGATCATTTTCCAGTTGAGGAAACTGAGACAACAGGATTAAGTGACTTGCCCAGGGTCACACAGCTAGGAAATGGCTGAGGCCAGATTTGAACTTATAAAGATGAGTCTTCCTGACTCCAAGCCTGATACTCTATCCACTGTGCCACCTAGCTACCTGGATACACTAATAATGGAGAAAATTATGAAAAGATTCTAAATGGAGATGGAACTTGGGGAGGTAGGTGTCAGTAAGGAGGGAGGGCATTCTAAGCATGGGGAACAATCTGAGCAAAAGCACAGAAATGAAAAATGGAATGCTGTCCATGGAGAACAGCAAGCGAGTCATTGGCAGGACAGTCAACTTAGACTGTGTGAGGGCAGTGATGTCTGGGCAGGCTGAAAAGAGAGTTCAAATTGTAAATCCAAACCAGTAGCACACATAAGAAATGGTGTCCCAAAAGTCTTAGTGCCATTTAAAGCTATTTAAACAAACATCTTTAAGCTATCTAGAGTTTAAAACTACACTAAGACTTTTGGGATACCCATTTACTAACTTCGAAGATTTGTTTTTCTCTTGAGCTACCTGACTACTCTCAAGCCAAGATCACATCCCCACAAACCACAACTGCTTCCACTTGGGAAAGGGGTAAACTCAGTAACTCAATGAATTACAAAATCACAGAATTTTAAGAGTTAGAAGGACTTTCAATGGTCATCTAGCTGATTTCATAATTATAAAGAATGCCCACTGTAAAACACACAATACATCAACCTCTGCTTGAAGACCTCCAGTGAAGGAAAAGCCAAGGCAGTTTTGGACAGTTCTAATTATTAGGAAGCTTTTTCTGACATCAAGTCTACATTGGTTTCTTTGCAACTTCTACCCATTGCCTGTACTTCTGCCTATGGGACCAAACAATAATCATTAATTCCTTTTCCGTATGACAGCTCTTCAAATACTTGAACATGTTCCACTTGGTTCTTCTCATCTAAATAATGTCAGTTCCTTCAAACAATTCTCTTACGACATTGACACAAGGCCCTTCCTCATTGTGGATTAATCTCCTTTGGAAACTCTCCAGGTTAACAATGTTCTTGTGAAACTGATTTCTGTGGACACAGAACTGAACACATTTGGCCAGGACAGAACAGAGAAGGGATTCCTCATTCACTTCCTTATTCTGACAAGATGGCCTCTCTTAATGCAACCCAACACTACCTTTTCAGACGCTAAACCAAACTGCTGATTCATATTGAGCTAGCAAGCCACCCAAACTCCCAAATTTATCTAAACACACCTCCTCAGGTTACTTGTGAGATTGATTTTTTGAACCCAAGAGCAAGAGGTTACAATTAGAATTATTCCACTGAATTTCATTTTATTATGGATTAAGGCTCTCTCTCATCTCTGCCTCTGAACTTCCCACATTTCCTTCAAATCCTAATTAAAAGCCCAGCTTCTACTAGAAGTTTCTGCCAGTCTCTCAACTCTTAGTGCCTTCCCTCTTTTATTTATCTCTTATTTATTATGTAGATAGCTTGTCTGTACATATCTGTTTGCTTGCTGTCTTCCCCATTAGATCCTGGGCTCCTTAAGGGCAGGAATTACTATCTTTTGCCTCTTTTTGTATCCCCTTACTTAGTTCAGTGTCTGGCACACAGAAAGTGCCTAATAAATGCTTACTATTAGCATTGGTTCAATGCTCTAGCCTATCAAGATCTTTTTGGATCTGCCCTATATTACCCTGGTTTATTACCTTATCTTTCTAACAAGTGCTATACAAAAAAACAATGATAAGAATGTCACCAATGCCTTTATCTAAGTCACTAATAAGACTGTTAAACCTTACAGACCCAAGCACAAACCAATGAGGCACTCCACGAGAGACCTAAGGCCAAGCTGAAATTGAGCCATTAAAGACTAATCTTTGGGCCCAATCAATCTTCCTATTCTGAATGTCACTGAATTATTATTATATTCTACATAATCTTATTTTTATTTTACAAACATTATCACTTGAGGTGGAAAATGAAAACAACAACAAAATCTTTCCAAACAGAAACATTAATTTCTTGATTAGCTGTCTCTGTGCTGAAGAACTGCCATTCTTTAATATATGTATAAAGAAGCTTAAAAATAAAGACATAATTTGAACAAAAGATAATTTTCTTTCTCAATAAAGCCAAATGAAATTAAGTTGGAATATATTTCACAGTAGAATGAAATTTTCCCAAGGTAGCTTTCACAAAATTATGCCCCTTCCCAGTAACACTAAGAAATCCAAACAGTAAGACTTCGGGAGACAGAATTACTAATTTTCAGATTTACTTTTTTCACTCAATACAAGAAAAAAAGAAAATATAAGAAAATGTAACTTACTACTGAATCCTAGAAAATTAAAAGTCATTTTGGCCTTGTTAGAAATTGTTACTCTGAATCATTATATATTTTTCATTAAATATAACTGGGCTTACCATGGTGTTTGGAACACAGTAGGCATTCCATATATGTTTACTGACTGACTGATTGCTAATTTAACATGAGTTAATATCTCATTGGCCTCTGAATTGTTTAATTAATACAGTGTTCATATTTTTAACAGTGAACTGGTTACCATAGTTTCTTTGTTCTTCAGTGTGTATGAAATATAATATGAAATACTTTTTCTTAGTGCCATCCTAAGTCAATGTACAATCTCCATATTCTAAGACTAGATGCTGTACTAAACAAAAGAACTAGTCTAGTTGTGTCCTATAGCAGGATTTGCTATTTCTAAACTGTTATGAAACCTGATTTTCTTTTCAAAATTCCTCATATATAAAGGAAAATTTCAAGTTCCAATCATGGGCCTCTCATGGTAAAGCCATTTCAGTGGAACATACATACTTGGGGGGAATTTTACACTTGAATCCTATAACACCATTGAAGTAAAAATGACTTCCACACCACTTCTTTCCAACACAAAGCTTTTCCTGACAACCTTCCAAAGAAATACTTTCAGGTTAAACTTGTCTCTGAGAGAAGTCAGACACTTTATCTTGGCAAAAAAAAAAAAAACCCAAAACAATAAAAAACAAAAACCAACCAAACAAAAAACCTGGTTTCATTCTTGTCTGCATTATGAACAACAGAACTTAGAATGGGGAAATAAAGAGGCTTCTTGCCTTTCGCTAATTTAATTTAACAAAGGGAATATTAGGTTTAACTTCTAATGGATATTAAAGATTTGGTATGATTTTATTAAAGCAATTATTTTTAAAGTTATCTTGAAATTAACAGATATTAAAGGCACAGAACAAAGATGTAGCACTGGAAAGGAACTTAAAAGGCAAACTAGTCCAGCCACCTCCACTTTGCATGTGAGGAAACTGAGGCCCAGAGAAGTGATGTGATTTGTCCAAAGTAACACAAATAGCCAGTGGAAGAGACAAGTTTCAAACCTAGCCATCTCTGACTCCAAAACAAAACATTCATTTAACTGTAACATAGGGTCTTTCTCACTTTTAGCAAAACTCAGCTTTTTCTAAACATTAAGAGGTTTAATTGAAACAAGCTAAACATTTTTTTTTCATTTTAGATATTAAGCTTGGCCGCCTTTTCTCAGTTATTCAAATATGAGAGCATTTATTTTTCATTAACCCATTTTACTTTTTTCCCAAGAGAAGTTCAAGAAAGCAACATCCTTTTTGCAGAATAAGTTTTTTCTAATAGGAAGTGAAATTTTTGTTGGCGTTCAAATATTTCACACTATTACATCATGACTTTACAAGCTAAAATTTAAATGAAAAAACCAAAAATAATGTAATTAACATATGACACTAATATCCACTAGTGAGAGATAGCATGCCCCAGTAGATAGAAGCTAGGTTGCCCCCAGAGTCAGGAAGACCATTTTGAGTCCCATCACTAACACCTATGGACCATGAGTGAGTCCCTTAATCACTGAGAGCCTGAGGCAACTGTATCATTGTCAGCTACCCCATATATAAAAATCAGTTTTCAGGTATTGTCAATTCTACCTCCACAATACCTCTTGCATTCATCCCTTTCTCTCTACCATCACTTATCACCTGACTGTGACAATAGCCTCCTAATTATTATGGCCATAGTCAAGGTGATAATGATAAGGACCTCCTAATTGGCTTTCCTATCCCTACATCTTTCTCCTCTCCAACCAATCCTTCATCTAGCTACCAAAGAAATAGTCTTAAAGCATAGAAACCAAGTTACTCTATGATGAACTTCCTAACTTCCATAATACACATAAGATGAAATATAAACTCCTCTGTCATTAAAAAATCTTCACTGCCTATCTCCAACCTATCTTTTTAACACTATTTTACATAATTCCCTTGATGTACTCTTAGATTCAGACCAACTGGATGTCTTGCTCTTCCTCACACACATTTCATTCCCATCTCTAGGCCTTAGCCCACAGACTGTTTCCCTCCTCATGAGAGAAATGATTGTTAATAATAAATGATTCACGGAGATGAAGTGTTCCCCCTTTCTTTTCCATTTTCAAGACCTCAGTCTCTGATGGTCAAGTTAAACTTCTCCTCTGACTCAACCCAACCCTACAATGCATGTCTCTCTCTAGTCTCAGGTGAATTCCATTCGATCGAGGTTTGGTGGAGACAGATTCTTTGGTTAAGACAGCCCAAGGCTGGGGGTGGTCTGAGTAGAGAAATAGTTTCTCCATCTCTATATTCTATCTCTCAAGGGTGACATGATGTCACTCTCAGCCCCTCATTTTAATATAGCTCACCTCCTATTATGTTAGCCGATTGAAGTTAGTTGCTGCTAATATTAATTAAAAGAACATATAAGCTCTGCCATGATTGTCTTTGATCTAAGAGAGATGGCCAAATGACCATCCTTTTATTAATAATGTGCTGGTCTGATGAATAAAATGATTAAATTACCCATAAACTATGTCTCTTGAAATAATTTTAATCACCACACTCACCTCTGCTGCTCAGCTTAAAAACCACATCCTATCTAAGACCCTTCCTAATTAATTAATCCAGTTTCTAATATCTAGCCATCAAAATTGCCCATTTATAGTGTCTATATTTTGGATACACTTCTCTGTTTACAATTTGTCCCTATAAGATGGATGAGGGCAGGGGACTGTCACATTTATGTCTTTGTATTCTTAGCACATAAAAGACACTTAATAAATGCTTGCTGATTGACCCATTAAGATGAGGTGGCAGTCCGCATTGGGAGGAAGGAATTTCCACATTAGATCACTACACAGATGCAATCACAGGTCTAGACCATATGCACATACATAAACCACATTATATATGTTACATCCATATTCATATCCAATATCAGAAAGTTAAGCAAAAAGATTATAAAAAGAAAATTTCATTTCTCTATTTCTTTTTTCATGGGAGAAAGACACTCAAAGAGTTACATGACAAAATTATTTCAATACAGTGTGTTTTTCAAAGTTATCAGCTTTGGAAGTAGATAGAATCTTCTATCCGTGCTTCTCACAAAAATTTTATTAAACACCTCATTTGTAACATTAGTCCTAACTTGTTTTCTAAGAGGCATGAAGAGTTCTTGGACTCACCAGAATTGGCTGCGATTAGGAGATGGATGGATTACATCAGGCCAGAAATGCCTCATGTCAGGCAAAAGATCCTGTTCAATTAAAGGAGAGAGAAATCCATGCATATTTTAGTGACACACAATATCAAGAAGAGAAATTTGGTAAATAGGTACCTTAATATAACTAAGCTACTTCCATTAAAGTATACAAAAGATTTTATGATTATTCCTCCCACCAAGTATCTAGGAAGCAGTAAGCTAAAGCTAGATTTCAAAATGCTACTTCCCAGTTTAGTTCCACTAACAGCCACAACCAGTAACCACAGCTGCAAGAATAAATGATGATCAACTCTGAGCATCAAGTGAAAAACAAAAGTTCATGACAGCGACTTTTCAGATTTCGTACCAAGGAAACAGGAGTAAAGAACTAAGGTTTGGGTTGGTATGTGAGGATGGAAAAGCTGTCCTTTCCTACACTCCAAACTTCACAGTAATAATGGAGGACAAAGTCTGGTTACACATGACTCAAAGTCCACCATTTTTCTACAACACACTTAGCACAGGACCATAGGAGCATAAATTTTGAGATGGAAAGGATATCAGAAGCCATCCAGTTCAACCTCCTTCTTTTACAGATAAGGAAACTGAGGCCCGAGGAGCTGGAGTGACTCTCCCAAAAGTCACAAAGTAATAAACATCAGAGATGAAATCTGAACCCAGTTCTTCTGAGTGGATAACCAGGACTCTTTCTGCTTTATCATTCAAGAATAATAACTTCTTCAGGGCAGAGATTGTCTTTGTATTCCCACCACCTAGCATGGCGCACATGAAAACTGTCTAATAAGTGCTTGTGGATTTACTGATTGACTGGAGTAAACTTTAAGATAATACTGCTCTACAATTTGGAACTATGCCCAAAGGCCTATAAAATATGCATACCCTCTGATCCAGTAATACCACTTCTAGGGCTGTATCCTGAAGAAATAAGAAAAATGGGAAAAGGACACACATGTACAAAAATATTTATAGCAGCTCTTTTTGTGGTGGCAAAGAATTGGAAATTGAGGGGATGCCCATCAATTGGGGAGTGGCCAAACAAGTTGTGGTGTATGAATGTAATGGAATACTATTGTGCTATAAGAAATGGTGAGCAGGCAGACTTCAGAAAAACCTGGAAAAATTTGCATGAACAGATGTTGAGTAAAGTGAGCAGGACCAAGAGAACACTGCACACACTAATAGTCACATTACATGATGACCATCTTAGACAGACTTAGCTCTTTTTAGCAGTGCAATAAACTAAAAAAATCCCAAAAGACTCGATGGAAAATGCTATCCATATCCAGACAAAGAAGTATGAAGTCTGAATGCAAATCAAAGCATTTTATAACTATTTTCTCTTCCACCCTGCCTTTGGTTCTAATTCTTCTTTGCAAAATGATTAACATAGAAATATGTTCAGTAGATTGCACAGGAAAGGAGGGGGAGTAATTTTTTTACATAAATTTAAAAAAAAATATTACTCTAAGGTTTTGTCTAAATGTCAAAATAGTTCAATGGAGAGAAAGATGTCAATTCTAGCATCATGTAGAGAGAAAGCAACCCTCAAACTTAAAAGCATTCAATATTTCAGCATGAGATTAACCAAGTCAAGCCATCATTCTTCAGCACATTTTCAGCCTGTTTGTCAGGTTTACACCACAACCTGCTGATAAACAGAAGAGAAACTGTCCAGATCTTGTTTGCTTACCGCCTCCCAGAAAGGACCCCATCCTAGGATAAATTCCTTTCACATCTTCCCCATCCTGGGTTTTATGCTATGTGTACGCTCCCCCAACATAGTCCACAATTTCCACTGAGTCTCTCTGAGGATGGAGATAAACAGGGGGACCTTATTTCTTTTTCATCTCCTTTATCCCCAAATAATTAACACCTAGGGACCTACAAGTTACCTTGACTCTTCAATAAGTTTCAAGGATGCACACTGGTGGAGAACGTGACTTTAATCTTGCATTCCTGCTTCCCCAACAAAGGTCCCCTTGCCTCTTATAATTATTAAAGAATTTATTAATGATTTACTCCTGATATTTCTCATTTACCATCAAAAGTAGGGACATTTGGGGTGGCTAGGTGGTGCAGGGAATAGAGTACCAGCCCTGGAGTCAGGAGGACCTGAGTTCAAATCCTGCCTCAGACACTTAACACAAAAAACTAGCAGTGTGAGCTTGGGCAACTCACTTAACCCCAATTGCCCTACCCCAAAAAGCAAAAAAAAAAAAAAAGTAGGGACATTCTTCCTATGAATGTTAATTACCTTTATGTGGCAAATGGGAATAATTTTGGTAAGATGGTTTATGGGGCTTCCCCCCACTGAAGTAGCTTTGGAAATAAAGTAATTAAGAACTACTGCATTAGGGCCAGCTCCTCAGAGAAGCAGGCTCCCTGAGGGTCAGTGACATCGGAATGAATGACTGATGAGTAAGGGTGTTGAAGAGGACAGAAAAGAGATAGAAGCTACTCCTCCTGACCTGATGGGATATATAAGCTAGTTACAGAAATAAAACCCATTAACAAAAAAGCAATCAGCAAATATGTACAGATACATGTCAGTCAAATTTAATGCACTTCAAACAAACACATCTAAATGATAAAGAAATTCAGGAAAGGAGTTGTTATCTTGGTAGTGTTGTAATCCCACAGATAAAAGCTAGAAGGGCATTTGAGGGATGAAGAAATTGAGACCCAGAAAGTGATTTCTAAAGGTCAAATAGCTAGCAGTAAGGAAGGCTTTCCCCCCCCATATATATTTACTTTAGAATTAATCAATAAAAAGTATTCCGTAACATCTTCAGGGTTCAATCCTGGCTAGTATATCATGATAGCTAAAACTCAGTTAGAAAATGTAATTCCAAGAACACTGCTAATAAGACAGATAAGACTATTCTAGTCAGACTACAATTTAGCACTGAGTTTCACTAGATAAATTAAAGCAACACTTTGAAAAAAGAAAAGCAATACCTTGATCTCATCTAAATTAAAATGCCATGATCGGTTACACTCTCCAGCTTTGTCAGGCCTAGAAATAAAAAAATAAAAAGTAGAAATGAATCTTGGGATGGTTTTCCTCAGGACTTATGGCTAATAGTTTATCCTTTCTACGTCATGGTAGAAAAGTTACACTCAATCTTCTTTCCTTTCATTAGGTAGCTTCATGAAGAGGGTGCTCTTTCCATTAAGCTTTCCAATGAACAATAGTCGAATGGCATCAATTTAGAATTATTAATGCTGCCCACAGAAACAATCTAACATCAAACACTCAAATTCAATTTAGCAAGAGAACCACGAACACAACCATAATTGGAGATTCTTTTTTTTAATTGCAAAAGTTTTACTAAAACATTAAGAGTCTCATCCTACAAGTGGAATAAGGAGAAAAGGTTCTTCTAGTGAAGTGAGCTAAGCCCATTGCGCCCTCCCTCATTCACTGCCTGGTTATACAAAGAATTCTTTTCCTCCAATATTCAACCCTTTCAAATCTTCCAGTTCTGTGACAGTTCCTGATTAGACCAATTCCTATTCCTTCTCTACTTATTTTACTTAGTTTATTGCTGACATTTTTTCAGGGACTACATTTCAAAAAGTTCTGCATAAGCTGGAAAAGGTCAGTTTGGTCAAAAATTGTTTTGATGACAAGGAAAAAGATTATAGTTCCTTTTGCTGTCAACAAGAGGTCTGACATGGTAGGATTCTCACAAAACAGAAACGATGCACGTAAAATGCTTTGCCAACCTTCAAGTTCTACATAAATACAAGATGCAGCAGTTATAATTATTCTTAACCAGATTTATGCTTTCATTGGTGCAGAGATTGCCTGGTAAATAATTTACTGCATAAAACCAATGCTGATCAGCATCTGCTTTGCAATTAACCTAATGTTTTGAGTTATCTGGAGTAACTTGCCCAGGGTCACCCAGCTAGTAAGTATCAGATGCACATTAGAACCCAGGTGTTCCTGAATCTAAGACCATTTCTCTATTCATTAGGTCATACCGCCTCTTTAACTTATTATTATTTTTATTATTAGTAATATTTCTTTGTGACCCTTTAGGGGTAGCTAGGTGGCACAGAGTATAGAGTACGGGGCCTGGAGTTAGGAAGACTCATGTTCCTGACTGCAAATCTGGCCTAAAACACTTACTATCTGTGTTACAACCTGGGCAAGTTACTTAACTCTGTTTTCCTTAGTTTCCTCATCTGTAAAATGAGCTGGAGAAGGAAATGGCAAAACACTCCAGTATCTTTGCCAAGAAAACTCCAAATGGCATCATGAAGAGTCAGACAAGACTGAAAACAACTGAACAACAAAAAAATGGGACCTTTTATCACTTGCTCATTCATCAGTCTAGGCACTCCTTTTACCCAAGTAGTAGGTAAAATTGTAATAAGAATTATGTTTTATTGAAACTTTATAATTAAAGTTATAATTATTAGTAGATAATCACAGAGTATTGCATTTGGAAAATTAGAAGTTATGCTGTGCATATCCATTGATCTAGCAATACCACTAGGTCTATATCCCAAAGAGGAAAGGAAAAAAAAAGGTTAAGTTGACCTATCTATACCAAAAAATACAAAAATTTATAGCAGCTCATTTTGTGGTGGCAAAGAATTGGAAATGGAGGGGCTGCCTATCAATTGAGAAAAGGCTGAATAAGTTGTGGTATATGATTCTAATGGAATACTACTGTGTTATAAGAAATGATAAGCAAGGTGATTTCAGGAAAACTTGTAAAGACTTATGTGAACTGATGCAAAGTGAAGTGAGAAAAACCAGTAGAACATTGTACAGAGTAACAAAAATATTGTACTATGATAAACTGTAAATGATTTAGCTATTCTCAGCAACACAAATGATCTGAGACAACTCCAAAGGACCCTTGATGAAAAATGCTATCTACCTCCAAAGAACTAATGAAGTCTTAATACAAATCAAAGAATATTATTTTTTTTACTTTTTTTTTCATTTTTTTCACCCCTTTGGATATGTCTTCTTTTACAACATGATTAATATGACAATGTTTTGCATGATTGCACTTGTATAAAGTATCTCAAATTGCTTACTGTTTCAAGGAGGGGGCAGGAAGGGAGGGAGAAAATTTGGAAGTCAAAAAAAATGTTTTAATCATGTTAAAAATTGTCTTTACATGTAATTGGGGAAAATAAAATATTGTTTAAAAGTCTCTTTAAAAACTTCAAATTGAGGGCAGCTAGGTGGCACAGTATCTAGAGCACCAGTCCTGGAATCAGGAGGACCTGAGTTCAAATCCAGCCTCAGACATTTGACACCCTTACTAATTGTGTGACCTTGGGCAAGTCACTTAACCCCAACTGCCTTGCCTTCCCCTCTCCAAAAAAAAATTAAAAACTGCAAATTAAACAAAAAAAGAACAATTTAAAAAAAAAGAAAATTCAAAGTTATGGAAACTAGCCTTCCCATTTAATAGATGGGGAAATTGAAACCCAAATTGTTTAAATGACTTGTCTAAAGTCACAAATTCAGCCAGGAGCAGAATTCTGTTTTTCTGAATCTCACAAGTTTTCCCTATAACAAAAATTAGATCAGAGCTTCCTAACCTAGGGGTATGTGGACCCTTGGAGTCCATGGATTGATTCAGGGTTCCACGAACTTAAGGGAAAACCAATAATATCTTTATATATTAGGAATATTATGATAATATATTAATTTATAATAAATAATTTATAACAACAAAATAATATCTTTATATATAATGTCCTTTGGTTTTCTTTGTTAATCTAGGTATATTATTTTCTGCATTTAAAAACATTATTCTGAGACTTCCTTGATCCTTGACTTCCTCAGTCTGCCACAATACAAAATAGTATCCATGACACAAAAACCATCCAGCTCCAGATTCCATGATGTTATCTCTAGAGTCCATTTCAGTTATATGATTGAACTAGATAGATAGCACTGTGCGATGGCATGAGTAATAAATAATATGAACTTGGCACTTTAAGGCAAGGAGGGAAATCCTATTATCACATGATAGGAATAGAACTCACAGCTCTAACAAGACAATGGTATCTTTTATTCAAAAGAAATATTATATTAAAAGAATGATAGGAGAACACAGAAAAGTCAGGAAGACAGAACCCTGTGTAGAATATATTGATCCTAAGAGAAGAAACAAGGGGAAGAACATGTAGGGGAGGATATAAGGCTGGAGAAACAAGTGAAATATCTGTAGGGGTATACTAGAAATCACCTTTCCAGATGGAGGAAATGGGTGATGTCTCTAATGCAGATTTTAAAACTAAGAGTCAAAATATGGTAGAGACTGAAGATAACAACTTGGACATCTGGTAGAATTCTCATTCCAACAAAAACAAAGTATCTGATAAATTCTTTACTTGGCATGCTTACATTTTCACTTCTCAGAACGCAAAGGAAATAAAAAAAAAGTGATCTGCTCCTCTAAAAATAATTGTGAATGAAATGAAGTAACTAGTTAAGGAAGGGGAAGTAAAAGGGCAACTTGAAAAAAACTGACTGTCATCTTACTGTTTATAATAAACAGAGGAAGGTGAGGCTGGTCAGATATGTATCCTAGAATAAAGAAAAACAAGTTTCAACCAATCCATAAACGAAAATAGCCATAAACTCATGGCCTGAATAGTCAAAGGGAGATGATACAGTAGAAAATGAACTGAATTTGGACCTGAAGTTCTGGTTTCAAGTGTTACTTCCTCAACTTATTAGACCTGATCTCTAGTAACTTCTGTTTCCTCTTCTGTAAAATGATGATTATAACACTAACACTTCCTTCTTCAAAGTGTTTCTATAAAGATCATGTGAGATCACAGGTGCAAAGCACTTTACAACCATAATGTGTTCCATAATGTAGGCTACCATTATTACAAAGAGGAAACATGGTTCAAGATGGATAGAAGGCTCTCAAGAAAGAAATTCCACTAACAAAATTATAAATGGTACCAATGAGCAAGAAAAAATGGATTGATCTAAAAAAATCCATCCACAAAATTGGAGAATGGATAAACAAATTGTGGTATATGATTTTGATGGAATACTATTGTGCTTATAAGAAATGATGAGTATGAGATGCTTTCAGAAAAACCTGGAAAGACTTACATGAACTGATGCAAGGTGAAGTGAATAGAATCAGGAGAATATTGTACACAGTAACAGAAATATTGTACAATGATCCACTGTGAATGACTTAGCTATCCCTAGCAATATAAAGATCTAAGGCAATTCTGAAGGACCTGAAATGAAAAATACTAACCAACTTCAGAGAAAGAAGTGATGAAATCCAAATGCAGATTGATGCATGCTGGGTTGTTTATTTTTACTTTATTTTTCTTGGTTTTTTTGAGGATAGGGTTTTCTTTCACATGACTAATATGGAAATACATTTTGCATGAATGCCCATGTTATAACCTTTATCAAATTACTTTCCTTCTCAATGACAGAAGAGGGGAGGATGGATGGGAGAGAATTTGGAACTCAAAATTGTAAAAAAAAAAAAGCAAAGGTCAAAAGGGCAGTTAGGTGGCATAGTAGATAGAGTACTGGCCCTGGAATCAGGAAGACCCGAGTTCAAATGCAGTTTCAGACACTTACTAGCTGTGTGACCCTGGACAAGTCACCCAACCCCAATTGCCTCTCCACCTTCCATCCTCCCCCAAAAAAGGTCAAAATTTCTTACATGAAATTGGGAAAAAATAAATATTAAAATTTTAAAAAATAAAGAGAATCCAACAAACTCAGATTAAAGCACACCCACTCACATACAAGTAAAAACTGAGAGCACAAATAAGATATAACTTTAAGAACGATGTCAGAAACATTAAAGCTTAGAAGGGATTAAACCTTAGAAAAATGCTAAAGATTACTACCCTCAAAGAATATTATCAAAAAGAAAAATATATATTATTCATGTTTAAAGACAGCAGCATTATTTATTACTGAAAAACTCCCAAATGTTCAACAACTGGGGAATGGCTGAATAATTCCAAAGTTCCTTCCAACTCTAATCTTAAGATCCTGAGAAAGAAAGGATAAGAAGCACAAGGAAAGGGTAGACCCATTAAGTTGGGAACTCGTGATATAATAATTAATTATGGAAGGAAAGTGTAACTTCTCAAACTATGCTGCTACTATGTTCTCTGAAAAGGAAATTAATCTTCAAACTAAAACAAACAGAACAAAAACATAATTTAGGCAGAACTTTAGTCTTAGGTAGGTGAGTATTAGCTCTTTTAAATGGGTTCAAACCGACTGGCATGAACGAATTCTATTCCCTGAAAGAACTTGTGGATGTAATCACTAACCCACTGCGTCACTATGGATACAGAAGCCCTGGAATTTGGAGCCAGAAGTCATGGCTTTAAAAACTGTCTTTCATTTAACCTACATGACTCTGGGAAAATCAATTAATTACACCTCTCTGAGACTCAAGTTTCCTCAACCTTAAAATGAATGGGTTGGATTAGATGGCCTTTAAGGTCCTTCCCAGCTCTAAATTTATAACTATCATCTCTGAGGATTCAAGGAGAACATGAGTGACAGAAGCTGGGATATTCGTTCATTCATGATCCTTCCACAAGCATTTGTCAAGCACCTACATTGCAGAGAAGGTGCTCACTTGCATCGGTTGTTAGAGGGAGATTCCTTTTCTACAGCTGTCCTATTTCAACGAAATCATGTGTGTAATCTCTATCCCTATTCCTTATGTATGAGGATCTCTGACAGGCACTGGAGATGCCTCTGCAAAGCCATGACCACAGGGGATTCAAGGTCACGTGGAGGGAACAACAAGCTGAACACCTTGGCTGGAATGTACGGTGCCTGAAGAAGAATAATGTGCAATGAATTCACAAAGGTAGGCTGGGGCCAGATTGGGGAAGGTTTTAAAAGTCTAGTACATGAACTTGTAATTTGTCCTGGATACAAGAAGGAGTCTTGGTCAGAACTATGCTTTGGGAAAATCACTTTGGATTGGAAAGGAAATTAGAATCCAGACACCAATCAGGAAGCTACTGTAATAGTTCAGGAAAGAGAGGGGAAGGGGGAAGGAAGTACACATTTACATAGCACCTACTATGCATCAGGAACTGTGCCAAACACTTTACAAATATTAAATGTCATTTGATCCTCACAACAACCCTGTGAAGTAGATGCTGTTAGTATCCTCATATTACAGTCGAGGAAACCAAGGCAAACAGAGATTAAGTGACTTGCCCAGGGTCACATAGCTAGTAAGTATCTGAGGCTAGAATATCAGGTCTTCCTGACTCCAGGCCCAGGACTCTATGGACTGCTCCACTTAACTGCCTCTAGCTGAAAGAGGGAATGAAGGTCTGAGACAGAATGGCTGTGCAGATAGAAAGGGGATGGATATAGAACCAACAAGAGCTGGAATACTTCCCATGGCCATCTGAATGCAAGCAGATCACATAGTTCCCCCATACCATACCCCTATGCAGCAAAAACTTGAAATTTATACCAGACTGGATGATGATCAAGAAATCGAAGGAGAAATTATAGTAAGTGATTTCTTCTACCTCCAAATCACAAAAGAGTCAGCTTGAAGACCAGGAGGGGTGGTGGGAAGCCAACAGGAAAAGCAACTGGCAGCAAAGACATTAGTCTCCCAATGTGACCAGTGACAGGACAGAGATACATGAAGCCTGCAAGGTTGTGTGTCAAGAGGTAGCAAGAGTGGAGGATCTCCTTGAGAAAGACTGAAGGAGGTCAGAAAGCCTCAGAATGGGTACTGCAGAAGCAGTACTAAGACAGCCCATGTGTCTAGGGACTCCAGGGTCCCTAACGCTGTATACTGAGATGCCAATGAAGGCCCTAAAGACACAATGCTCTGAACTTCAAAGATCCATGGGTTAGGATTGCTGGCTAATCCTCAGAGATGGAGTTAAGCACAGGAAGACAGGGGACCCAGGGCAAGACAATGAAGAACCAACCCCCCCTACTCAATAGCTCAGCCAGAGGAGTGAAGCCCATTCATAATATAAAGTCCCAGTTCAGGAATTTAATTTGGGGAAATGAATAAATAAATAAAAAAAACACCAATCAGTATGAAATATTAACTTGCCCAGTGTCCCACAGCTACTAAGTGTCTAAGGCCAGATGTGAACTCACAAACATGAGTCTTCCCGACTTCAGGTCCAGCACTCTATCTACCAGGTCACCTAACTGCCCACAGAAATGTTAGGCTACATTAATCTAGCACAATGTCAAGACAGAAGGAAATGAGAATTCGATTGTGTATTTGCCTAGTCAGATTACAGCTGGAGTGTTATCAGTTCTGAATGCCACATCTTAGGGAAAACATTGCAGGCTGGAACATGTCCAGAGGAAATGAGGATTTAAAATCTTCACCATACAATAATCATTTGAAATAGAGATTTTTAACCATGAGAAAAGATGACTTTGAGGGTCTATAATCTTTGTCTTCAGTTCTTTAAAAGGGGCATCTTGTTGTTGTTGTTGTTTGTCCTTCATCCTTGAAGAGGACCAATGACTCAAAATCTTATAAAAGTGAATGCTGAAAACTAAAAATTAATTTTTAAAATTATATTTATTTTAAAAAAAGGTCAAAGGTCTTGACTTGGAAGTGAACTGGATTTAAGTGAGGCAGAGTTATGCAAAGTCACCAGCTTCAAGAGCAATGTGGAACTATGCCCAAAGGGCTATAAAACTGTGCATACCCTTTGATCCAGCAATACCACTACTAGGTCTATATCCTAAAGAGATCATAAAAAACTGAAAAGGACCCACATGTACAAAAATATTTATAACAGCTCTTTTTGTGGTGGCAAAAAAATTGGAAATTGAGGGGATGCCCATCAATTGCGGAATGGCTGAACATACTGTGGTATATTAATATAATGGAATATTATTGTTTCATAAGAAATGGTGACCTGGTGGATTACAGAAAAACCTGGAAAGACTTAAATGAACTGATGCTGAGTGAAGTGAGAAGAACCAGGAGAACACTGTACACAGTAACAGCAACACTGTGTGATAACCAATTCTGATAGACTTAGATCTTCTCAGCAATGCAATGATCTAAGACAATTCCAAAAGACTCATGATGGAAAATGCTATCCACATCCAGAGAAAGAATTATGGAATCTGAATGCATATTGAAGCATATTATTTTTTCTTTTTTTTTCTTATCATGGTTTTTCCTTTCGTTCTGATTCTTCTTTCACAATATGACTAAAGTGGAAATATGCTCAATACAATATAATACAACACAATATAATTAATATACTAAAACATGTATAACCTATATCAGACTGCATGCTGTCTTGGGAAGGGGGAAAAACTTAGAACTCAAAATCTTATAAAAGTGAATGTTGAAAACTAAAAGTTAATTTTTAAAATTATATTTATTAAAAAAAAAACACAAAACCAAAGTCACTAGCTCCACTCTCTCCTCCAGAGCCATCTATGTCCAGTGGCAAGATAAAAATCAGTACAACTAGAGCTGGCCACCAAAGGGACATCTCATAAAAAAGCAAAAGAATTTGTTCTGCTCCACCATAGAGGTCAGAAGGTTCAGTAGAATGTTTTTAAGAATGAAAAAACAAACAATGGATTTAATCTACACAGAGACAGACTTCTGTTCAATATATACAATTTCCTAACATAAGAACTATCCCAAAATGTAACAGGCTGCCTTAGAAAATATGCCCTGACCCTATCACTTGTTATAAATATTACAGAAGAGTTGTACTTGGTCATTACTTGGATACATTATAGTTCTGAGCCTAAATAATTGTCAGGGATGCATAATTCATAGTCACAGTGTAGGACTAGATGTCCAAATTCACATTTCAAATGTCTGTATTTACTTCATCAAATCTAACCGAGACCAAAAGCAACAGAATCAGTGATGAGATAGAAAGACTAAGGTCAATCAATTTATAAACTGAATATATTCACCCTAACCAAAAGTAACAAATATAAATATTGAGATTAGAGTTTCACTGTGGTCACACCAAGCTTATTTATAAATCTAAATGTTAGTTGACTAAAATTCTCACCACAGTCCATGTATTGTCCAGTAATCAGGGGGATCTCTGCAATCATTTTCAATTTCCTAAGGGGGGAAAAACAAAAGCAAAAATAACTTCATTATTTATTTAAATACATTCTGCAATCTTGCTTTTCCTCTAACATTGGACAAAAATCATATAGAGTACAGATGCGTATGCACTATATACACATGCATATACATATACATGTAATGTAGAATATATTATACATATAAAATGCATATCAATGTGTTCAAATATATCATTTATATATGCACACAGATATTTTAAATATTTAATCTCCATTGTTGTGTTACAATTAATTAAATACAGCAACATTCCCAGGCATAAAGAAATAACATTTCAACATTGTAAGCCTGAAAAACAAAACTACAAGTTAGAATTGTAACAATTTATATAAGTCTGTTCATATTTTCTGTCAGTGTAATAGTGAATTCAAGACACTGAGAAAACTGCTTATACTTCTTATAGGTAATTACACTGCCATACTATGAAAAATAAATGCATGAGAAAAAAAATTGAATCTAAATCAGTTTAGCAATCAGGCAGATCCAAATGATAATAGCTAATAAGAGTCATGTCAGAAAAAATAGAGAATGGTATAATATTGGTATTAATAATAAAGGCAAAAAAATTATTACTGCCATGTGTCTCTATGTCTAAAAACATAACAACTCTGTAGTTACGTCTTCATGGAACTGTATTAGATAATAAGATTTGCTCAGTAGAGCAAAATGCCACTTCAATTTAAAGGCAACATGCCCATGTTAAAAGCATAAGAGATTCCTTGAAAGGTGATTTTGTTCAGTCGCCCTCTAATGAATTACAGTCGAGTAGGGCATAAAACAGAAAGCAGATGCTTGCCCAAAGTATACGCTCCTGGCATACAGGATATCCAGTGTAGAGCTGAAGAGGATTCCCCTCTAGATCAGCGGTTCTCAACCTGTGGATCACGACCCCTCTAGGGGTCGAACGACCCTGTTAGGAACTGAGACACCACTCTTCTATCTCCAGGCAGGTCCGCCCACATGCAGATACGCCCACATACGAGTATTAAAGGGTTTACCCTACTAGGAAGGTTGAGAACCACTGCTCTAGATGGTGAGGTCTTTTAGGTACTCCTATGTGAGAATGACATAATTGACTGCATTGTGCCCCAGAATACTACAGAACTTCCTAAATGAGATCTAGAATCAATTACTCAAAAGAGTTCTGCTCAACCATCCACACGAGGAAAATGCAGTGCATGAAGATAGTCTGTGGATTAGACAACAGTATGCAGATGTAAGGATAATCCAGATAATAGATATAGACACACACACACGCACACACACACGCACAGACACACATGCACGCACACACACACACGCACGCATAAAATATCCAATTAATTGATTGATTACCAAAGATTTATTGATATTTGTTGTACTAATTCCTACTATGTGCCAGACACTCTACTAGGCAGTGGAGAAACAAGTATTTAAAGAATGAAATAATCCCTACTTGAAAGAAGCATAAATTTTAATGGGGGAGACAAGCACATATAAAATCTAAACAGCAAAGTTAACGAATAAATAAACATCCAAAGTAGTTGAGGAGATCAGGAAAGGCTTTGTGTAGAAGACGATTCCTAAGCTATGTCTTAAAGACAGGAACTCAATTAAGTGGAAGTTATTTTTTTATAAGCTATTTCATTTTGAAGCCTTAAAGTCTGAGATTCTTCCATACACACACAAAACACCCATTCGAATATATATACTTAAAAATGTAAGTGTGTGTGTATATGTATATATGTATGTGTGTGTATGTATTTTAAATAACTATTTGTAGAGCCTCAGAACAGTCATTTTTCTTCTCTGAACCCCAGTGTCCCTAGCTATAAAATAAAGGCGCTGAACTGGATGTCCTCTAAGACCCCTTCTTTGTCTACTTTATTCCAATAAGGGATATGAGTCTTCTCCATGCCTTCCTGTAAATCCTCTACCAGGGGTCCACTCACTGTGCTACAAGCCTTCCTCTTCGTCTCACTCTCTTGACTTTATATGGGAACCAAGGCAGCATGATAGCTGTCTATCTGTTTTCCTTTGCTTCTGCTGAATGACTGGCCCATTTCCTTTTTTGGTCACTATGTGTCTTTGATGATACATTTCATGCTGCTTTATGTGATCAGTCACTGGCAATATGCTACAGGCTTTTTATATCCACCATAAGTCTCTCCCATTGCCCACTGAGTGACCTGTAATTTTGACTCCTTGGAGACAGTGATACTCTATTTTTTTCATGCACACATAGCATCACCAGGACACTGATATTAAAACTATTTTTATTTCAAGGAAAAAATCAGGGTTGTGGAAAGTGCTGCATAGTTTCCCCAAACATAATCTTGCCCAATCTGCTTTTCCTATGCAATTCTGGGCCCAATTCATGGTAAGCCAAGAGACTTTCCTAACTTCCTCTTTTCTGTCAAGGGCACCACAATCCTTCCAGTCTCCCAAATTCCCCAACTAGGGAACATCTTTGACTCCTTATTTCCTATAACACCCCATATCCTTTTTACTTCTCTGAACCCATATCCACTTAGTGGTCAATTTTAGTCAGTTCTATCTCTGCATCTGTCTCTCAGTCTTTGTTTCACACTGCTATCACCTTACTGCAGGCCCTCATTACCTGTCATCTGGATTACTATAACCTCCTAATTAGTCTCCCTGCATTTAGCCTTTTCCAATCCTTACTCTACATAGTCACTAAAGTAACTTGTTGCTGAAATCTTCTATAAGCATTTTCTCCCCTTATTAGAATGTAACTCCTTGAGAGCAGACAGTATCCTGCTTTTCTACTTTTATGCATGGTGTAAAGACTTAATAAATGCTTTCCTCATTTATTCACTTATTCCTAAAGCACAAATCTGATCATTTTACCCTCTCTTCTTCCCTCCCTCCCTCAATAATCTTCCATGACTCCCTATTATTTCCAGGATCAAATATAAACTTTTACATTTAATATTTAAATCTCTTCTCAAGTCAGCTCTAGCATACCCTTTCTAGACATAACACACATTACTCCCCTTCATACGTTGTACAGTACTGCCAAATTGGCCTCTGCATAGAATAGTAGCCTCCTTACTGGGAATGCCTTCCTATCTCACCTCTCTGTCTTGGAATCCCTAGCTCAAGTCAAGCACTGTGTCCTACTTGTGGCTTTCCTGATTCCCCACTGCTAGTGCTTTTCCTTGCCTATTTATTCTGTATGTACTTAGCATATGGTTTGTGTTTACTTATATGTATACATATTGATCTCCCTAATAATAAGCTTTCCGAGGGCAGGCACTCTTTTATTTTTAGTTCTACCTGGAACATAGTAGGCACTTAATAAGTATCTGCTAATGGATTAAGTGATCCAACTACCCGCAGTGAAACAAGGGGAAAGGTAGAGAGCTATGATCTCAGTAGGAAAGAAGAGGGGCTTCATGACCCCTCTCCTTTTCTCCTGTGCTCCATGTTCTCTTTTTTTAATGCAATAGTTTGTAATTTCTCTTTTGATGGACTTTATTAGATTTGGGATGAGGGAAATTGAGGGTAATTGCTACTGGATGGCAAGACCAAAGTCTAATAAGAAATTTAGCTGTAGTTCAGCTCTGCCCCATCTTCCCAGCTACATTACAAAAGCCACAAATTAGAGGCTTTTTCTTGGAGACTGAAAATCACAGAAAGAACTTGTTACCACAGGATTTGAAGCTGGAGGGGAACACGGAAATCGTTTTGTTCGATGCTTTTATTTTATAGCAGGGGAAACCAAGGTCCAAAGAAGCTAAATTACTGGCTCAAGGCCAGGTATTATACATAGACAATAAACAGTTCTACACAGAATGTTAACAATAAGCTATGGATGGGGCACAGAATTAGCTGGGTTATATAGAACGTTCCCTTGAAGTTGTATTCTTGCAGTAGGATTTTACCTGTAACTGGTTTTTAAAATACATATATTTCTAAAGCTTTAATGCATAACCCAGGTACACGACAAACAAGCTATTACTCACTAGCAAGTCAATTAATTGTCTTTTTTTTTTTAATTTTATTATAGTTT
>CM053586.1:66536668-66553514 GCA_028646515.1 Pseudochirops corinnae | reverse complement strand
TGCCTGCCTTCTAAGGCCAAATGTTAGTATCACAATAGTCTAACTTGTATTACCTGCCGCTATGCTGGCCCTTATAGTGGGCTGTGGGTCAAAAAACACAAACTAATGAACTAAGCAACCTTGTCACTGGAATTGTTTGGATCCTCAATGCCTAACACAAAACTTGCTTCAATAAATGACTGCTTGGCTTGGATTTTATTAAAAATTCTATTGATCTTATCTCTGGAATATATCTAGGTTATTCCCCCTCCTTTTTTCCCCCTAATACCCCCATCCCCCTTTCTGGCTCAAACTATCTCTCACATGGACCACAGCAAACAACTTCCTAAACCATCTCTCCCTACACTCCAACCTAGTCAGAGCTGCTACATCAGTCTTCTTAGAATGTATATTTTTATCACGTCACTGAGCTACTCAAAAATCTTCAGCCCAGAGAGCATCAGCTAGTTGGTGGAGTGTTCAACCTATGGTCAGGAAAAACTGGGTTCATATCCTGTCTCTAAGACTTACTAGCTATACAACCACGGGTAAGCTATTTAAGTTCACTTAGCTTCCTCATCTGTAAAATGGGGATAATGTCTTCAGTACTTATCTCAATGTGTGTGAGACTCAAATGAGCCTAGTCTGAAAATCTGTAAGCTCCATACAAATGTCAGTCACAATTAAAATGGCTCCTTTTGGGGCGGCTAGGTGGCACAGTGCATAGAGCACCGGCCCTGGAGTCAGGAGGACCTGAGTTCAAATCCAGCCTCAGACACTTAATACTTACTAGCCGTGTGACCTTGGGCAAGTCACTTAACCCCAGTTGCCCTGCCTTCCCCACTCCAAAAAGCAAAAAAAATTAAAAAAATTTTAAAAAGGCTCCTTTCTGCTTACTAAAGAAAGTTTGGGCCTCAGTGTCTAGGAGTTTAGTACTAGAACTGACTTTAGAGATCACCTAGTCCAATGACCTCTTTAGATAGAGGAGGAGAAGTGACTTGTGTGAGGTTTTACAGAACTATGTAAAACTTAAGAGGTAGGATCTGATCCTATGTCTTTTAACCCTACATCCAATGCTCTTTCCACTACATCATGCTGTTCTCTCAACTTGGCAATCAAAGGATCTACTCCATCACCCTCTGACCTCCTGTTATTTGCTATGATTCAGCCAAACAGAACGATTCATCCTCTCCCAAGTGTTAGTTGCTTTCCATTTCTGTTTTTCTTCACATTGATCCCTACGTATGCAATGCATACCCCTCTTCCTATTTCCACTACTGAAATTCAAACCATCCTTCCAAGACTTGGTTAAAATTTCACCTTCAGGAAATCTTTCCTAATTCCTTCATTCCTGAGCTGATTTTATGCCACCTCTGAACTTTCAAAGTCGTTTGGCTGTACTCCTCTCGTAGCATTTATCATATTCTATTTGGAACTAATTTGGTGTATAAGCCTTAACTTCCCAACTAGATTGAAAGCTCCATGACGGCAAGACTTCCGTCTAATCTATCTATACATCGCCTCTAATAACGAGCACAATAACTTACACAAAGTCAATAAATGTTTATTAAATGAATGAAAGATGGATGAGCAAGAACAAGAGTGGGGGATGGGGAGAAGTCATCTTGTCCCTTTCATTTACAGAAAGTGTTTCATGGGAAAGATAGCAGTACCAAGACTGAACCACAAAGAAGGCAGAGGGAGGAGGTATGAGTATATAGCTTGGTTCTTTTCCATGAAGAATGGAGATGACAAGTGAAGGGAGAACAAAGCTTTCCTTAGGTAATTCTGTATCAAGACAATAGTTCCATGTGATGGAAAAGTAGGGTACCAAGGCAAGACCAAAAAACCAACTACCCAACTGTATCCACATCAGCCACGATTGCAATTGTACAAACACTTCAACATGTTATTACATGATTGCAGGAAGAAGGTGGAGGGGTGGGGTTTGCTCACCTGCTCAAAAAAACTCACCTTGCACACAGTTGTAGGCCAGTGCTGAACCATAAACAGCTTAGTCCACTCATGGTTGCCACTATGGAAAGATAAGGAATTTATTTCTCAATAATTTTTTTTAAAGCTGCCACGAGGCTAAATGATGACTTTCATCCAAAAACCAAAACAAATTTTAAAAAAAATCTTATTTGTCACCATGACTAAGGAAAGCTGGGAATGAAATATGAAAATCACATTAAAAATAGCTTATATTTATACAACACCTTTTTCTTGAACCCTTTTAGGTGCTTAACAAACATTTTATTCATGCTCAAGGTTTTGCTGAAGGCTACCTCTAACCCTGTCTTACAGATACGGAGGCTGTATTAGATCAATACAGTAAAAATCAGGATCCCAGGGAAAAATCATAATATTCTTTTTTTAAAAAAAGCTAAAGAATGGAGAAACAGTGATTGGTAGAACTAGAACTAAGACTCAAATTGAGCTAATCTGGGGTAAACTGGGAAATTTAGAGTCTTATACACCGTTTTCATTAAAATTTGGTCTTCATCCTCATTTCAAGAGAATGAAGAAACAGTGACCAGTAGAACTAGGATTAAAACTCAAATTGAGATAATTTGGGGTAAACTGGAAAATTTAGAGCTTTATATACAGTTTTCATTAAAATTTGGTCTTCATCCTCATTTTGAGTTTCTCCATAAATAGCCCCTTCAAGTAATTAGATTATTAGTAAGTGTAGGATTCACAATTAAAGTGTTATGAGAAAATTAATTATAGGTTGGAACTGATGGTGATATCCAACTGTGTACAAGAATAAACTAGTTGAGAGGTTTAAAATAAATATAAGGGAAATGCTTTTGCCCTGGTCTTATAGCGTCAAGAAGCCCGAGTTCAAATTTGTTTCTGAAGCATACTAGTTTGAAAACCCTAGATATATTACTTCATATCTCTAAGCTTGGTAGTACAGTGGATAGTTAGCTGGGCCTAGAATCAGGAAGATCCAAGTTCAAATCCAGCGTCAGATACTTACAAGCTGTGTGCCCCTAGACAAATCACCTAAACCTCTTTTTGCCTCGGTTTATTCATCTGTAAAATGGAGGTAATAATAGCGCCTACCTCCCAGGGCAATTGTGAGGATCAAAGGAGACAATAATTGTAAAGTACTTAGCATAGCACCCAGCACATAGTAAATGATATCTAAATGCTAGTCATTATTATCATTATGAAAATGAGTATAATAATGCCTAGACTACTCATCTCACAGCGTTGTTAGGAGGAAAGCACTTTGTATATACTAACCAAGGGGACAGGAAATAATCATTTATAGAGCACCTACTATATATGCCAAGCATTGTGCTAAGCACTTTAAAGCATCATTTCATTTGATCCTCACAACCCTGAGAGGTAGGTACTGTTATTATTCCTCCAATCTCACAGTAGAGGGAAATGAGGCAGACAAAGACTGAGTGTCTTGATAGGGTCACCCAGCTAGTAATCTTCTGAGGCTGGATTTGAGCTCGTCTTCTTCAATACCAGTTGCTATAAATATACAAAGCTTTAATACCTTAAAACTGCACCAAGACTTTAGGGCTGTCCTCTATGTGTGTGTATATGTGTGTGTATACATGTATGTATGTATATGTGTATTCTATATGAATACCTATGTATATATGCTATATATCCATATATATCGACACATATATGAGCTGTTATTATCTTCAAATATTAATTTGGAAGAAAAAGAAATTACTTTGAGAGGAACAACCTCTCCACAATTCTCCTCCCCCCGACACACACACACTAAAGAAGCAGTACAAGGTCATGACAATAATGAGGAAGTTGAGCAAGGATACTGAAGAGCAAGTCTAGCTAAGGAGGAGAAAGAAAAAACAAACACCATAAATTCCGAAGTACCTGAACTCTAACATCGACAAGAAAATTAGAAAAGTCACCCTGAAGCCTCCTACAGCCACATTTTTTAACAACTTGTAGGGAAAAAGGAGACCACAGGAATCTTTGTAATGTGGAATTATTAGGAAGTAACAACCTACTTGTAGAAAAACTGAAATTCAAAAGTTAAAAACATCAAGTCACACATAATGAAACAACGGCTTAAAATATGAAGCAAAATCTACCTTCCAATTTCTTTGCAAATATTATTTTAGAATAAAATTATTTCCCATGGGCTCCAATCTTTAGTTATTTAAATAAAATTTGGATTTTGATAGTTAGAATTCTTTTTTGTAACAACTACATAAATGAATTTGCTTAGTGTTTTGTTTTTTAATGGGGTTTTGAGAGGGGAAAAAATATAGAGAGGAGACAATAATTTTCAAGAAGTTTAAGGATTTCCGAGAAACTACCTGATGAAATAGCTATTTGTGTTGTCAGTGAAAAGAATCTAGAAAATAAGGTTCCCACCAGAAATGCATATCTTCTAAAATTTGTATAGTAATTACTTAAATGTTTTTCACTTAGGACAAAAGTCCATCTTGTCACTTAACTATCTCATGTGTCTGCATAGAATCACAGATTTAGAGTTGCAAGGGACTTTATAGATCATCTATTCCAACCCACTACCCAGTTCACCATCCTTCTCCCCCTCCCCCATTTTTCAGATGATGGCATTGAGGCCTAGAAAGTTAAAGTGACTTGCCCCAGGTTACACTGGTAGGACACAGAAGAGTCAAAATTTGAAACCAGACCCTCTGACTCCAAATCCTGCACTCTCCCCACACAGCAATGTTAGTTATACATGTAGTTAAATTATCTTGGAAAGCTGATTTGAAATTTTATTCCCAAAAACAACTTACCAATTGTAGAATTTGTCAGCGGTGCACAAACAATAAAAAGCTAAACAAAGGGAAACCAGAAAGAACATAGGAGTTGTTTTTGGCTTCATTGTATTAAATCCTAAAAAAGAGAAAAAGACACGAAAGAAGATTAGTCATGTTAAAAGTTAAGGGTTTCAAAACCTATGAGAAATGGTTAGAAAAATATAGGGTATGGTACAAATATAAGGCATTGGTTTTATTTTCTAGTGTCTTCTTAGAACACACTAGCATAACAACTGGGATTAGGGTGTCTAGGTGACTGTAGAGAAAAAGATAAATGAAAATACTGCTTTTTTAATTTTTAAAAACAATGGAGAAGCAACTTGATGAGGTCCTATTTCAAATATCCATTTAGCAACTTCTTCCTGACACACCTAGAGTTTTCTTCAAGGCTTACTTGGTAGAACCTTAAATATAGAACTGGAAGGGATCTCAGAGGTCTCATGAAACCCCTTCATTTTAGGGATGAGAAAACCAAAGCCCCAAAAGATTAAATAGTTGGGTGTGATGGTACAGGGCTGGATTCTCATAGGCAAGGAAGGCTGAGGCAGCCACCTCTCTTAAATTGGGAGTAGAGGGTTGCTATGGGCTAAACCCATCCTTGCACATTAATATGGGAGGCCCTTGGGAGGGGGAGGAGAGAAGGCCTAAAGAGGTTTTTATAAAGTGGCCCAGGTAAGAAATAGAACAGGTCAAAGTTCCCATGGACATCAGCAGTAGAATCTGCCTGTGAGCAGCCCCTCACACTTCCAGTCAGGGTGAGATAGGGAAGCCCAATTTTCTAATAAATGAATGAATGAAGAGATGAGCCAAGAACTGCACAAAGCAGAAGTAACAGAGCTGGTGTAGGATCTGGAAATTCAGAGCCGTGATATAAACTCTCACTCCAAAGGCAGAGTTCATTGCATGCAACTATTCCAAAAATAGTTGAGTCACAGCTAACTTCTAAATAGAAGCATCACAACTAGCCTTTTCCATTTGAAGTACTATGCCTCTGGAAGGGATATCAGAAATCACATATTCCACTCCTTCATTTTAGTGATGAGGCTCCTAAAGGCTAAAGACATTAAGTTAACTTGTCCAAAATCACATAGCTAGCAAGTAGCAGGTGAAGGATTTTTAACTCATTTCTTCTGACTAAAATCCAGTGCTCTTTCCAGGTAAGGCCACTAAACTTATCAGCACTTTCTGCTTTTTCCCCGAAATGGTGAAAATACACCTTTTATTTCTGAGTGCTAAAGACAGCCTGGGAAAGTAGATGCTTAAAGTCAGGAAGATCAGGACTGAAGTCCCCTTCCCCATATCCCCACCCCCCCCCCAACATAAATTGTGTGATGGCTCCCTTAAAACTCTCAGCACTTCTAACACTATAAATGACAAATTTCTAGATTTGCCAATCTGCATCGTTGTAGGAAGTTTCCACACCTGGAGTTCCCCCAGGAATTTGATGAAGTTACTGGTCAGGGCTCCCTCCTCCATATTGCACCCCTCAAAAGCAACAATGAACTCGCCATTAAGAACTCCAAACTCCCGAACTATGCTTAATAGTTAGAAATTCCTACCCCCGCCCCCACAAGTTCCAGTTGTTTTAATCTTCTTGACAAGCAATACAAGGAACGTTAAAAGATGACAGCTCAAACCCACTTCCCCCCCACCTCCACCACACTATGCCCTTCACAAGCACAGAAGTTCTTAGAGTTGCTGTATTGAATTATTTTCCTACATCCTCCTGACGTTAGGCTTTTGAAGAAGAGGGGCTGAGAAGGGCCGGCAGGGGACAGCGCCTGGCTCTGCCTCTTCCCCAGGATTTCCAGAGGGCTGGGACATGGGATCCTCAGCCAGTGCCCGGCTTGGCGTCCCGCGTCCACCTGGAGCCCACACCTCCAGCAGCTCCGAAGCATCCACAGTACCAGGGGCAAACTAAGCCCCAGCCTCCGCCCCACGCCCTGCATACCTGGCTTGCGGGGACGCGCAACCTGAAACCTGCAGCCGCAGCGCCGGACTCAGCTGCCCAGGTTTCCGTAAACAGTCCCGACGGTCCGGCCTCCAGCCCGCCCCCTAAACCATTTCGGACACGTGATTCTGACGGGCTATGACAGCTGGGGTTTCGGCTCCTCCTTCTTCCTCTGTTCTGTTTTGCCCCGGGGCAAAAAAAAATCCTTCCCCAACTGATTTCCTTCTGGTTTGCTGAATATACGTCTTTCTTCGCCACCCACTCTGGCCTCCTACCGGAAAACTACATGCCCCAAACTTCTGGTTGCCTTTGGCTAGTTAAGATACAACCTTTACTTAAGGAACTACGCCTTTGGCAATCCGTACAAAGTTTTCCAGTAGTTGCAAGATCTTGTCTTAATTAGGCAATGCTGTTTAATAATGGTTCTTGGTGCCACAGGGCTTGATTTGTTGATTTGGATCTTAATCCACCGAATTTGGAATTCAGTGTCTTTCTTGTGGTTCAAAGAAGTAGGTGTGGGAAAGGTTCAGTGGTGATCCTTCTGACTCTGGAGATGGAAAATCTGTGAGTGTGTGTGTGTGTGTGTATCTGAGCTTCTTGGATTCTCTTTAGATGCTTCCACCTTATCTTGCCTGTTGATATCATTTGTTATTCTGTTAGTGGAATTTCATTCTTGGGAGCCTTCCATCCCTCTTGACCCACGTTTTCTGTTAGTAATTATGGTGGCCTACATTCTGGAGCAGCAGTTTATGTGTGCAAAATTCTCAGCTTTTTAACTTAGCTGTTCAAGATTCATAGACTGGGACCTCATTATTCAACCGGAACTGCTCTCTCCAAGTTACTAAGAACTCTTAATTTCCAGATCTAATGGACTTCTCAATTTTTCTTGATTTCTCTTCAGCGTTTGATACTGTCGATTACCCTCTTCTCCTGAAGACTTTTTCTTAAGGTTTTCATGACCTTACTTTCTCATGATTCTCTTCTTACCTATCCTCAGTGTTCTTTACTGAAACTTCACCAAAGTCATGCTAGCTAATCCTGAGAGTCCCCATAGGACTCTGTACTGAGCCCTCTTCTCTCTGTACTATTTCACTAGGTGATCTCAGCAGCTGTGGTAGATTCATTAGTATCTGCATACTGATAAAATGCTCAGACCTACTTCTCCAGCCCTAACCTCTCTGTTGACTTCCGGCCTGACACGTCCAGCTGTCCATTGAACATCTCAAATTGGATGCCCCATTTTGTTCAGTTCAGTCATTTTCAGCCCTCTCTAACTTTTCATGGACCCATTCGGTGTTTTCTTGGCAAAAACATGAAAGCGATTTGCTCATTTTACAATGAGAAAACTGAGGCAAACAAGGTTAAGTGACTTGCCCAGGGTCACATAGCTAGTAAATATCTGAGGGTCAAATTTGAACTCAGAAGGAGGAGTCTTCTTGACTCTAGGTTCAGTGCTCTATTCACTGCACCACCTAGCTTCTAAGATATCCTGTAGACATCTTAAACTCAACAAGTCCAAAATGAAACTCATTATCCTTCTTCCCAAGCCCTTTCCCCTTCCAAACTTTCATCTCATTGTCCCAGGCATCACCATCTTCCCAATCACTGGCTCACAAACCTAGGTGTCATCTTTGACTGCTCACTGTCTCTCATGCCCCATACGCTGCCAATGCTTGTCAATTTTACTTTCATACCACCTCTCAAATATGCCATCTTCTCCTGTATGGTACTACCACTACTCAGCACCTCATACCTAAGCTACTGAAATAGCCTGTTGACAAGTCTCTCTTCACCCCAGTCCATCTACTGAGCTGTCAAAGTGATCTTCCTAAAGCCCAGGTATTACCAAGTTACCACCATCCTGTGCTCTGTAAACTGCAATGGCTCTCTATCATCTTCAGGATTAAATATAAAATTCTCTATTTGACATTCTTAATCTTTGTAATCTTATACCAAACACTCCCCCAACCTCATGTATTCTGCATTCCCATTGCACTGGCTTTGCTCTTCCTCCAACAAAAAATTCCATCTTCCAGATCTAGGGATTTCACTGGCTGTCCCTTGTGCTTGGAATGCTTTCCCTCCTCGTTTATGCCTTCTGTTTTCCCTGGCTTCTTTCAAGCACCAGCTAAAATTCCACCTTCTACAGGAAGCCTTTCCAGGTCCCCCCAAGTTATTGGGCCAGCCTTCCCTCTGCGCATTATCTCCAATTTATCCTGCACATCACTTGTTTGTACACAATTGTTTGCATGTTTTCTCCCCCATTAGAACTTGTGTTTCTTGAGAGGAGGGGTTATCTTTTAAGTTTCACTGTTTCCCCAAAGCTTAGCATAGTGCCTAGAACACAATAAGTACTTAATAAATGCCCAGCTGACTGACAGACGCAACTTTCCATGATTATCCTCCATAATTTCCTTGGTAAACATAGTACCTTTGAAAATTCCCACTTAGAGTTAGAAATTGAAAAATTAGCAAAGAAACACCTTATCTATAAAAGGGAGGCATATGTGAATCACCTCATCTAAACTGGGACCTTGGCATATTTGTAGGTGGTGAGAAAGGAGACTGAAGAGAGGAAGAGAGATGAAATGACAGGAGCAAACTTGAGATGGGAGAAGGGATCTAGAGTCCAGGTGAAGGGGTTGACCTTCCCTTAGGAGAAGGTGTATCTCTTCCTTGTTGTTGTTGTTTGTGCTTTGTTCTCAAAAAACTACAACAAAGGAGGAGAGAAGGGGGAAGAAGAATTGGAGTTTTGAGGTGTGGAATACAGGAAGAAAAACCTCAATGTTTTCCAGTGAAGTAGAAGGAAAGTTTTGCTGAGAGAGATGCATGTTTAAAAAGGTGTTATAGGAATTGAGAACAAAGGAGAAAGTCTGGGAAAAGTTCTTAGGGAGAGTGTGATAAGAGAGTTGATTGGGGAAGAATAAAACACTTGCTGTGCAGTAATGAAGGTCCGATCGAAGATTAAATAACATAAATTTGTAGTAAATCTAGTTGGCATGCTTGCAAGACTTTCTTTAGTTCTAAAATACAGAAGGTGAATGGTGCCAATAGTCCTTAGGTTAGGTATTGGCATGGGATGACTGGCAATATGACAAGAAGGGAACAGGATTCAAAGAAGGCTGATAGTGTAGGGTTCACTGGTTAACCATATGATCAGGACTATGAAGAAAAGTGGAGGCAGAGCAGGAACTGGACTAAATGGCATCTGAGGTCTCTCTTAGCTCTGTATCTGTGACCCTGTGATCCTTCAAACCATATATCCAAATAGTTTTCAAGTCTTGTCAATCATTTTTTCTCCTATCCCCTTTCCACTCACAGCCACCATTCTGGTTCAGCTTCTCCTAACTTCTTACCTGTACTATTACAATAACTTTTTAATTGGTCTCCCGCCCACATTGTCTCCCCCCTCCAATTTGTCTTCCTGTTCAGCTGCCAAAGTGATTTATTTACTTCAAGTGAGCTTGTGACCATGTCATTCTCCTACTTAACAAACTCCACTGGCTCCCTATTACCTCCAGGATCAAATATAGTAGTCTATGTCTTAGCTTAGCTGATGGCACATGGATAGAATTCTGGTCCTGGAGTCAGGAAGATCCAAGTTATAAATTTAGCTTCTAACACTATTTGTATGACCCTAGGCAAGGCACTTAGCCTCTTTTTGCCCTAGTTTCCTCAACCATAAAATGGGGGTAACAATACCACCTATCAGATGGGGTTATGGTAAGGATCAAATATTTGTAAAAAGCGCTTTGCACAGTGCCTGGCACACCCAGTCCCTTCCTGCTTTTCCAGTCTTTTTTACACTGTCGTCCTCTCCAGGTAGTGTGAGATTCAGCTCCATTGACCTTTTTGCCTTTCCTTTCATAGGACATCCTGTCTCCCATCTCTGTGCCTTCTCATTGGTACTCTTCCCCAAAGCTTGCTATAAGAGACACAGGGTAGAGTTTGGTGGGAAGGAATCATTCCTGTTAGAGGTGTTTAAAGCTTTGGAGCTGGTGGCATTCTGGGATCAAGGTAGACAGAAGATTCTAACTCATGGCTATCCCCCTCTCCCAGAATGCTCTCCCTCTTTACCTCCACTTCCTTCAAGGCTCAGCTCAGATTCCACCTTCTCTGAAGTAGGCCTCTCCCCATCTCCCCACTGCTAGCGCCTTCCCCCTGAGATGTCCTTCCTCTTACACTGTATGTATCTTGATTATATATAGTTATTTGCCTGTCTTTCTCGTTAGACTCAGAGCCAGGACCATCTTTGGCCTTTCTTTGTATTCCCAGCACTTAGCACGGTGCCTGGCATTTAGTAAATGTGTAAATATTTACTCAATTTAGTATCTAGTAGCAAATATGTAAATATATTTCATAAATATTGATTGATTGAATACTCCCAGTTAGAGCAAGAAAGAACATTAGACCAGGAAGAGGTTCTGGTTCTCAGTCTGTCACTGCCTATCTGTTTAACTTTAGGCAAAGCCCCAGGTTCATTTTCTTTAGTTCAAGAATAAAGTCCTTATGAAGTAGATCAGTCAGTCCATAAATATGGATTAAGTACTGGATGGAAGAGTGTATGAGGTAGCGTAAGAAGACTGGAAAATCTGGATGAGGGGAGGTGATGAGGGACGTGGAATGTCAAACACAGGATTTCATATTTGATCCTGGAGTGATAGGGAGCCACTAGAGTTTACTGAGAAGGGGAGGTGACATGAACAGACCTGGGCTTTAAGAAGATTACTTTGAGGGCTGAGTGAAAGCTAGACTGGAGTAGGGAGAGAAGAGTCAGGCAGAGCCTCCAGCAGTCTACTCTAATAGTCCAGGCAGGAGAGGCTGAGGGTCTACACCTGGATGACAGCGTCACCAGAGGAGAGAAGAGAGAATATTCAAGACTCCAATGATGTGGTGAAAGGGCCTTGGGCTTCAGGTAGGGGGCCAAACTAGGAGCCCTCTGATGGCTTCTCCAGCTCTTAAGAGTCTATGATTGTAAGTTGGGAACTGTCTGAAAAAAATACAAAGTTCTGTTCCTGACCATGTTCTCTTCAAGGTTTTAATTAAACTCCTGGATGAAAGTATCAATGCATGCCTCCCAAATTTGTATATGACAGAGGTGGGAGGAACAGATTAAAAACACTGGATGGTAATTTTGAGATCCAAAAAGATCTCAAGAGAGACAATGACCCTTTTCCACCATGAAGAACTTCAGACTCAAGTTCTTTTTTTGCCTGATACTGTAACAGGAGGTATAAAACAAATGCCAACTTGACTTAAAAAGCTGTCAGGAGGCATAGCTACATCTGCTGGTTGTGGATTAGACAGATGTAAAATAATTAACAAGAACTTGTAAATGCTATATTTTTCAAGATGCATTTTCAAGGGGCAGAATGTAAACTTTAAAACAATCATCACCATTTCTATGACATTTTTCTTTTCTTTTTAGAAAATATTCCCTAGATGCTACTAAATAATAACCAGAATGGAAACCCTGAGAACTGCATTTGGCAGTTACAAACAACAAAATACCTCAGCAACACAAACAATTCCAAAAGTCTTTTCTTGAAGAAAAATACACCTTCAATTTCTATGGAATTTGCCCAAGAGATGAAAATGAAAACATCACTGATTTTCTGAGAACCAAAGACCTGTGTTGTAGCATAACTTCTGCTCTCCCAAATGGATATATTGAAAACTGTCTGACTTGCTTCAAGGGTGATTATAAGATTGATCTTGGAGAATGCACTTACTAATACACAAAGTGTTAGAGTCAACATAAGGTTGCTATCTTTGGCAGGTTTGAAAAAAGGAAGGAGATGAGAATATGGAATAGTCAAGAGGGAGATATTTTGTTACATTCTGGAAGAAAGATGGAAAAAAAAAAAAAAGATTAAGCCAGAGAAACTTTTCTTGAGGCATGTTCCAACTTTGTCTTCCAGACCACCGTCCACATTTATTAAATTTCCCTCCTTCCTCTCCCCAAGAGGGAGTGGGTAACATGCTTTGGGTTTCTGTTCTTCAGCATACCAAAACCTATTCCTGTCAATTTGGAAAGAATCTGATAAATGAATTCACATTGTTTGAAGTGATATCCTTCCTCCTAGGTGCATTTCTTATTCAACTTGGACTGTTTATTTGTGCATATCTCATTCCTTTGTTGAAGTGAACATTCCTAAAGGTGAGGAACTAAGGTATTTTTCACTTTGTATCCTGAAAGTCTAGCCCAATGCCTTGCACATAGTCAGTATCTGAGAAATCTGATGAGTTGAACTGAGGTATAGGAGCGTACCTTTCCTAGTAGGGTATCAGTTAGCTGCGAAGTATAGATCAGTCGTCCTGTCCAGAACATCTCCCTTACAATTTTATCAAGGCACCAGAAATTTCAATTCTTTATTAAAATGTAAATATCCCTACAAAGTATTCCTACCTTGTCATATAACACCTTAGGGAGAATGAGTTGAAAGCTAGATGAGAAATGGCATAAAAGATGTCAGTCAGTCATTTAGTTGGCAAGCATTTCTTAATTTATTATTAATATGTAACAGGCATTGTTGCGTTTTTAAAAAGGGCTAAAACAATCCCTGGCCTCATGGAATTCACATTCATATGGAGAAAATAACAGGTAAATAATTAGGGATAAACACGATAAATACAGTAATCTGAGAAGGAAAAGTAATATCACCTTAGGGAACTGGGAAAAGACTTCTATACAAGATGGTATTTGGAATAAGTCTTGAAGGAATCTGGAGAAACCATGGAGTAGAGGTGAGGGGATCCAAGCCTTCCAGGAATAGAGGATAATCAAAGGCACAAACACGGAAACATGCATGTTGTGTGCAAGGGACATCAAGTAAGCCAGTGTAGTTAAATCATAGAGTATATGGAGGGAGAGAAAGAATAAAGTATGAGGATATTAAAAAGGTAGATATGGGGAGGTATTAAGAAAAAGTTTTAATGCCTAGCAAAGGTGTTCATATTTGATCCTGGAAGTAATAGGGAGCCACTGGAGTTCACTGAGCAGGAGGTTTCATGGTCAGACCTAGCATTTAGAAAAAAATCACCTTGGCAGCTGAATGGAGGATGGATTAGAATGGACAACGGACAAGGATAGGCAATAGCCTAGTAAAAGGTTATTGCAACAGTCCAGGAGAGAGGTGATTGGAGTGGAAAAGAAGTGAGAGTGAGGGTGAGTGAGGGTGAATAAGGGTGAGTGATGGTGAGGAGTTGAGAATGACACTCAGGCTAAAGGCTTAGAAGGCTCAGGTAATGGTAGTATCCTTGACAGTAATAGAAAAATTTATGAGGGAGGGGTTTAATCTTAAAAAATAATTTTTCTGTTATATTTGAATTCCAAGCTGTTTTGTTTCATCCCTCCCAACCTTGAATTAGAGAAGGCCAACACTTCATACAGACACACAAGTATATACAGATATTACATATGTATATATGCACATACATATATACACATACAATACATAGCTCTACATATCAGTACTTTCTCTGGAAGTATGTAGCATCTTCCTTCATAGGTCTTTTGTAGTTGATTTGAATATTTGCATAAATCAAAATAGCTTAATCATTCACATCTACTCTTCCAACAATATTGCTGTTACTATATATGATATTCTCTTGGTTCTGCTTATTTTACTCTTCATTATTTCATGCAAGTCTTTCCATGTTTCCCTAAAAATCAATCTGCTCATAATTTCTTATAGCATAGTAGTATTCTATCACAATCATATACAATTTGTTTAGTCATTCCCCAATTGATGGGCATCCCTTCAATTTCCAGTGCTTTGCTGCCACAAAGACAATTGTTATAACTATTTTAGAATACATAGGTTCTTTTCCTTTTTCCCTGAAGAGCTTGGGAAACAGACCTAATAGTGATATTGCTAGGTCAAAGAGTATACATAGTTTTATAACTCTTTGGGCATAATTCCAGATTGCTTTCCAAAATGATTGAATCAGTTCACAGTTCCACTAATTGATTTAATGTCTCAGTTTTTCCACATCCCCTTAAACATCCATCATTTTCCCCTTCTATCATTTTAGCCAATCTGATAGGTATAAGATTTATCTAATCAATAATGATTTAGAATATTTTTTCATCACCATATATAGCTTTGATTTCTTCCTTCAAAGAATGCTTGTTCACATCCTTTGAAATAGGGAAGTTTGGAAGAAGTAAGGCTTGGATGGGGAAGAGGGGGGATAGCTCTGTTTTGTTCATGTTACATTTAGGGTGCATATGTACCATCCAATTCGTAATGTCCAAAAAAGTAGCTGGTGATTGTAGAATTGTAATCTTAGGAGAGGGATTTGGGCTGATTATATAGATCTGAGAGAATCATCTGGATAGAGACAACGATTGAACTCATGGTTGCTGATGGATCATCAACTGAGAGGAAAAAGGACCAGGACAGAGCCCTAGATGACACACTGCCCTTCCCTCCCCCGATGAATGGACACACCACAGATGAAGAATCGGCAAAGAGATTGAAGGGGGGTTGGATAGACAGAAGGAAAGTCAGAAGAGAATGGTGTTTAAAAAAATAATCTAGGGAGGAGGGGCTTTCCAGGAGGTCAATAGTGTCAAGTGCTACAGAGAAGTGGAAAAAGAAGGAAGAGAAGGGCATTGAAGTGGAAGAAGGAAGGGTATTAAAATAAAATTTCACAGTTTTGTCTAGGTCTAATGTTACTATCATTATCTTAATAAGAGATAATACCATAGTCCGAAGGAATGAAGTTCTAATGTTAAAATTTCAGACATCAAGATAAGCTGTTCGGGGAAACCCTTTTTGGTAATTAAGCCTTGTTGGCAACTTCTAAAACCATACAACATCAGTGACTTCTTACTCTCTGTCTATATACAAAACTAAGCCTAACTGAAAGGTACATTTTAGAACTTATTTAAGATGATAGTTCAATGTGCAATTCAGAGTATGTTGATAAATGATCAATGGCCGTCTTTGAGGACTGTCTCTACCGGCAAGGCACTGTTCTTGGTCATATTTCCTTCAGCAATTTAATCAAACTCTTGAGTTAAAGTATAGTTGGCATGCCTACCAAATTTGCATATGAAAATAAGCTGGAAGGAAAAACAATGGATGGCAATACTGAGAATTTGATAGGATCAAATCTAACAAGTTGATAAATAATAGGAATAAATGTAAAACCCCATAGTTAAGGTGAAAAAAAAAGTTGGCATCAGGAAAACCTAAGTTCAAATCCTTCCTCCAACAATTATTAGTCATGTGACCCTAGGTAAATCAGTTAGCTTCTCTAGGCTTTAATGTCTTCATTTGCACAATGATGGAGTTGGACTCCATGATCTCCAAATTCTTAATCTATAATACTAAGATCCTTGTACAGAGTGAGGAAAAATGGAACCGCATATCAAATCATATGTGGGCATTTGGTGTTATGTTTGACCAAATGTGATGGTAGAAAAAGAAGTTATTGAAATCTTTGGCTACTTTGACAGAAGGATAATGTCTAGAACAAATTCTATTTTCCATTGGTCAGGCAAAATATGGGTTATTGGGTTTAGTACTGGCTTCCACATTTTAGGAGGGATGTGTGTAAAACTTAAAGTGATACATATGTGAATGAATGAATGAATAAGAATTGGAAATGTCCCAAAACAAAATGGGCTGCCTTCAATGAGTAGTTCCCTGTCATTGGGAATATTCCAGCAGAGAATGAGCTGACTTCTTGTGTGGAATATTGTCGAGAAAATCCATGTTTTGCGTAAGGGATGAATTAGAGGATTTTTCTAGTTCCTTTCAACTTTAGGATGCTGTGATTCTAGAAGTTAAGACCATGGAATCATAGGCTTAGAAGCAGAAGGGACCTTAGAGATCATCCTGTCCAACTCCCTCATTTTAAAGTTGGGGCTCAGAGATGTTAAATGGCTCACCTCAGTCTCACAGCTAGTAAGTGTTAGAAATGAAATAGGAAGCAATGCTATATCCATTTGTGTGAGATGAAAGAGTTCGGAGTCTGAATCTAAGGTCAGAAAAGGTCTTTATTCTTTCTCATGAGAAAGGACTCTACCCCCTGCCACCCAACATGGCATTTGCAGGGAGAGAGTGCCAGGTAGAAGGCAGCCCATGATTATATAATCTTCTAATGCAGA
>CM053586.1:66519194-66536168 GCA_028646515.1 Pseudochirops corinnae | reverse complement strand
ATATATACATATATATGTATATACATATATATACATATATATACATATATATAGATAATGGATAGATAGATAATGAGAAAAGTGGAGAAAGTGGTGCATTTTAAGTATGCTTATGTGTTTTCCTGGATTTTAATCACTGCTTTTCTGACTGGCACATATGAGCTTTACCACAGTCTGAAATGCTGTTATGAAAAACTGCACCTGTCCTTCAGAGACTGTTTTTATTTGAATTATGGCTTTGCCTAAACTGGGCCAGGAAAGGAGCTGAAAAGAACAGTTAAGTGTTTTCTTGAAAAGTGATTGTTTTTTTGGGAAAGATGTCACATTTCATATTTGGAATCATGAGGAAGAAATTTTTGGAACACAGAACAAAAATAAAACAAATAGCATAGAAATCCAAAGTATTCAATAAAATGTCAGATTCACTTTACTCCTTGGTAAGCTATCATGCAATGTAGGACTTATAAAACCTCTTGCTTTAGCTTCATAGTTAGAAGGCTTTGTTTTAAGGCCTGAAAGAACTTATTAAATAAAATATAGGATCCCAGTTAGGATCAGCTTTGTACACAGTGAGAAACCACCAGTATCATATGGTTTTAGAAGTGGCTGAAAAAAAGATTTCATTATCTAAAAAGATTTTTCTAAATAGCCTGTCTTGGTGTCTGAAATGTTATACTTTAAGAAAAATCTTCAACATAGAATTCCATTATTCTACTTCTGGAAAAAAAGCTGATCTCTCTAATTGTTTCCTTATTTTTTTAGAGGAGGTTGAAAGCATTTGTGTTTTTGAAATAAAAAACAAATCTACCAATAGTTAATATTTACCAAATTCCTGGAATTGTAAATTTGTGCTTAATGGGTACTCAATCAATCAACAAGCATTTATTAACTCCTTATTATGTGCCAAACACTGTTCTAGATTCTGCCAATGAGAAGACAAAAATGAAGCAGAACCTGCTTTATTTTTTTTTCATAGAGAGCAGGCTGACTAACACATACAGAAAACTAGTGAGTAAGCCAAAAAGACTGAATAGCTCAGAAACAGTGTTATTATTTTTCAGTATTTCAATGGACCATATCTCATTGAAGTAACACTTTTCCACCAGTTTTCTAAACCTCTCTACACTTTCTTAAGCCGAGTCATTACTAACAACAATTAGCAGTTTTATAGTATTTTAAGGTTTGCAAAGCACCTTTACAAATATCTCATTTGATCCTAACTACTCTCATTTATTATTATCCCATTTTACAGAAGAAGAAACTAAAGCAGACCAATTAAGTGACTTGCCCAGGGTCATACAGCTAATAAGTTATCTGAGGCTGTGTTTGAGCTCCAACCTTTCTGACTCCCTCTCCAGAGTTCTATCCATGGTGCCACCTCTAAAGGGTCCACTTAGTATAGTGGAGACCTTCCCCTAGTTCTTTTAGTAAGTCATGGGTACCAGGGGAGCCCTTGGTTTCCATCTTTTATCCTTCATTCAAACAGAATAACAGATCACTTCATTTTCTAGTTATAAATGTCCTTGATGGTATCTTGGATACCTCTTCTTAGATCAGTGAAAAGGTGCCATAGAGTTAAAAAACTACAAACAAGCTTTCCCAAGTGAAACAAAGAGTGACTGGCTCTAAGTTTTGAGACGGCATTCCAGAGAAGGGGAGGCATCCTGGTACAGGAGGCAGGTGGGTGTCCAGGTGGGTGGCTGCCTGTGGCTGACTGGAGAGGGGGTAGAGAAAAAAACCGCCTCTCCTTTGTTGGGGCTTGGTATTTTTTCAGCTCTTCTCCTTTAGGGAAATGACCTTCCATTTGAACCTAATAGTGGTTAGTGGTTTAAAAATGAAAGTAAGCTACCCCATGCTCTTTATTTATACTGACTTTTCACTGGCTCCTGACATTTCTAAAAGTAGGTGAAAGGTAGCAGGTAGAAGTAAAAAAGAGGAGTGAGGAATAGGGTAAATAGGTTGAGAAGGATAGGAAGGAAAAATAGGAAGGAGGAAAACACACAAGTAATTGTAGCTTAGAATGTGAATGGGATGAATTTAAACATAAAAAAGAAACAGCAGATTAAAATTTGAATTCAACAATACATTGCTTTCAGGAAACATTACAAAAAAGAGAGATATGCACAAAGATAAAATAAAGGGCAGGAACAGAATTTAGTAGGTAAAAAAAAAGCAGGGACAGTAATCATGATCTCAGACAAAGTTAAACTAGATTTAATAAAAAGTGAAAAATAGAGCAGCTACACCAAGAACACCATCAACAATATTGTTCAATTGACCCAGCCTAAAATACCTGAGCATATACCTGTCAGACAAAGGAACTATATGAACATAAACATAAAATGCTTTTTACACAAACAAAAATCTAAATAATTAAAGTAATATTTATTGTCCATGCATAGGTAAAGTCAATATAATTTTTAAACGACAATTTAATCTAACTAATCAATCTATTCAATGGCATCCCACTTAAATTACTAAAATATTATTTTACTGAGAAAAAAATAATAACAAAGTTCAATTGGAAGAACACAAGGTCAGGAACTTCCAAAAAATCAAGGAAAAAAAGATGTAAAGGAAGTAGATTCAGCAGGATCAGACCTTAAGCTTCCTTACAAGGGGAGAGCTTTGCTAAAGTACTGTCCCGCCAATGGGTTACCCACAGCAGCGGCTATGAATGTCCTTGCGTATTTCCAGGGCACATTTGCAAAATGTGACAAACTCTCTTCCTCAAAGGCAAAACCAGAACATTCATTTGGATCATTAGGATACCGGGAGGTAAGATTTAACAAGGTATTCGTCAATAAGCCAGAGACCCCTGACATCTCAAGCCTTCTTTCTGTTGGGCTTCCCCACAGACAAAGTCCTCCCTCTGCCCACTCAAGCTGCTTCTCTCTCTCGGCTCTGCCTTGTTCTCACTCTCTGGGCAAACTCCTCACACACGGAGCTCCATGTGACCCAGGCTCCATGTGACCCAGGTTCCGTGTGATTCAGGTCTGTCCTTTCTTCTTTTCTTTTTTTGGAGGGGGGAGGGCAGGGCAATTGGGGTTAAGTGACTTGCCCAAGTTTACACAACTAGTAAGTGTTAAGTGTCTGAGGTCAAATTTGAACTCAGGTTCTCCTGACTCCAGGGCTGGTGCTCTATTCACTGCGCCACCTAGCCCCCCCAAGGTCTGTCCTTTCTGCAAGCTTTTCCACCTCAAAGGCAGGCTGCCCTAGGAAAAGAAAGATTATATTTCCTAAAGTCACCCATTTTATTTGACATAAATCATAGAGGGATATTAAATTCTGACCAGACAGCATCTGAGAGGCAGCATCATGAAGCTGACCTTGAAGCCAGGAAGAACAGGGTTTATCTATGGCCTCTGACTTACACTGGATGTGTGACCCTGGACCAGTTACTAAATCTCAGATGTCTAGGACTAAAAGTAGCCAAAAAGGTGCCAGCCTGTATTAGGAGAGAGTTTCCTCACCTGGGAGGTTCCCTATGCCCATAAAATCACAAGCTAGTTCTTATTCCCTTTGTTAGATAAGAGATGACAAAATTATTGCTAGTTTTATTTCAGAATACTTGAGATTATTTAGTTTTTAAACAACTTATACCTAGATCCTCAGAAATCTTCCTAGTGTGTTTTGGGCTTCTTGTTATCTTAGGAAGTTGGGCAATTGAGCTGCTATAGGGACAAGAAGCCAACAGACGCTTCCACTGCTAACCTTAATGAGAGCACCAACCTCTCTTTTTAAGGTTGATTGCCTGAAGTCAGTATATAAAAGTCAATAATCAGTACTTTTGAACTGCTGTTTATTATAGGCTAGGAACAGGTAATTATACCCCTTCTGGATCACTGCCCTGTCATGGTAGAGGAGCTTGTGAGCTAAGCTATGCCATGCAGCGTTACCCAAGATGCACAAGTCATAGTGGAGAGTTCTGACAAAAGGTGATCCACTAGAGAAGGAAGTGGCAAACTAGTCCAGTTACTGTCTTTACCAAGACAGTAACATGAGCTTGGACAAACTTCAGGAAAAAGTGATGGACAGAAGGACTTAGCCTACTATGGTCCATGGGGTCATGAAGAGTTGGATGTTAATAAACAACAACAAGGTAATTGTAATGTATTTGAAAAAGCAGAGAAGGGGGCAGCTAGGTGGCACAGTAGATAGAACATTGTCCCTGGAGTCAGAAGGAACTGAGTTCAAATCTGGTCTTAGACACTTACTAGTTGTGTGACCCTGGGCAAGTCAGTTAATTCTACTTCTAAAGAAAAAAAGGGGATGGAGAGAGGGAGAGAGAGAGACAGAGACAGAGACAGAAAGATGGAACTATATTAGACTATCTTGTGGTGGTCATATATAGACGTCAAGAACTCTTGAGTGGTTTTCCTTTGTTTTTGTCTGTTCCTCTCTGCTGTGCAAATATGTTTCTCAGTACTATACTCTGAGGTATTTAAGGTTTGGGGCACAGAAACCACTAAGGAAAGGATGACTCTGTCCCAAGGTCAACAGAAGTTAACCCCTTGAGCATTCTCCTATATAGTCTAGTTCCATGACACTACCCTCATAAGCCAAATGCTGCTTCTTCTTTTTCTTCCTCTTCCTCTTCTTCTTCCTCCTCTTCCTCTTCTTCTTCTTCTTCTGTCTTTTTGAAGGGGGGAAACAGGGCAATTGGGGTTAAGTGACTTGCCCAAAGTCACACAGCTAGTAAGTGTTAATTAAGTGTCTGAGGCCAGATTTGAACTCAGGTCCTCCTGACTCCAGGACTGGTACTCTATTCACTGTGCCACCTAATTGCCCCCAAATGCTTCTTTTAAAAGGATTATTACTCCTAGAGAAAGGAACTTTTCTGGTTTTATGCAAAACCACCTTACCATGTACGGACTCTCAACAAAAGATGTTAGACTCTAAATCCTGATGGCACTTTTCCTCTCATCCAGCAAAAACTGCCAATTGGGACTGGGGATAATTGGTTAGACCTACTCTATGACTATAGAATATAAGACTTAAAGGTACCTTAGAGAAAATCTAACACACACAGACACACACAGACACACGCATCCTGCTCAATTCCATTTTATAAATAAAGAAACAGAAACACAGAGAAGGTAAATGCCCCTCACTCAGTTGTCAGAGAGGCAGTAAGAACCAGACCCAACTAGCTGGAATGTGCTGCAGAACTTCCCATTGCTGAATTTTCAGTGTCAGCATTTACACCTCAGAAATCTGTTACTAATCAGGGCTTGATTGATTGTTTTGTTGATTGTCTAGAGTTAAGAAAGTAATGAAGAAAATCTTAATGATTAAACTAAATAGTGTGTTCTGACTACATTTTTTTCTTTTTTAGAGACCTGGTTGTTAAACATTTATCAGCCTATCCAGGGTCCTCTCCTGAATAAAGCATCCCCACCCATGTGATAGGATATGAAGAGACCTCCATGTTGGCCAACGTAGACATGATTCAAAGGTCCTTCAAGGGCACCTCTACGTTAGGCAAACTGGGCATGCCCAAATGCACCCAGGTTACAGTCACATCATACTGTTACTTCCCTGAGGTTGAGAAGCACTAACTCAACTGGCACAGTCTGAATCCAATTTCTTTCAATGAGAAAATTTCCTTATAGTTCTAGGATTGCCCAAATAGGGAGAATTTACCAAATGCTTCTGGAATTGAATTAAAGCTGGTCCATCAGTACATCTATCCAGAACAGACACTGTGAGCAGACAATAGACTAGGTTGGAATTGAATACAAAGAGGAAGAGAAAGAGTAGATTATTACATTCGAGAACTATAGACGTATCAAAGCAGTAGCAAAGTATTCTTGTTTTGTTGTTCAGTAGCTTCAGTCATATCTGACTCTTTGTGACCCCATTTGCAGTTTTCTTGACGGAGATACTGGAATGATTTCCCATTTCCTTTTTCAGTTTATTTTGCAGATGAGGAAACTTAGGCAAATAGGATTAAGTGACTTGTCCGGGGTCACACAGTATATGAGGCTGAATTTCACCTTGATGAATCAGGCATCTGAACAAGTATTTTATTAATCTGAAATTTATCCTTTTCCCTATTTGGGAAGACTCCATGTGATTGGGTAATGGGAGCACTCCCAGCCCCAAGGCATCTATTTATTAATCAGATTAGGTTGGGCCCCTTTCCATTGGGACCCTAGTTTCTGTTTACTCTGTAAACTGAGAACCAGCTTGGGGAGGACCTTCCGTCAAGTCCCTGGTCCTTTTCCTTCAACTAAGCAAGAGGTGGGGAAGATCAAAGGAGGGGTGGAAACTGATTGAGATGGCTTTTGTTTTTTTAGTTTTCTGGTTTCTTGCTAGAGGCAGCTGGGTCTCATAAAGCAACTAGTTTTCTTTAAGTAAGTGTCTGAGAGGGCATAATCAGTCACATCTGAAGGCCCACTTTCCCCAGCTGCAGACTAATCCCATCACCTAAGGATTAGTCCTGCTTTCTTCTCCCCCCACCCCTTACTTCTCTCTTAACAATGAATGGAAAGGAGCTGAGAACTCTTAACCCACCTCCTCATTAAACTCAGCTGATTGGGATTGCCCGGACTTTGCTAGAGGAGGTCCAAATGATGTACTTCCAGTAAATTAGAAGGAAGACACACCTAGGGTTAAAGGGCCCTGTTCACCCTCACACTGGGTCTTTGGTCATCGAGAGGTCACTGACCTAACTTCTTAGTTACTGCTAGCCTAATAAATTGATCATGCTCTGTTCCCTGGCTTTTGCAGAGGTGTCAGCATGACCCATTTTCCTTAATACTTCGCTGTAATTAAAATATCTTGTCTTGGAGAAAATGGCCTTTATTGCAATTTTATTTGTTACAAATATGCCCATTTGGTGACTGGGTTGGTGTAACACTAAATCGGGAAATAAATTTTAGTAGTGTCATTTTTACTATAATTGGAATGGACAGTACGCCATACTGGTTTACTTGCTCTTCCTTGTACACAATTTTCCACTTCCCATCTATGCCTTTGCACTGGCTGTCCCTCAAGCTGAAACGCTCTTCATCTTAATCTCTCTCTCTCTTATAATCTCTGGCTTCCTTCAAAATCCAGGTCAAATCCAACTTTGTGTAGAAGGCCTTTCCTGGTCTCTGAAGCTATTAATAGTGCCCTGCCTTCTAAGGTTATCCTCCATCTACTCTTAAATGTATCTTTTATATAACTATATATATGTTCTGTGTGCTATTAGAAAGCTCCTTGAGGACAGGAACTGTTTTCATTTTTTTCTTTACACTTAAGGGTTTAATAAATACTTGATTTGATTTGATTTTAAATGTTTGGACATTTTTCATTTATAATATTTTCTTGTGTTGCTGTTTCTTTGCTTCCTCCTTCCTTATTTTAGGTATTAAGATTCTATTTGGTAGTAAAAGAAGTTTAGTATTTTCCAGTTTTCTGAGGCTACTAATTGCTATTTTAAAATTGGATAAAATTCTTTTGTAAGCCTATTTGGGCCAAGGTTTTTTTTTTTTCCCTCTTTGGTAGATCTTTTATAGCTAGTTTAATTTTCTACTCTGTAATGGTATTATTTAAAATCTCCATTTGTTATTCTGCTAATTTGGACATTTTATATCTTTGTAGTGAATGTAATTTTGGCATGTAATTTTGTGCAGTAGGATCAGATAGTTCTTTTTATTTCTTTCATGTTGGCTGTAATTATACCTTATTCATTTTTGTTTTGTTTATTAATTTGAATTTTCTCCCTCTCCTTTTCAATTAGGTGAGATAATGATTTATCAGTTTTGTTTGTCTTTCAAAGAACCAGTTTCATCTCTTTGGGCTTCCAATCTACCTTATTTCTTAATTATTTTCCTATTTCTCCATTAATTTTCAAGATTTCCTCTTTTGTGCTCATGTCAATGTCTTTGCAATTCAGTTGATTTCTTTTTTCATTTTGAATGCTCTACCATTTGGTGCATATATGTTTAATATATATATTGGCCCATTGTTCAATTCTATCAAGCATATTGCCATTTCTTTATTTTATGAGAAGAAGTAAATAATTAGAATCAAGAAAAATAGGTACACAGGAATGGAGATGGTGGGTGAAGAAGCCTTTTGGGAAATAGAATTGCATCAAAGTAGTTAATACAAAACTAATTCCATTATTACTTCTTTTTTTTTCTACTTTGAACGTGTATTTTTTTCCTATTCTGATTTCTTTGTTTCTCATGGGGTTAAAACTTCCAACTTACTAAGTTCAAGTTTCTTCTTCTTACCAATTTCTATATTATTGCTTTTACAGGTCTTACCTCTTACCCCTTTTATTGTCTGCTATGCTCCAGTCTTAGAATTCTTAATTCATGAGGGAAGCATCCCTAGAAAATTACATTGGGGCAGATCATACAGTCCAATTCTACCTCCTACCATCCCTATGATCTATTCCTTCTCAAAGGCTGTGCCATTTCATCTCTAAGGTAAAAGGAGATATTTTTTCATATGCTAGCAGCTCCTAAAAGTTCCCATCTCCCTTGTTGTAGATCAGCAATATCTCACACCTGTGGCTACTCCACCTTTGCAAAGGAGTGAAGAGGACCTGTCTTCTCATTTAACTTTCTTGTTTTCAAACTCATTTGTAATTTTCAACATTAATTTTAAATTATTTTTGTGGTTCTATATTGAAGTTATTTGTTTTCTTGGCTCTGCTAACTTAACTTTGTATCAATTCATTTAAGTCTTTCCTTGCTTCTCTCTAGTCATCATATTCAGCATTTTCTTATAGCACAATAATATTTTATCGAGTTCACATACCAGTTTCTTTAGTCATTCTCCAGTCGATGAATATCTACTTTGTTTCTAGCTCTTTGCTACCAGAAAAACTGCTACTATAAATATTTTGGTACATACGGAAATTTTTTCTATTTCTTTTTTTTCTTTTTTTTTGCTTTTTGGAGGAGGGAACTTAGGGCAATTGGGGTTAAGTGACTTGCCCAAGGTCACACAGCTAGTTTTGTATTAAGTGTCTGAGATCAGATTTGAACCCAGGTCCTCCTGACTCCAGGGTTGGTGCTCTATTCACTGTGCCACCTAGCCGCCCCCAAGAGATTTTTTTCTTTTTATCAATGAGTTTCTTGAGGCTTATGCAAAGGGCATGGGGATATTGGTTTCCTTATTTATATAATTCAAAGTTGGTTTTCAAATGTCTATCTTCATTCACAGCTCCACCAATAATGCATTAGTGTAAGGCCAAAGGAGTTTAAGTGACTTGCCCAAGGTCACACTGGTAATAAAAATCAGAGGCAAGATTTGAACCTTGGTCCTCTGATAACAGAAACTGAGTTCTTGCTATTCTACCATATTGCCTGCCATACTAATAGCTCAATAAATGCTTATGGAATAGAACAGTAATAGAACTAGTACTGGTTCTGCCCCCAGGAAGAATTCAAAGCAGGTCCACTCCCTCTTCCTTACGAAAACATTTCCAGTATTAGAAGACAACTATCGCAGCTTACCTTAGTCTTCTTCTAGCTAAATATCCTGTTCTTCAAACAAGTTAGCAATAGTGGCTCTTGTCACATTGAATTTGGTTATTTAACTTTAGTCAATTCTTGCTTACGTGCTCTAGGTAAGTGTTGATGCTTTAAACATTTAAAAGACAACAACAATAAAAGCTACAAACCGTAAAGAACAATTGATGTCAATACCATAGAATCCCTTCATAAAGGGATAGAATTAACCCAGCCTTCATATTTTGTTAAGCTGTTTTGAGTACTAGCACTCTCTTCAATGGATCCATGGTCTCACTGAACTAGGTATTCCCTTAAAAGAAACAGATTGCAACCCACCCACCCACCCACCTCTTCTTATCCAAAGTCTCTCATAGACCCTCCATATGTACTGGAGGCTTAACATCCTGTAGGTCAGGGGTACGCTAAAGCCAGCTGGTTGAGTAAAGCAGATTTGTTCAATTTTCTTCCTAAGCATTTACACCTCAGAAATCAGCAAGCTACGAAGCAGGAAATATTTATTGTTTTGTTGATTCTCTAGACTTAAGAAAGTGGTTGAGGAGATGCCAATAATACAGATTATATTTTAAAATGTGTTTAGCTACTTTGGAGGATGTGTGTGCAGAGCTCGTTGTTAAACATTTACCAGCAAATCCCTGGGTGCAGCACTTAAAGTTGTCCATCCCTCCACTCTTCTTGCTATCTGGTTCACCCACCTTGTTTTCCAATTCTATATTTTATGGATGATCTCAATTCCATCTGCACACAGGTCATTGATTTCAGTGTGTTTGTTACGTTTGGAAACATACGCACAAACATATGCACACAACACATGTGTTTTTCCTTCCCTCCCTCCATTTGAGAATGTAATATGCAGCTTTTCACCCAACCCCCTAAATCACCTTTGAGGATTCGAGCCTGCTATAGTTGTTAGTAATACCAAGAACTGCTTTAAGAGCCTCTGAGGAGCAGCTGAAGAGATATGGACGATGTCTTTGGTTGGAAGTAAAAGAAAATGATTTATCACAGCTCTTCACCTGCTTTTCATCATACCTTTGAAACTAATACGGGTAAGGGTGGGGAGGGAGAGGCTTCCCCTAAAGAAAGAGTTTCTGGCAGGAGATGCTAGGTGTAATCTTCAGAAGCCATCTGGGACAGGATGCATCATGGATTTGCTTTTGATTTGTGGATAGACCCTTAGATATGTAGCATACAGGCTGGCCATTCTAAGTTATATTTAAAAATACAAATATTATAAGGATATGTGTGTATGTATGTATATATGTGTGTGTAGGTATGTATATGTGTGTGTATATGTATATGTATAGAAAGAGAGAGAGAGAGACAGAGAGAGACAGAGACAGAGAGAGAGGGAAAGAGAGAGAGAGAGAGAGAGATGGAAACAATGATTTATATTAGTATCAGAAAATCCAATATAACTTACTTGTATTTATCAGCATTATGACTTAAATGCACAGAATGATCTTGAATGACAAGTCAGAGTGAAGCGGTGCTGAGTGGCCTTTGTAATATTCTTTGGGGTTATTTTATAATTTTGAAACATTGTTGTAACTTCAATCTGTAAAAATCTCATTTGAGTTCGGGCACCTAGGTACATGATATTGGTTTGTGAAAAGTCACTCTTCCCTCCCCCCAGCTGTAAAGCATTAACTCTGTCTCTTCCCTGCTCCCAGCCTAGAGATATTTCCTCTGAAACCATTAACTCTATAGCTATGATAACAAGAATCTTTTAAAGGCATTACCTCCTTTTGTTCTAGTAAACAAGACTCATCCATTTGCAGACTGGATGGGGACTCCTCATTTAAATTTGACCTCAAATCTGACCGCTGGTTGACTTTATGACGTTTCAAGGCAAAAACCACACCTCCAGCTCAAAGCACCCTGCAGTTTCTCCCAGTGAATTATGGGCAAAGCACATGCACAGTTGATGTGAAGGATGTGTGTTCCTTTAAGTATTAGCCACTCCCTGGCTCCTCTCTAGCTCCACCTTTGTACACCTAATTAGCCTAATGAACCTATGACTGACAGTTTTGTATCTTTAAAAACTGCCTCTCTGGCCCCTAGAACTTTGCAGGTTGTCTTTCTATACCCCTGCCGCCTGAAGAGCGTCACACTTTGCAGGCTTTCTCTGACACCCCCTGCCCTTGCACTTGGCAGGCCATCAGACCGCTGAAGAGCATCACACTAACTTGGTAACTCTGTCAAGATTGCTTAAGCCTGGTAATTCTTTTCACATGCGAACCTAGAAAGGATTTCTCAGTAGAAATCTCTCCAACTTATACCTCTTCAAGAGGATCATAGATTTAGCTATAAAAGGAACTGCAGAGATTATTTAGAACAACCCTCTTATTCTGGGAAAGGTTTCCAAAAGAGAATGACTAGCTCAAGGTCACACATCAGAGGGGCAGTACTTGTATCCAACCAAGTCCATTTCTAGAGCTCACAGTGTTATTTCTACTACACAACATTGTTCCTGTTTGTCTTGACATTTTTGGTCATTACTGTTGTCTCTCGATATTTGCAGGAGGTAGGGGCACAGGACTCCCAAGAAAGTGAAAAACTGCAAATAATTCTAGTCCCCACTACAAATCTTTAGTTTTAATATTTCTGATCACATGTATTTAACACACAAAGAAAGTAAAATGACACACTGCACTCATAAAAAGGTTGCAGTTTCTTCATGAGAGAGATTAGTATCTCACACACTATGTAGAATCTTCATGGCTACTGGTGTAGCTGCAGCACTTAATTTAGGGAAGTGAGGCTGGTGACTTTCCCCAGCCCTCCTTCCCTTAAATCCAATTCACTTGCATGTCAGGGCATCACTTCTCCGAGGTCATGATCCTCTTTGAGAATAAAGGACAAACAGCCTTGGGAGTAGAAAGAAGAGCTATTCCACTAGGGACCCAACTGGAACTGACCAGTTGGGCAACACAGCCTCTTTTCTTTTCTCTGTCCACACACCCTTACCTGTAGGGGCTCTGCCCAAAGGAATGTAAATTTTGATCTCTGAACCTTTTTTTTTTTTCTTAAACCCAAATCACTCTGGCTCTCATTGATTGGCCAACAACAGGTCTCAGACCAAGCCCCATTCAGTCATGGTTTGGGCCGTGATTAGTTCAGAGTGAATGAAATGTCGATAGCAATTATGTCTCTTTTGGTTAGAAACCCTGAGGGTCTTTCCCTCCCAGACCAATTTTATTTATTCATTCATTCATTGATTCATTCATTTACCTATCTATGTGTTTGTTAGTTTGTTCATTTGTTTATTTATTGGTTAAAAAGGACATTCCCTACTTCATTTCTTACCTAGCCTTAATCACTGAATAGGCATTGCCTCAGTCAAACTGAGACCAGGGAAAGACCTTAACTTAAAAAGGTCTCCCACTGCATTGGGGCCATGTTTAGTCATCCTGATCTATATCTTGCCACTGAACTCAGATGGCTCCAGAAGAGAAAGTAGAGCTGATGACTTTACATAGCCCTCCCTCACTTAAATCCAATTCACTTGCATGTCATGGCATTACTTCCCTGATGTCATGGTCCTCTTTGAGAATGAAGAACAACAATCTAGGAAAGGCAGAAGTATAACTACCAGGTGAAAGGATTTAGATGGGATATAAAGAAAAATGCCTTGGTAGTAAAGGTCATCAGATACTAAAACTAAGAATAGTTGTAGCAATGATATTCATGATCTCCAAGAAGAAAACATGCAACCATATTACTGAGTGGTAATATAGTCTGGCTAAACTGGGCCCTATCACCTAAAAGGGAATTTGGGAAGATGTAGACAGGCACATGCAGAATGACGGAAAAGTCAACACTACCAGAAGCCATCAAGAAAGACAGGAGTTGAACCTTATGCCCCCTGTGCCAACAAAGTCTTGAGATCAGTTTCTTTGCCTTTTGAGGAAAGAAGCAGCCTAAATGTACATGAGGAGTGGGGAGGGATGGGGGAAAGGGTTTTTAGGGAGAGGAGAAAGAAATGCAGTACATTATAGTTGCCAATCTAAGTCAAAGTTCAGTTACATTCAGAAAGCATGTATATTGCTACTTAACTTTCAAATGTTTAAAATGAATGTCGAGGGTTGAATAGGACTTTGTCAGTCTATTATTCTTGCCAAATTAAAAAAAAATTGGTGTAATTAATAAGCAATTCAAGGGGTCTGTGTGTGGATATTTGAACAGTTCTCATGTATATTTTTACCTGCTCACTAAACAGGGTGGAATTTTTTTTACACGGAATGATTTATGGCAATTTTGTGTAATTTAAACGACTGCTTCCCACACTTATAATTAGGGATTTGAAGCCTGCATAAGGCCACTATTTCAAAGAGAATTACTTCATAGATTTTGTAGGTGATGCAGTCAGTGGTACTAGGATGCTGATTCTGTCAAAAGCTATTGCTGTCTCTTAATCACGGTGCTTCTCATCAGGACTGGCAGAATTCCCACACTAAATTATAGTATGGCAGTAGCTTCTTGAAATTATATCAGAAATAATGTATGAAAAACAAGAAGGGTGTGCCTTATTGGGTGCCTACTGCCCTCCAAATGACTGATATTTTGAAGCAGGTTAATGTATCACATAACAGGATTATCTTACTGAAGCATGTGAACCAAAATCCTGGGAAAATATATATTATATGCTATATAATAAAATATTATATATATGAAATATTATATATTTTAGAAAAAGTAAAGCTTTTGCGCTTCCAGAATTTATAGCCATTGCTTTCTTTCCTAGCCAAAGTCTTTTAACTTTTGCATTCAGTATTACTGTACTTTACCAGGACAATACTTTTCATATAGTAGGAGCTCAAGAAATGTTGGTTGATTGTATCAAATATGTTGTATAGATGGAATGCTGTTATGGAAATAGCACTGAATTTGGAGTCAGGGGATGCGTCTTTGCATCCTGGTTCTGTTACTTACTAACTGTGTGATCTTGGGATGCTCATTCAGTCTCATTATGGATCTTTCTTCCATAAAATAAGTGAAAGTCATGGATAGAGTCCTGGACGTGGAACAAAAATGGCTAATATGGCTGTTTATACCCAAGATAAGTAGTAAGAAAGAACTGACGAATTCAAGACCACTAGCCCAGATGAACTAGATCTCTGTATGTTGAAAGAACTAGCATGTATGATTGCTGAATGACTGAAAGACCATAGAGAAGGAGAGGTATTGAAACCCTGGAAAAGGGCAAGTGTTGTTCTGATTTTCTTTTTTATTTCTTTTGGTAGGTTTAAAATTATATTTTATTATTATTTTTTAAATTAGCAAGCATTTCATCTATTTCATCCCTTCTTTCCTTTCCTTTTTTTTTTTTTTTTTTTTTAGGGATGGGAGAACCCTAGAACAAATGTTCATAGTTCAGCAAAACAAACTCCTAATTGGACATGTTAAAAAATGTGTGCCTCAATCTGCATATCTGGTCTATCACTTTTCTGGCAGGAGGTGGGTGACATGCTTCATAGGTCTTCTGGAACCATGGTTGGTCATTGCATTAAAGAGATATTCATTTTTACAAAGTTGCTGTAGTAGTAGCAGTAATTGTTCCCTTCCTTGTGTTCACTTCAGTGTGTGTCTCAACAACGCATCCCTGGTTTCTGAATAAGGGAGAAAGAAAAGAGTCTGCAAATCATCTGCTATAAACTTGACTTTGATGTCTAGGAAATATGTCATTAAAGAGAGATTAAGTGAACATCTCCAAAAGGAAGCGGTGAGTACAAAGGGTTAGCGTGGTTTTACCAAGAACAGGTTATGTGCAAGATCTCAAACTAAACAATATGACAGTAATGATGAAAACCATTTGGTCCTGATGAATAAATAGGAGAGTTAGATAAGCATGGTCCATGATGAAATATACTACTCACTGCCTGATGGAAAAGGTGATGGACTCAGGGTGCTGAATGAAATTTCATATATGTATGTGTGTATGTACACACACAAGTACATAAAACATATGTGTATACATACCATATACACACATACATACATACACATATATGTTTTGTACATGGCCAATGTGAGGTTTTGTTTTGCTTGGTTATACATACTAGTTGCAAGGGTTTTGTTTTTTCTCTGCCCCTCCCCCCACCTCCCAGTGTCTAAAGGTAAAATTGGAGAGTGGGAGGGAGAGATAATAAGGCTTGTTAATTGAAAACTGTCTTTCTTTTCACTGGTATTTGAATCTCCAGTGCTTAGCAAAATGTCTTCCATCCAAGAAATCTGGAGTAGCACAGAGAAGGGAGGATTTCAGTAGCAGAGACTGCATTCAGGAACAGTATTTTCTGAAGCTGTAGCAACTGTTACAACAAGGAAGGCAATATTCTGCTTTACTCTCAATAACACATCCCAAAGTTGAGGCAGCTGATAGCTAGGCCCATAGGGTCCTTAATGGACTTCACAATCTTTACTTCTCAATTGGACTTCTGGGGAGGGAGGAGCATGGAGCAACATGAACAAAAAAGCCTGATGTTCTTCAGCAGAGAAGTTAAAGGGCCTCGTTTGCATTGTGATGACTGATGATGTGCTGTCACCATCAGAATTCAGTCTGGGATTACTGAGCCCCCTGGCAAAATGTATCATTAGGGAAGTTATATAACTCCGAAGACCCATAAAATAATTTTTAAAATCCTAATTATGTAAAATCCCTTAAAATCAAATAGGGTTAGGAGAAAAAAAAAATCACTGTTTTCATTTATTTGCTCAGTAAACAATCATTTAGGGCCTATGCCTTTATTCTTTTTAAATTTTTAAAAACTTTAAATTAAAAAACATTTATTTTTTTCCCCTGCCATCTCATCTTATCACTGGAGGGGATGGGAAGAAACCCCAAACTCTTGCAACAAATATGTACAGTTAAGCAAAACAGTTTCTCACATTGGCCATGTCTAAACATTTCTGTCTCATTCTGCATATTTAGTTTACTTCTTTTTCAATAGATAAGTATCCAGCTTCATCATTGTTCATCTGGAATTGTTGGTCATCATAATGATTAGAGTTCTTAACATCTTTCAAAGTTGTTTGTCACTTGTTATTAGGGTGGTTAGGTGATGCAGTGAATAGAGCACCAGCCTGGAGTCAGGAGGAACTGAATTTAAATCTGACCTCAGACACACACACACACACACATACGCACGCACGCACGCACGCACACACGCACGTGCGCCATGTGACCTTGGGCAAGTCACTTAACCCCAATTGCCCTGCAAAAACAAAAACACTTGTTATTATATAAATTGTTTCCCTGGTTCTCCTTCATTTTTGATTGGTTCATACAAGTCTTCTACTTTTTTTCTGAAACCATTAGCTTTTGTCATTCCTTATAGCACAATTATAATATAATATTCAAATACAATAATTTGTTCAGTCATTCCCCAACTGATGGGCATCCCCCAACTTTCTATGTCTTTGTCCTCACAAAAAGAGTTGCCAAAAATGTATTTGTATATTTCTTGCATCTTTTTCCTCTTTCTTTTCTTTTTTT
>CM053586.1:66503452-66518694 GCA_028646515.1 Pseudochirops corinnae | reverse complement strand
TTGTGTGTAAAATTATGTGTATCATATGTAAACTTACATTTGTAAATATAGTATACCTATATATTACATATAGAGTAAAATTATGTGTGCAATATGTAATTGCATAAATTATAAGTCTATAAATTATAAAGAGATTTTGTTTACCTGGATTCTGATAAGTGTGGAAGTGGAAGATTTTGTAAATCCGGCCTCAGACACATGACTTTGGACAGGTCACTTAACCCAATTTCCTCATCTCTAAAAATGAGCTGAAGAAGGAAATGGCAAACCACCTCCTTATCTCTACCAAGAAAACCCCAAATGGATTTGGGTGTTTGGAGTCACCAAGAGTCAAACATGACTGAACAACAAAATCTGTAATAATCTATCATAATAGAAATTTAAAAAAAGTCTTAGTATCATTATTAAAATAGTTTTGACATCAGGGACCTTCTGAAAGGGTCTGGGGATCCTGGATTAGGATTTGGGAATCTCTCACCTACTCTAACTCTCACTCCTCATTTAACAAATGAAAATAAAACAGTAAAACTGAACTGCCCAAGGCCAGGAGTCAGCCAGATGCTCAGCTTCCAAATCCAGTGTACTTTCAACCATACCAGGTTACGGTTTAGATTTATTTTATTATCATGAATTATTATTTTATAATGTAATACATAATTTATGATAGTAGTGTCTATTATAAATTATGAATTCTTCCAAAATACTGCCTTTGCATCTCAAAGATTTAGTTAGCTTAGATATATCCCCCTCTACAGGCCCACTCCCACCCCTCCCCCATTCAAAAGATAAGGAAACTATGCCTGCTGGGGGGGGGGGGAAGGGGAGGGTTTAATCGTAACAAACCTGATGGGCTGTGGACAGAGCTTTGTCTACACTCAGACTACTGAGAACGGAGAATAGTGGGTTTGGATATAATTTCAAGAACCCACGCTTCTACAACAGCTAAACATTGTTATAAAGCCTTCTTCACCAGGGCCTGGTGGAGTAGGGAATGAAAGCGTGGTTATCCCCAATTTATAGAGAAAGGTTTTAGGGAACGGGATAAAGCCTTTCCCCAAACTAATCTATCCACACAATCGCTAAAGCGATTTCCGTAAAAGCACAGGTCTTAGTGTGTTACCCCTCCCCCTCCCAAAAAATACAATGGCTCCCTATCAGCTCCGGGACCTGACCCCTTTGCATGTCTAGGTTTCTTTTTGCTTGGTTTTGGTAAGAAGCCGTGAATTCACTCGGTCCAGTCACAGTGGTGCCGCGCTCGCTGGTTCTCACACATTAAGTGCTTTCTCTAGTCTCCATTTCTTTGTACTGGCCGTCCCCTATGCCTGGAATGGCGTCCCTTGTGACCCCGACCTCTGAGAACCCCTAGCTTTTTTTAAAAGCAGCTCCCTCCTCCAGATCTTTCCTACTGCCCCCCTCTCTCTCTCCCTCCTCCTCCAGGTGTTAGTGGTGCGTTCTCCTTTCAAGGCTACCTGCGTTCAAAGTGGGCCTCAAACATGTACCAGTTGTGTGACCCTGGGCAAGTCGCTTAACTTCTGTTTGCCTCGGTTTCATCATCTGTAAAATGGGCATAACCTTTTCCCCTATGGCCCAGGGACGTTTTAAGGATCAAGAGAGGCAGCTCGTCTTTCCCTACGCCTCTTCCCCACCCCACCCCCCAAAAAAGGCGTGTGCTGGATCCAGGGACGAGGGTCCGCGAGCCAAGCCCAGGGGACGGGGGAGGGAGGGAATGAAGAAAGCGAACAACTCCCTTCAAGGCCCAGAGCGGCCCTCCCCCTTTACCGGGACCGTTCTTTGGTCCCTCAGGCGCCCCAAGATGCGTGCCCCGCGTTTCCCCGAATTTTTCGATCCCTCTAGCCGGGAGTTCCGCCCACTTCCGGTGTGGGGTGAGAGGCCACACCCCCCTCCCCCGAGTGCACGCTGCGGAGTCCCAACCGTCTTCTTGGAGACAGCTTCATAACTATACAACGTGAGTGAGCCCCAGGTGAGGAGAGAACTTCGGGCCGCCGGAAGGTGGGGACTGGAGGGCGAGCCCCGCTTCTGCAGAAACAGTGATTTCGAAGCTCTCCGAGGCGCGTCGGGACGGAGAATCCAAGCCTAGCGGATCGAAGTCTCCAGGCTGCAGAGACTGGAAGGATTCAACCAAAAAAATGGCCACCACCGAGAAAGCCCTACACGGCACCATTAAAGTCTGGGAAGATCGGCTAAGATTTAGCAGGGTCCTGCCGCCATGGTGCGGGAACGGGGGAGCGCAGGAGGAAAAAACAACAGGGGCGTCAGGTTTTCTGGCAAGAACATCATCATAAACGTCTCTCTGACCTTAGGAATGATAAGAATGCCGGATGACCAGAACGCCTTCCCAGAAGAAAACAAAACAAGAGAACCTTTCAGAGTGGCTGCCTCGGAAAACGGCACCCCGCAGTGGAGGCTGAGGACGAAGTGATCCGTGATGCACCTGCGTTGACTCTCTCCTTTCCTGGACCTCACCGACCCCCAGGAGAGGAGAACCAACCTACGAGCCCGAAATATGGAGCGAACACATACCAATTTGGAGCCACCCTCTGTACGCGTGAATTGGCAAAACCGCTCTGAACGTGCTGCATTGCAGAAAATAATAATAGTTCAGGTTCCATGATTACTGATGACTTTTCCAAACCGACCAACCATTTAGCTTGAACACAACCATATTGTAGAAGTTTGTGTTTAGCACTTATTATTGCATGTTGAATTTTAAAAATCTGTAAATGTAAAGAAAAAAAGAATCAGATGAGAAAATAATTGTCAAGCATCTGGCACACTAAGCATTATATAAATCTCACTTATGATTATAGTGCCACTTACTATACATCTTTCTCTCCCATTGCTTTTTCTTTGTATTCCTAGTCTGGCCCATAGTAAGTACTTAATAAATGCCTACTGATTTTCTGCTTGATAATCTGACTAATTCTAACTGTTGCCCATTGGATTTAGCACCTCGCTTGATTTCTATGGCAGTCTGAGGATAGGGCAGAAGAGAAAATCAGTGACAGTTCAACTGAATTCTCAGTTCTAGCTCCGTATCCTTTACCCTGGCAGAGTCAGATCAGTGGTTGGGGGGTCCTGGACAGAACATCCTTTCAAGGTACTGAGGTGCACTGTTAAGCTGTGTACTTAGAAGATGGGTAATCATTCCAGCTTTACCAGTTAGGAGTTGTATGACATTGAACAAGCCACTCAACCTTTCTGAGTGCCAGTAATGGCAAGAGTAAGGCTTTGATGATCTTGGTCGTGAGAATATAAATGTGAATTCCCATTGTTTGGAGCTGCTGGATGGTGCAGTGGTTAGAGCACTGGCCCTGGAGTCAGGAGAATCTGAGTTCAAATTCGAACTCAAATATTTAGTAGCTGTGTGACACTGGGCAAGTCATTGCTTTCCCCTCCCTCCCCCCAAAAAGAGAATCCAAATCCTAGAACCTTCCAGTCTCAATCTGGTGTCCCCAGGATTGTTATGACCAGACTAAACAATCCTAAACTGTTAGAGCTGGACAAGAGTAGGAAAAAGGTTACCAGCTCCTTTTATAGTCATTTTTCATATTACTACCTCTCACACTTTTCCATTCCACTCAAACCTATGTATACAATTTACCATTTCCCAACAACAAGCCTCTGCCCAGGTTGTGCCCTTTGTGTAAAATGCATTTCCTCCTCTCTGTCTTTTGGTATCTCTAGCTTTCTTCAAAGCACAGCTCAAGTACCATTGGTGATCTCACAGTTTTTAATGTCTGCTGACTGTTGAAATTACTTTATTTCCTTATTTGTTTAAATGTGGTACTCTATTCTCCCTGCCCCCTTCCCCAGAAGAATGTAAATTTTTTTGAGAGCAGGGATTATTTTTTTCATTATTTTGCACATATTAGGCAATTAATAAATGTTTGAACCTAATTACATCTGTAAAATGAAGGCATTGGACAAGATTATCTTTCAGGTCCCTTCAGTACCTTGTATTCTCTGATTTTGTGGTAATACCTGGAAGCATGAGCATGGATTTAAATCCTATTTAGCTCAATACTTCTGGGCATTCTTCAAATTATACAAAAATACGTGCCTTACAACTAGGATAAGAAAAGTGAGTGTCAATTGGGGGAGAGAATCTTTATATCAGATATCTCTGATAATATATCTCAAACACGTAGAAAACTACCACATACATTAAGACCAAGAGCCATGAACAAATAATTCTTAAAAGAATTGCAAACTATTGGCAACCACATGAAAGATTCCTACAAATGACTACCAGCTAGAGAAATGCACATCAAAAGGACTGAGGTTTTACCTCACATCTTTCCAACTGGCAAAAAGGGGGGAAAAAAGATGGGAATAGTTGATTTTCAAGGCACTATGGAAAGTCAAGCATGCAAATACATTGTTAGAGTTGTGAACTGGTCCAAACATTCTGGAAAGTAATTTGGAATTATTCTAAGAAAGTCATTAAAATCCCTGTACTCTTTAAGCTAGAGCTGCCGTTGCTAGTCATATACCCCAAGAAGATAAAATATGGGAAGAAAGGCCCTTATACATGCCAAAATATTTATAGCAACATTTTTTATGGTGACAAAAGAAAGGAAACAAAATAAATGCCTCTTACTTTTGGAACTGATTGATGGATTTTGGTGAAGAAATGTAATGGGATATTGCCATAAGTGATGAAGAATGGAAAGACTTATGTGAACCTGTACAAAGTGCAACAAATGGGATCAAGAAGATAATGGACACAATGACTACAGCAATGTTAATGAGAGGGGGAAAAAAAAATACTTGAATTTTGTCTTGTAATGGCTAAGCTTGACCCTGAAAAAGAGATGAGAAAGTTCTCCTCCCCCTCCTTTTCATAGGTGGAGAATTGTGGGTGCAGAATGTTACACATACTTTCAGACTTGAAGGTTGATATGTTGCTCTATTTCATTTTCTTCTTTTTGTTCTTTGTCATATAACAGATGGCTCTTTCTGTGGGGAATAGGGAAGGATGTATTTTGAAGTAAAAGTGGTGTAGAGGGGGCCACTAGGTGGCACAGTGAATAAAGCACCTGCCCTGGAGTCAGGAGGACCTGAGTTCAAATGTGACCTCAGACACTTAACACAAAAACTAGCTGTGTGACCTTGGGCAAGTTACTTAACCCCAACTGCCCTCCAAAAAAAGAGTTAATAAATGCTTAGTCTCTTAAAAAAAAAAAAGTGGTATAGAAACAAAAGATCAAAAAATACATTTTTTTAAATACATTGATGGTGTCAGTAAAATATATGACACTGGATTGCTATTTATCAGCCTGTTTCGAGGTCTTTTCATTTTCAACCCATTTTGACAAAATGACAAGTCATTTAACTAAATACCATCAGGCTATATTTTATTATAGGTCAAATGTGTCAGCTATTTAAATTTGCAGAATTGTTTTACATTTTTCCTCTTTTGTAAAATGAGGTGGTTTGGGCTAGAAGGCCTCCTTGGTCCCAGCTTTAAATTTGTGATCCTATGAACAAAGGGTGATAAACTTTACAAAAATAGGTATAGCATCATTATTCTTCCCTACCCCCCATCCCCTGGAAAAAAAAAAACCACCAGACCTAGAAACAGTTCATATATCCAGCGATTTGAAAATGACAGATCAAATTATGTTATTATGAATATAATGGGACACACTCTGCCAAACTTGAATACCTCCTTGGGTCTATGAGCTAGCTCACAGATGTGTGCCAACACTGAAGATTAGAATTGACCCATGTGCACTACTTTTCAATACCTGACCTTAAAAAAAGGAGCCCACTCAGCCTGGGAGTGTTGAGGGGAGTGGTGGTGGTGGTGTTAGAAAAGCAATTGTCTTTAATTTGCTTTTTTGGCTCTGTTGAAGACAGCTGAGCTCAATTATGCAAATTGCCCTGCTGTGCTTCTTGAAAGGGGCAAGAGTAAGAGGAGGATCCCAAGGATCTCAGTTTTCCTTGATTCTTGCCTCTTCCTAGCTTGCTTGTATCCCTTCAGGTGCCAAGTACTTTCAGGTCTCTCTCCACACTCTCATGTCCTTTTCTCCACTAGTATTGGCAGGATAGAAATTCAGACTCTCCATGATTCTTTAAAAACCAAGCAGTTATCCCCAAAAGTGGTTTGAGCTCTGGACCTGGAGTCAGGAATTCCTGAGTTCAAATCCAGATCTCAGATGTGACCTTGGGCCTCAGTTCTCTGCCTCATTTTTCTCAACTGTATAATGGTGGTACTAATAGCCTCCACCTCACAGGGTTGTTGTGGAGATGAAATGAGATTATATTTGTAAAGCTTCACTGCTTGGCACAGAGTAGGTATTTTAAAAATGTTTGTTCCTCTTCTTCCATCTTATCTGGACTGTTGGAATAACCTCCTATTTAGTCTTCTTACCTCCCCAAACTCCCCTTTTCACTGTAACCTTCCCAGAATTTCTAAAATAATCTTCTGAAGGCACAGGTCTCACCCTGTCACTCTATAGTACTGTTGAAAACCTTTGCATGACTCTGACAAGGTCTTCCACAGTTTGTCTCTGACCTCTCATTCCACCTTTGTTTTTTATTACTCCTCATTCCGTACTCTCTGTACTCTAAACGAACTACTAGCCATTCTCTGAATGTAACATTCCATGTCCTACTTCTACATTCTCACAAGTCCTCCTCCTGAAGTACCTGGAGTGTTCTCTGTCCTCATTTCCACCTCTCAAGATTTCCTCTTTCAGGATGGGCTTGGGTGCCGCCTCCTCCCTGTAGACTTCCTGGATCTCCAAAGCTGAATGCCTTCTTCTTGCGGTATCCCTATACTGCTTTGTCTAGATCTCACCTTTGCTTTTTTCAGTTATTGCTTTGAAATTGTAATTAACTGTAAATGTTATATCTGTACAGTTAAATGTTAAGTGTCATCTTTGTATTCCCGTTACCCAGCGTAGTTCCTCGTATGTAGTTTTGTTTAATTGAAATATATTTTGCAATTAACAAAGGGCAAGAAATCCTTTCCTTCGGAGCTCAGAATTTATTATATTGAATAAAATGGTAAATCTTTAATGATTATACATATGTGGTCAAGTCTGCCAATAGGTCTTAACAAGCAAGTGTTGGCAGTCAAGTGTGTCACTCGTTATCAGGATGTCCAGCAGTCATCAGTAGGAATATGTATGTGTGATGTCATGTTTACAATATGATACTATATGATTATATTGCATCATCCAAATTCCAATGCAGGAAAAAACCACAAATTTATAATAAATTGTTAAATTTAAGCTGCATAATTTTTAAAAATATTTTTTATATTTTTTGAAATGAGAATAAAAAAACACTAAAGAGTTAAAGAAAGTAGATTTTCAGGGGGCACTAAATAATTTTTTTTGAAAAGGGACTGGCAAGCCAAATAAGTTTGGAAATCTCTGACAGAGAATTTAGATCAATACTCAAGTTACACCTTAAAGATAAAAATTCCGAAGTCTAGAGATGGATATAAATAACTTGTTTTTTTTCTCCTTCAATTTATAGAACAGGACAACTTAAAACTATTTTAAAACTATGATTTTTGAAATCTTCAAATCCAATTTCTTCCTTTCTCCTTTCCCCTTCCCTATATTGGAGGAAACTAAGGTAAAGCTAAGTCAGACAGCTTGTTCAGAGTCACTCAGGGCACATGTTGCAGAGCCAGAATAATCTTAGGGCTTCTGACTCTGAAGTCTATGTGCTTCCCACAACACCACAAGCCCTCTGATACTACATTTATTTCCCTTGTTGCTAGGTTCCATTTCTAAGTTACAGAAACTCAACAGCTACAACAGCAGACTAAGAAACCTAGAAAGTAAAAACTGCTAGTATTTTTAGTCATTGTTCACACAGTAACATGTGTGCATAGCTTGGAAGTATGATTCTGATTCTAACAGTACAGATTAATATTTATACTTCTTTTAACCAGGAAAAGCCTCTTAGAAAGTCTGATCTTCAAAATTTCCTCCTTTCCTCATTCCCTTCCTTTTCCCAGCCTCTCATCTCACTCTAAAACATGACTTCTTAAAATCTTTTTATATCATGTAGCTCTTTGGCAGCCTAGTGAAGACTAGACACCTCAGAATAATGTTTTTAAATGCATAAGATGAAAAAGGAAACCAATTATATGAAATCAGGTTATCAAAATTGAAAAGAAAATTCATAGATGCCAAGTTAAGAACCCTCCCTAGAGCCAAGTTTAGGACCAGATATGCAGAACCAAGAACAACCGAGAATAAGGATAGAGAATAAGGGGACAAAACTCACTCTAGCACTGGTCATGTTGTAAGGAGAATGAGAAGGAGACTATTATTCATTTTAAGTGGAGTTTAATGATCCAGCAACTGCAAGGGATGAGCACCACCCAAATCAAGCAGCCCCGAGATGCATTTCCTCAGGGCTTATATAGACAAAAGTCACAACATAACTGTTACCAAGGGGAAACCATGACTTAATCAGTTACTACACAAGTGGGGAAAATACAGAAGCCAAAAGGTAGCAATCAGTTCATTGTCTAATGATTGTTGCCCAGTGATCAGTTTGTTGCCCAACTGGAAAATTCCCAAGTCTATTCCAAGAGCTAGGCAAAAAGGGGGGAGGGGACTATGGGTTCCAGGTGGCAGGTTTGGGCAGGTTTACTTGGCAGGTTTGTTGCCTAGGTGGGCTTTATTGGGTTTGGGGCAAGTCTTTTAGGCAGGTCTCCTATGATGGGGAGAGATAGGGGATGTTCACAAAATGGGGGGTTACAACAGTCACAGTAGTGTTTTTATCTTCATCTTATCTCCCCTTTCCACTCAAGGGACTAGTCTGGCTCTTCACTCTTGACTCCTTACCCCTTTCCCAGATCCACTGCTGAAGCACCTACAATAGCCTGAGATGCTAGTACATCTTTGTCCACAAAAGGACTAAAATGAAATATACATATGAATATATACATATATTCATATATATGTATATATTCATATGTATATATACATATAAGTATATGGCATCCCAAACATCATACTGCAGTTTTAAGCTACTAATAATGGCTTAACACTATACTATGATTTTTGGGATACTATACATATCTCATTTTAGATCTTTTGTGCACAAAGATGCACTATTCAGCACCTACCTGACTTTCCCTATAGGATGGATATACAGTGGTGTATGAATTATTTGGGACAAAGTAAAATAAATGTAGAAAATCTTCAAAAAGTTATAATATGAAATACATATTCGTTTTGCTTCAAATACTTGTTTTGTATAATTTCATATTGAGTTCACAGTTAAGGTTTTCAATAGTTTTTAAATCAACTGAGTTTCCAGGACACTGAGGCATGTTTATCTCCATCTTTTGGATACATTTCTAAATCTTTCTTGACATGTGGTGTGATGCAAGACAATGTTAAAGTATCCCATCTCTATTTGGGAATTTCTGTCATACTGAAGCAATTCTCAATATTTCAGTATATGTTTATATTAATATATTTTCATAATTCCTTTAATAAAACAAGAGTTTCAGGTGCACTAGAACTAAAGCATCCTCAAAACATTTTTTGGTGGTAGATGTTTTTTTGGTCTAATGAAGACGCCTAGATATTACAGATTAGGCTGGATTTCTTCTGATAATAGCTTTGACATAAGCTTTAATAAAAACAATGAGCTTCATCAGTGAAAATAACCATTTCCTCCAATATTCAGTGCTTTACTTTTTGTATTATCCTATTCATTTGACAAGCTTTTTTAAAATTTATAACAACAGTTAAATTTTTTTAACTGTTTTATTTAGTTTTTGTTTTTGTTTTTTTACTGTATTGTCTCTCTTCTTTCCACTTCAAGAGATCTTCATCCCAATGGAGAAGAATCAGTAACAACCCTTCTAGTTGCCAAGTCTAACTGACAGTCTTTATTTATATTTGGCATTGTTTTTTCACTTAGGCAGGTAGGTGGAAGAGTGGTTAGAGTGCTATAGAGCAAAATAAGAGCAAAGTAAGAGCAAAATGACACCAAAAACTAAGAACAGGAATTCTAGCTCTGAATCCTAGCTCAGACACTTGTTAACTATGTGACCCTGGGCAAGTCACTTAAGAGTTAGCTATTCTTTGCAATTCAAAGATCCAAGATAATCCCAAAGGACTCATGATGAGTCCTGCTATCTGCCTCCAGAGAAAGAAAGGATGGAGTCTGAATATAGACCAAAACATACTATTGGGAAGAGTTCTGGTGAGGCTAACCTCATTTCTGTTTTATTTTTAACAGGGTAACTCAATCAATATAGTTCAAGGGAGAATTGTAGACAGTGTATACTTAAAATTCATCAAAACTTGTGATAGTGTCTCATACTTTTATTGTGATCCAGATGGAGAAAGATAGTAGAGTTAAGGGTGCTATGGAAATAATTGAATAATGGAGCACATAAGCCAACTCCTTAATGGATCAATGTTAACCTGGAGGGAGGTCAAAACTAGAGGACCCCAGAGATTTTCCCCTGGGCCTGAGCTATCAATTCTATTAATCAGTTACTTGGATGAAGGCATAATTAGCATGCTTGTCAAGTTTTCAGATGGCACAATAAGTAACAAACTTGCCTAATGACGCAGTCTCTATCCAGAAAGATGCTGATGTGATAGAATAACGGGCCACATCACATATGATGAACCTTAATAGGGGTGGTTGCCAAGTTCTACCTATAGGATCAGAAACTCAATCTCAGAAGTATAAAATTAGGGAAAAATAACTAGACAAGATTTCCTGTGAAAAAGATCTGGGGATTTTGTGGCCTGCAAGCTCAGTGCGAGTCAGTAGTACCACATGGCAACCAAAACCCTCCTAATGCTAATCTTCATCAAAAGGCATGATATGCAAATATGCATACTAGGAAATGCAATGATTCCATTCTTTGCCTTCTTCCTATGGATTACTGTGTTCATTTCCATACCACATCTTAAGAAGGACATAGATTAATTTGAATGTCAAAAAAGAAAAGGCAATTAGGATGTTGAGAAGTCTACAGAAGATTCCATGAGAAAATATATTGAATGAACTAGAGATGCGTGCCCTGGAGAAGAGGCTTGGGGGCAAGAAGACCTGGGGAAGAAGTCGTGATAGATGTCTTCAAATATTTGAAAAACTATCACCCAGAAGGTGAATTTGAACTATTCTATGTTGCCTCAACCGACAGAACTAAGAGCATTTGGGTGGAAGGGGCAACTAGGTGGTGCAGTGCTCTATTGAGCACTGACCCTGCAGTCAGGAGGACTTGGGTTTAAATCAGACCTCAGACACTTGACACTTAACTGTGTGACCTTGGGCAAGTCATTTAACCTCAATTGCCTTACGTTCCCCCCTTAAGAGAGAGAGAGAGAGAGAGAGAGAGAGAGAGAGAGAGAGAGAGAGAGAAAGGCAGATTTTGGTCTTGTGCAGTCAACCAGTTGGTAAAGAAAATGGCAAACCACTCCAGTATCTTTTTCAAGAAAACCCCAAATGGGGTCATGAAGAGTCAGATATGACTGAAATGACTGAACAACAGTCACTCAATAAGCATTTATTAGGCACCTACTAGGTGCCAGGCACTGTGCTAAACATTGGGGTTTCAAAGAGAGGCAATAGTTAGAATTATCCAAAATTCAAGAACTTAATAGATTAGGAAGTAATAGATTTCCCCTCTTTGGAGATCTTTAATCAGAGGTTAAATGACTATTTGTAAAGGATGTCGTAGAAAAGATTTGGCTCAGGATGAATTGACTTAGATCATGAATGCAGAACCTGTGACCTTTTGACTAAATTCAAATTTTACAGAAAAAAATTCGGATTCAGTCAAAAAGCCACACTTAGGGATTTAGAAGGCCACATGTGACCTTAAGGCCACAGATTCCCCACTCTGAACTAGATGGCCTCTGAGCTCCCTTCTAGCTCCTAGATTGTGTATCTGAGACCCAACTTGAGCACCTAACCTGCATTATTTTTGAGAAAATGAATACCTTTTCTAACAACCATATACATAGTTCTTTAAGGTTTACAAAGTACTTAACTTCCATCTTTACTGTGTTCATTTCCATACCACAACTTAACTTGATCTTTATAATCAACCATTCAAGTATTATGGAGCCCTTATTGTGTTCCAGGCACTGAAGATTGAAAGAAAGGCAAAAATAGTCCTTGCCCTCCAGACGCTCACACACCAAAACGAAGTAGATATTAGTATTATGCCCATTTTGTAGATAAGGAAACTGAAGATCAGAGAGTTTCAGTGACTTGTTTAGGGTCATGCATCTATCTAGTAAGTGTGTGAAACCGGATTTGAATCCGAACTTCCTAACTCAAAGTCTAGCCTTGTATCCCCTAAGCCAGGGGCCACTAAACTCCCTGTTCACCCCTTTGGTGGCTCTGCCTCCCAGTCACTCACAGTGGTGGCCTTGCCTCCTGGTGGCCCTTTACTTACTTTCCCTGTAGCCACTGCCATATTCTACTTTTTTCCGACTATCGCTCTCTGACAATTGCTCCTTCTTCCCAGGAGATGGTGCCAGCTGTCAAGCATCAAGATGCCTGATGCTCATAGTATTGCACAGATCCTTCACAGCTATTTTATGGCAGGGGCCCAATTGACTCCTGGCTGTGGACTCCTTCTGTCCTTTCACCCAGAATCCTAGGGTCCTCCCCTTACAAAGAAGGTCTTCAAGTATTGTGGGAACCCCTCTTTCACTTGTCCTGTTCGACTACTGAGTTTGCAGTTTCTACTTCTCTGAGTTGAGATGAGCAATCCCACATGTTCACTTTCTCTCCAGCTCCTTGAGATCTTCTTGCTTACTAAGCAGGGTGTACCTACTACTGAGTCTAAGGGTCCAAAGGGGCTTTTCTGCTCCTTCATCTCACCTGGATTCTTGCTCCCCATATTCCTCCCAAATGGCTGGGCTGGGCCATGCAGAATGGCCTAGCACTGGCTGCCCTGGAAGAAAAGATAGGAAGGGACAGAGTGATTGGCCAGCTGCTCCCAGGGGAGATGCCTTTCACAGAAGGGGGAGGGCAGCCCTTTGCTATGTTAACAGTCAAATCTTGTTTGTTTAAGTGCAAGTTACGTATTGTTACTAGCTTCACTGAAATTTTCATTCTAGGCCAGCCTTTCCTCAGCATCTGCCCCCATCCTCACCTTGCCTAGTTGCTCTCAACCTTTTTGTTTCATTCCTACAAAGGACTATAATGAGGCTTAGAAATCATAAGACCTAGAAGGGAACAAGAATCAGCAGTACCCTATATTGGGCAGGTCAAGTAAATGGGTCTCCCATATACAGTCTGTCTACAGCACGTATTAGTTTCCAATACTGTTTTTGATTAACGACTAAATTCCACTAAGGCATTTGCCTTCTTTTCTCCCAGTTATTAACTGGCAAGGTTCTACCACCTGAGATTTCATTCACTTTACTGAGCAGTTGTCCAAATAAAGATATTCTACAAAACTGAAATGTGTCATCCAATCTGTGTACTTTAGAATTTGAAAGACCAACTGGGGCTTGTCATTGTCTCTTTGAAAAACTATAAAACTGAGCTCTGCAGCAATTGATGGAACTCTTTTACTAGTGATCATTGGAATATGTGATACCTGGACTTGAAGTCTAGCTGAAGCAAAGCCTCCTGGGACAAGGGAGAAAAAGCCCAGGATGGTGATACACAAAAAAAAATTCCATTTAAAGACTACCACGTGGTCTGTATACTTTTTGTTTTATTGTAAAGTTGGAAAGAAAAATTTATATATGCACACATATATATATAATTTAAATGTGTGTATATGTCTATAAATATATATTTACATCTATGTATTTTTATAATGATATATATACATATGTGTATATATGTATGTATATATTTACATTTATATATTGGTTTCATTTTAACTTTGGTCCTTGTTAAACGCTTTGGGGATTTAAAGGTGAGTGTATGTTATTTTCCATGTCAGAAATCAAAGGGAGAATAAATAAACTAAGACATGCATATTCTAAAAACCAATGAAATACACATGACAATAATTATTTTAGAGACACAAAAATTCACAAAATAAAACTGTAAGTGATGCACCAAATGTTTCCATTTCCTAACCACCCACTTTCCTCAGCCTCTTACAATCTGCCTTCTGTACCAAAACTATTGAAACTGCTTTCTCAGAGGTTACTCTTAATTTCCAAATTAAATGGCAGGGGTATTTTTCAGCCCTCAATCCCTATGGCCACTCTATAGCAACTGGTACTGTTCAGCACAAATGGAAATATTATAATCAATTTGGGACACCACAATCTAAGAAGGATATTGATAAGCTGGAAATTGTCCACAGAAAGTTAATCAGGATAATGAAGAGCTTTGAGTTCATGTTGGATGACATCTATTTATCCGAGAGAAGAAAAAGTCATGGGATATATGACAGCTGTCTTTGGTTGTTTGAAGGAAGGGCTGTTTTGTGGAAGGAGGTAATGGCTTCAAAGACACCATACTCTCTCCTCTAGTTTTTCTCTTACATCTCAAACTGCTCGTTCTTTATCTCCTTCACTGCAGTGCTCTTTGTTCTCATCCTTTGTCATCCTCTATCTCTCTCAGCCATCAGTCATTCTCTGCAGATGATCTCCAGCTCTACATCTCCGATCTACCTATCTTCTGAACTTCAGAGCTGCAACTCCAGATGTTTTACCAGGCATCTCCACTTTTTTGTCCTACCAGCACCTCAAAGTCAACATTTCTAAAACTGAGTTTATTATATTTTCTGTATTTGTCAAATCAACAAGCATTTATTAAATACTTATTATATGCCAGAGAAAAAGTCAGTGGCATCACCATTCATTCATTCTATCATATCTGAAACCTTGGAGTTTTCCTTGACTGTTCCTTCTCCCTTTCTTCTCATATCCAGTCAGATACCAAATTTTGTCAATTTTACCTACAAAATATCTCACATCCATCCTATTTATCCTTTATTCCCACTGCCACTGGCCACATCTACTGTTATTACAGAATTACAGACCTTCTGTGGCCATCTGGTCTAACTCAGACCTAAAAGGAATCCCCCACTGTAGTATGTGCAACAAGTGACAATGCAGCCTCTGTGTTATGGGAATCTAAAGATCTTCCCTGCCCCTAGGCCCTTTGCTAAAGTGGCTACGTGACTCTGAGGACCCTTGGATATTTGAAAGTATACTCTGTTCCCTAATACGCTGAATGTGGTCACGTAGAGCCTGTGGCGCCAGGCTTGTTTTCCAGGAATGCCCGTG
>CM053586.1:66477306-66502952 GCA_028646515.1 Pseudochirops corinnae | reverse complement strand
TATACATAATTTGTAAACATACTTATGTTTTATATTTTTATACAACTTTGTTGTACTTAATTTATACCTAAAGTGATATAATTATAATGAATACAGTTTAATAGATTTTAATAGTGCAAAGAGTTACTGAGACCAAAAAGTCTGAAACTATCTAAGATTAAAATGAGAAGGTTGGACTAGATAATTTTTAAGTCCCTTCTAACTTTACAATCCTAAAATCCTAGTATTCTAATATTAAGTAGCTAAGCGGCAGTCAGGTGACTTCTGCAACTTGTGTTTTTGTGGGAGATTTCTAGCAAGCTATATTCTTTCCATTCTTCCAAAACCTGACCTGAAAAATAGAGATCACGAAGAAAACATTCTAAAGGAAAAGAAACCTACTTAAATAACAAATATTCCTTTACAAATATACGAACTAGAAAATAAAGTTTTGGTCTAACTTTTCCAGAATTCATTTATCAAATAACTTAAAGAAGGCGATATGCCATTTAAGGCACCTTGTTAATTACTAAACTAACGCACAAAACAACAACATACGAGAAAAATGAAAGCTTGAAAGTGAACTTAAGACTCCTCTTAAGGAGACAAGGAAGAGACAGCATGAAACCGAACACCTGCAAGTCAAACCGACGCATGCGCACTACAAGGAGCGGGCGAGCAAGGGCAGGGAGCTAGGCCCGGGCGACTTCGAGACTCTCCAGCAGGTGTTCTTTCCGTCGTGCCAGCAGGTCCCGGGACCATTCAGTGCCTCCTGCCTTGCGCCTGCGCGATATGCTGCAAGCTTTTCGCCGCCTCCTCTGGCCCCTCCCGCCACCTTCTTTAAACCTCCCGCTTCCACTTAGTAGGGGTGACGGGGTCGGTTTAATTCCGGTCCGCACATTCCGCACAGACCCCCGGCCTGGAAGCCTGTTCCCTCCGGAAACACGGACCGCGCCCCGCCCCACCCTAGGTCACCGGGCGACGTGAGCGACAGCGAGAGAGGCGCGTCGCGGCACCTCGGGGGCGGGGCCGAGGTCCGTCCAGCGTCTCCCCCTCCCGCCGCCCCCTGTCGAATCTGCAGCGGCCGTTGGGCCGTTAGCGCAGTTTGGGCGGTTGTCTTGGAGAAGGAAAATGGCTGCTGCGACGGCGGCCGCGGCGGCGGCGGCGGTGGTGGCGGCGGCGGCGGAGGAGGACACGGAGCTGAGAGACCTATTGGTGCAGACGCTGGAGAACAGCGGAGTCCTCAATAGGATTAAGGTAAGGAGAGTCGGCTAGGGCGTCCTCGCCGGGGCCTGGACTCCCGAGTTAGCGCGGCCCCCGAGCCGGAGCTCCGCTCCCGGGATCCGTCGGGGACTGCGGCCCAGTGGAGAAGGGAACCCCCGCCGGGGCCGCCGTCGAGCGGCGTGGGAGCCTTGGGCGGTGAGTGGGGCTGGGGGTCACCGGGTGCCGGCGCCTGAGCTCATAATGGAGGCTCTTCCACCTGCCCCCTTGGTCTTTAATCCTCTCTCGCAGCTGCTGCGGACCCTCCCCCCTCTACGCCCCCTTCCTCGCTTTGGGAAGAAGCTGGGGCCAGGGGTCACCCGTGGTTAGAAGGCCGGATTCAGTCCCGCTGCCCCCTCTCCCCGGGGGGCCTCTGGGAAGGTCGGGTTCGGCGAGTGATCCCACTCTCCTTGTGGGAGAGCCGCGAGTCTTAGAAGCTATTAAGGGCACACGCCGCCTCGTTTTTTGCCGATTGTTTTAAACCTGATAGTTTTGAACTTCTCTAATAGACTGGGAGGTAGTGGGTGAATGGCACACTCACCCTTCTCCAAAGCGAGGTAACTCTGACCCAGCGTTTGCCAGAGTCGTCATGAAGTTTATAGGAAATGCCTGATTGATACGAGTGATCACAGCGTCCTGGGATTTACAGTGGGAAGGAACCTGAGCAGTCATCAGTGCAGTTTGAAAAAAAAAAAAGGAAACAGCTGTTCATTTGTTGTCCACTTGGGTGGGCTCACCATGAGGTCAGTAGGTACGGCATGGATATCACCTGTAATAGCAAAAGTTCATACCTCACTGAACTTGGCTGTGGCCATAGTAGGCACAGAAGGCATTGAGGCTCATCCAGCATCGGCTTGCATTTGTGTCCCCTTACCGTTGTCAGAAACAAACTTGCGACCGGGCTGGCTCTAATAGGAAAACTGAACCTGTCTGGTATAGCGAAAGTTTCACCGTAGAAGTCCAGCCCCATTCTTCATTTTCTGATTGGGTCCTAAACGGTTAATGTGACTTGAACAAGCTTATTTAATTGCTTTTATAGGCAGAGCTGGGAGAGATCCCTAGGTGGTTTTACTAATTTTTGCCATGGTGTTGTGAAGACAGATTTCTGTCTTTATTATTTGCACTTTCTCTTTGAACATTCATACTTTACTATTTGGGGAGGACAGTGTTCAATAGAATGGCCTATAGCACAGGTATTTAGACCAAGTTATCTACGTGGTATTTTAAAAATATTCTTTTGGAGGATTATGTGAGCATCTTAAATTGTCAGAAACAATTTTTTTTGAAATCCCCCTTCCTTTTTTAAAATATTCTAGGCTGAACTACGGGCGGCTGTATTTTTAGCACTTGAAGAACAAGAAAAAATAGAGGTATGCAAATAGAATTGTTTAATCTTTTTTGTAAATATTTTAAATATTCAGCTCTGTTTAGGAAAAACTCATATGTTTTTTTTCCTCTTGTTTATACTGGGATGTAGCCAAAGTAGTTTTTGAAGAATTAATCAGTAAACATATATCATAGGGGAAAAAGTTAACATTCCTTTTAAGGGATATTTCAGTACTTTGGGATCAACAAGTTAGAGGCATTTAGGTTGGATAACACTGGTCCTAGAGTTAGAAAGATCTGAATTCAAATCAAAGACACTGTAAAATGGGAATGACAACACCTAGCTCTCTGTAAGCACTTATTGCAGTGCCAGCATGCCGTAGACAGGGAAAATTAAGAAGTAAAGATTTTCTTTTAATCTTATATTTGATTTCAGTGTAAGTTGATCTCAGTATAGGAAATCTGAAAATAATAACCTAATGAGAGCATGATGTCTGAGCTCTGATGTCCCTGTGCCTTGGCACAAGCTATTTCCTCTGTCTGATCACTCCACCTAACACAGTCTTGCCACATAGTAGGCAATTTAATAAATGGGCCTGTTGGTAGTGTTATGTGACGCCACATGGTCACAGTAATATTTCTTGAACTGTTCTGTCAAATATCAATAATGATGGCATTGCCTAGAATCAGTTTCTTTTTTATTGGTTCCAAACCTGTTCCTATAGCTAAAGTTACTTCTACAGAAAATATATGGTAATAGTGTGTCTTTTCCCCTTCTGCTACCTTTGTGGCAGTCATTAAGTATTGATTGTATTCTTTAGGACCAGAGGCTATTAGAAAAAATATTGCTTTAAATCATGGGGTTTGTAACTTTCTTTTCTGTCATAAAACCCTTTGGTGTCTAGTGAAGCTGTGAACCCCTTTGGGTGCCTTCTTAGAATAATTTTTTAATGGAGAAATAAAATACATAGAATTACAAAGGAAACCAATTTTATTGAGCTACAGCTATTAAAATATTTTTTAAAAGTTCACAGACACCAAGTTAAGAGTTCTGCTTTAAATAATATAATTAAAGCTAAAACAAATTTATTTTCTGTTAAGTCTTCTCAGAATAATGAACTTTAAGGTTGGATAACTAGCACAAAAGTCTCAAGTTTCTGAGAGTATTTGAAAAATATAAAATAAATTTGCCAATTTGATTTCAAACAAATCACGAAACATCCCCAAACCCTTAAATACTTTCAAACACCTAATTTTTTAAAATGAATTTATAATTTATTTTTACTTTAAAAAATAAAACATAGCTTTATGAAAGTCTGTGGATTAATCATTCAGAGAAACTTTTGATGGAGAGAATGCAGTTTTGAGGGCTAATAATAGAGTTCTTCTTTTGATAAAGTTTGAAGTATAATGTTAAAAATGGCAAAGTACTGTTTTGTGACCATAGCATAAAAGTGGAATTTTACAGGTTTTAAAATAGAAAAGTTTTTAGGACAGATATATTAATTTTAAACTTTTACAATTGTTTTCTTTTTTAACAGAACAAAACACCTTTAGTGAATGAAAGCCTGAAAAAGTTTTTAAATACTAAAGATGGTAAGCATTTTTTTATCTACTTTTGGTTTTTGTTTGCTTAAACCAGTGGTTCTCAACCTTCCTAATGCCGTGACCCTTTAATAGTCATATGTGGGCATATCTGCACGTGGGCAGACCTGTCTTGTTTCCTAAGACCATTGGAAATAATGTGTTTTCCGATGGTCTTAGGCAACCCCTGTAACCCCTGTGAAGGGGTCGTTCGACCCCTAAAGGGGTCACAACTCACAGGTTGAGAGCTGCTGGCTTAAACTAAGTCTTCAGATTGAAACTTGGGAGGAAATCAAGAATTCCATTTGATACTGTAGCATAAAGTTATTTTATTTCCCTCTTTTCTTTAAAGGTAATGTAAGAACTTTATTATAGAATCAAACCTCTACTAATGTTGTCAGATAATGGAGTATTGTAGTATCATCTAGATTGGCTCTAGCCCTACTTCCTGGGACAAGGAAGCTTGCCAGAGAAATAGTTATTCTGACTTCAAGATGGAACATCCTGTGTGGGTAATTTTAATGTAATTTGGAGTTAATTGTAGCTTCTTAGTGACTCATTCTTGAAGAGAATGCCTTCTGTTTTTCACATTTTAGGGATTTCACAGGGAAATCTTTCAGAATTTTTCCTATAAATTTCATTTTTAAAAGTTCAGAAACTTGATTCTCCTATAGTATGGTACCATTTCACAAAAATACAGGAAAGTGTTTTGCAAAATATTAAATGTTTAAGTTAACAAATATGTGTCTTTTTCTGTTTACTTTTGCAGGTCGTTTAGTAGCAAGTCTTGTTGCAGAATTCCTTCAGTTTTTCAATCTTGACTTCACCTTGGCGGTCTTTCAGCCTGAAACTAGCACAGTAAGAATGTGAACTTGACCATCTCATCTTGTGTCTTTTTGTGACTTAGAATATGAAGTTAACTAAATACCGTTAAATCCCACTTACATGTGTATTTATCCTCATCTTGAATTATTTATGCAACTCAAGAGGCAATCTGAATGGCCTTGTTTCCAAGATGGCTGTGTCCCTGTTTCTCAGAAGTCATCAACTGACCAGAAAGACAGTTTTCTGTAGGGCAAAGGAGCCAAGAAAGTGAACTGCCAAAAAAAAAAAATGGCCCTATTCCTTCTTACTATGGCTATGAGAAATAAACGGATGCCCTAAACCAGATGCCTTTAACTTTTTTTTGTGAAGAAAAATTATTTTCTTTTACTGTGTTCATTATGTGAGGGTCTCCTTTTGTAGATGAGTTCTTAATTTATACATATTTGAAGACTTGGGGACTTTGGACCTGCTCTTTGATTTTTTTGACTATATTTTAATCTCACCAGATTATAAACACAAACATTAATCTTTTTTTATGTTGACTTTGTATATTTATTGAGTACCCCATAATTAAAATATAGATTTCTTAAGGGGACTTTTAGCTCCAAGAAAATTCAGCTTGTCTTAGAAGTTAGGGTAGGTAGTTTAAGAATTTAATTGCCTTGCACAGGGAATAATAAATCTTGAAGCTAATTCCCATAGTGCAGTCTCAGAGAGGAGGCACATAATGTTGTACTATGTCCTGCCCCTTGACTTCCCATGAATGTAAATTTCATGAGAGCATAGATCATTTCTTTATTACTTTGCACATTTTAAGCAATTAACAAATGGTACATAAGGCAAACAAGATAGCTTGGGGCTAGGTTGCAGAGGTCATGAAGTCCTTCACGAAAGACATTTTAGTTGCGTAGTATGCAAGGAAAGAATGAAAAAACACTTATTAACCATTTACTATGTGTAGTGCTAAGTGAGACAGTCCTTACCCTTACATTCTTACCAGTAGCTTACATTTTAATAGGGAGAGACAATTCCTATGGGGAAATGATAACCAAGGTGGAGAAATTTTATCTGAGAGAGTTACAGAAGTGATGAGTTGATCCACAGGATAGTCAGTTAATATCCATTTAGGAAGTAGTAGTAGTATTGAGTTGATAACTCATGAAATTGATAGTTGATAAAACAAGAGGTGGAAAGTGGTGGTGGCAGCCAGTATAGTTTCTGAAGATCTTCAGGGAGAACTAAGGCAGTAGCATAGCAGATAAGAAGATGCCTGGGTAGATGGTCATGGGATATGAAACATGGTCTTAACTGTGGGCCAACTTGATACGGTAGGGTAGATGAGTTTGCACTTAGCAATGACAGGAACTCATCTTAGACACTATGTTCAGAAATCAGTGTGAGGTGTCGAGGAGCAAGTGAATGGAGAGAAAATGGAAACACTGAAGAGAAAACATCTTTTTAGAAGCTATACAGTGAGCTAGGGGTGGTGAGTGGGAGAGGATGATAGAATAAGGGGGGAAAAGGATTTGGAAAGAAGGCTGAGAAGAAGACTGGAAGGCAATGACCAAAGGTTTCGGAGCAGCTAGATCTTGTGTAGGGGTCAAAATGGAGGCTCTTTGCCAGAGCATCCTTCAGTGTTAGTTGATAAAATAGTTGAGCTCCTCCAAACAAATCATAATTTTACAAAATGGGTTTAAACTTTCACAAGTAAGAAAAGCAAAGGTAGCATAAAATTAAAAGGGAAGGGGAGAAGCATTTATTAGATGCTTATTCTGCCCCAGGTACTGTGCTAAGGTATTGTTTAGTTTGAACCTCACAACCACTCTGTGAGGTAGGTGCTATTAGAATCCCCATTTTACAGTTGAGGAAACTGAGGCAGACAAAGCAAGTGACTTGCCTAGGATCACAGTTTAGCAAGTATCAATGGCTGGATTTGAATTTCTATCTTTCAGCCTCCCAGTCTAGTGCTCTATCTCCCGTGTCATCTAATTGCTTCTAAATAGTAATAAAATATTTTTCCACAGTCCTGATGGAATGCCCAGCGAGGAAAAATCATTTGGGGTACATTGAAATTCCTGGACAGGTAAACAGGAGGGGGCAGTGGGAAAGAGAGGATCCTAAGAAACCCTGAGAAGAACTTCCAGAGAGAAGGATGGAACCCCTGGGTTAAGCATCAAAAGAATAGTTGACAGAAGATCAGGGTGACTAGGCCAGCTGTATTTGGATCCTGTACCTTTCACAGAGTGCTTCAATATTCTGTGGTTCAATGCTACAATTAGTAAATAAGTACTTGTTAAGCACCTGCTACGTGCCAGGTACTGTGCTAAGCGTTAGTGCACATTTATACATCTTTTCTTTCATTTTCTCAGAGAGGCATTGAGGCATGGTAGATCTTTAGGGCCAGCCTTAGACTTCAGAAGAATTAGGTTCATATTTGGTCTCTGTCTTGGACCAACTGATTGACAAGAGGCAAGTTGACTCAGCCATTTTATGTCAAATAGCATTTTATAATCAAATCTTGTAACATAATTTAGTATCAGTAGAGTATACAATACAGGAACCATGAAGCCATCTTATAAAAAAAAAATGGTGTGGGTTGGAAGCAAATTTAAGTGCAGCTGGTGTTCTTAACCTGGAGTCCACAGATGCGTAATGTCAAGGGCTCTGTGAAACTAGATGGGAAAAAAAGTATAACTATTTTCACTAATTTCTAATTGAAACTTAGCATTTCCTTCAATTATGAATGTAGACAGCAAACATTATTCTAAGAAAGGGTCCATAGGCTTTCCACACTGCCAAAGGGATCCCGGACCCCAAAAAGGTTAAGAACTCCCAGTCTAGATGAAGATGAACCCTTTCATTTTACACATGAAGAATTAGGAGCCTAATGAGGAAAGGTAACTAACTCACAGTCACATAGAGTGTTAGAGTTCAATATTACTCTCATAGCAAATCTAATAAATGTTAACTAGTATTGATTTTTAATTTATGGAGATATAACTAATTTGGAAAGGGTTCAAGGAAATGAAGACAAAGGTTAGAACCTAAGGTCAAAAGAATAAAATAAAAACTAAAGGAACCAGTTAAAATACTGATATTGTTAATTGAAACAGTAGTATATCAAAAATGATCAAATAGAAGATAACAATTTACTGAGTGAATCTGTTTGAAGTTGGTCACTTCAAAGTCTCTTTCAGCCATATGATTTTATTATTGACAACTTAATCTATTATCAAAAAACCAGAAATCCTATAATATGGATGCTTCAACAACATGTAAAGTGATGCTGAAATTTGTTAATTTTGGTTTGTGTATATGTTTATTTTTTGGGTAGAGGTAGGAGGATTTGTTGATTTCATGTCTCATACGTGAATTTAGTTTAATTCCATTTTTATTAGCTGTTACTCATCATGAAATCATTAATAGAAAACTAGTTTATAGGCATGTCAAGTTACCAAATACATGAAAACATGTAGCTATTGTCTATTATTTAATAACAGGACAGAAAAGGAAGTTGAATTTTTCTTGCTTTGTTTTGGGGTTTTTCTAGATTTTCTTTTTATTGGGGCTAGTTCCACTGCCACTGATGAAGGATATTTCTATGCCAGGTGTTGCCTGTACCACTGGCAAAGCATATTTGGAGTAAATAAAAAACAAAAAACAACAGTGGGTGTTATGAATAAACTGAAATAATTGGAAAGTTGTTATTATAAAAGCAGAATTAATCATCTGCAAACTTAATGTTAATTTCTGAAATGTCAAGAGTTGCCTGTAAAACTCTGGTAGGTAAAAGATGAAATGACCAAGGAAACAGGTTCAATATTCTGAGCATATTGATTTATTAGCAATATAATGCCTAACAAATCTGGACCAGGCCTCTTCAATTTAGGGCTGGACCCTGAATCCTGGGGGAGGCAGACCTTTATATATTAAAAACAATCATGTAAGGTCAGGTAATTAAAAAGAAACAAAACATTAGATAATCTAATTTCTAATTGGAGGAAAGATTGGGGACTTTCTGAGTTAGGAGAGGGAGAGTTAACAGGTGCAATTCCCTGAAATTAGAAGAAGAGGTGTCCCACTCCTACCAGGTATCTCTAAACATTCAAAGAAACATGGAAATAATAAATGAAAATCAAAAACTCATCTATAAGCTTAATCTCACTCAGGCACTGAAAATTTAAGTGATCAGTATGAGGGCCAATTTTCAGATAAGATCATACGGATTGCTTGAGATGAATAATTGGGAGAAAACTTCTTGCATCAATCTTGTAATCTGACTGGGTTTTTGATCATTATAACTTAGGTTCTTAGGTAAAGGTCTATAAGACAACAGGTAGGGGTAGTCCAGTTTCTCAGCCATGCAAAGCTTGATTTAAACAATGCAACAAAGTTTTCTCCTAATTCCCACAATGGCAAAAACAGACCCTACTCTCAAGGAGCTCACAATTTATTGGGGGAGGCAACAGGCAGAAAACTATATACAGAGTATGTACAGGGTAAACTGAGATAATCAAAAGAGGGAAGTGACTAAAATTAAAGTGGAATCTATAATAACTTCTTATAGAAGTTGGGATTTACAACTTGAGGGAAGCTAAAGCAGTTAAGAAGCAGAGGTAAGAGAATTCCAGGTATGGAGAACAGCCAGGGTCACGTACATCTCTTTAGATGAGAAACCAAAATGTAGAAAAACTAGAAAAGATTTACTCATGTGATATTAAGAATTAAAGAGATAAGGTGAAGGAATGTAATTCCTTCTTGTTTTTTGTTTTTCTTTCCATGCTTACCTTGCTCATAGAAGGTGCCTTGTGTTTTTTTGGGATACCTTGTATTTAACATGTACATTTACACACTTCATATCATATGTGAGTCATGATAAAAACTCATACTGCAAGGTTTACAAAAATGCTTTTCTCAACAGTTCTGAGAAGTAGGTAGTGTATTACCTTTTTTTTAAGATAAGAAAATTGAGGCTTAGAAATTTTAAGAACAGTTTTAGAATTGTCACTTCTTCAGATATATGCCATACATTAATGGGCCAAATCCTTAATAGCTTACTAGACCTTGTATTACTCAGTCGTCTGTGTTCGAATTTAGAGAAAAAGCCACTTTCAGAAAAGCAACTTCTGAAAACTGCCAAGAAAAATTGAGGTAAATGTCTTAATATGGATAAATTGTTGTGAATTATCTTTTTTTTCTTCCAGTTTAGGTTGTCTGGTGGATAATTGGCAGTTGAATAGGTTGCTGTCAAATGAATTCTATCCATTTTTTAGTTTTTGTCTTACTAGATGATTTAAACTTTGTACATTTTTTTAAACAATAGACACATAACATTTTAAGTACATATTATATACCAGAAAGAAAATTTCATTTTATTGTTAAACCGAACTGTTCTTTTTTTCCTTTATGATGCAAGTATTGTTTTTACTACATTATAGTGCATTTTGATCTTTTTTCTTCCAAGGTTCATGGGCTTGAAGCTCGAGAGAATTTAGCCCGAGATTTAGGAATTATTGAAGCAGAAGGCACTGTAGGTGGACCATTACTATTAGAGGTAATCAGACGATGTCAGCAGAAAGAAAAAGGTTCCCTTAATGGGGAGGTAAGTATGATTTTTATTTTTGGCCATTTTTTTTTTTTTGGTGCTAGACATGTGCTATTGAATTTCTCAGCTTCTACCTTAATTATAAGTTAGGTCAAGTATGTAAGTTAACATAGGCTCATAGGACTAGAGTTTGAAAGAATTAGATTGTGTGTAATTAAGAATTTTGATGTTATTTGAAAATACATTGACAATGCTTACGGCTCTGAGAAGATAAAGGAATAAGATATTCCTGAAGGAATCTATCTCCTTATTCCCTTTTGACAACAGCAATAAAGATATAAATAAATATAAAAGAAATAAAAATCATGAAGAAACAAAAAAATAAATTCAGCACAATGAAAAGATGTTCTGTCCTAAAAGAAGCTGAAGTGCAAAAACACATCTCAAAATGGACAGAGATGGTAACATCAGAAAAAAGCTATAATTTTTGGTAACATCAGAAAAAAGCTATAATTTTTTCAAGCCAGAATCTAGGAAACACAACTCAGTGAATTAAAGGAAGTCATGAAATTGACATTAGTTGAAGAAAATAGATTTTGCATTTATAAAAGAAGACAGAATTTGATTGACTGTAATGTGGATCAGGGGTTATTCTTTTTGGCCTTAAAAAGTGAGACCAGGAATGATGCACAGAAATTGCCAAGAGGCCAATTTAGGCTTGATGTCAAGGAAAAATGGTACAATAATTAGAGTTGTTCAGAAGTGGAAAGTCTTGTCCCCATAGGTGGAAGATTCTCTCTCTTTAGAGATATTTACACAGATGTGTTGGATGCCTTGTAATGGGGATTCCCTCTTGTATGGGTTAGACTAGATGACCACCAACGTCCTTCCTGCCTATCACATTCTGTGATTCTGTAACAGAAATAGTATGAAAAACTAAAGAAGGAACTGATTGGGACTTAAAAAATTTTAGGACAAGATGATAGTGAAATGTAACCATTCAGAAATCTCTAAAAAGTGTAAACAACATATATTTGATGGAGACAACTATTTAAACACAGAATGTAGCAAATAAGCTGAAAAATTCCACCCACTCTACCTCCCAAACCAAAAAAACTAATCACTGTGTACAATAGTGATAAATTGGGCAGACTGAGCAGGGAAAGGAAAAATTTTCAGAATTATTAATCTCCCTTAAAACTCACAACCATTACATTTCAGTAAAAAAAAAAAAATTTCTCCAGAAAGCTTGAAAATTAGAAGTATGGTAACATCTGACAAAGTTGTTGTGAGGCTTCAATGAGATCACTAAATCAACAAGCATTTTTATTAAACATCCTCTCAATACTAGTGATGTATTAAGTCAATGGGTAAATAATAGGTAAATTGGTACCAGATCATGAAGGCCTTTAAATTATGTTAAAATGTTTGTAAATAGCTTTATAAACTTCAAAATACTATATAAATAGGAAATATTGTCTTGGTCGTCATCATCATCATCATCATCATCATCATCATTAATAATTGGTAGAATTTTGGGGAAAGAACAGGGGGAGACTCTTAACAATTCCTCAGATATCTTTTGCCAAGCTTCATAAGCACAGTGACAAGGAGATGATTTTGCAAGTAGCCAAGAAAATAATAAGATTAAAAATATTCATTTAAATTGTACAAGATTTCCTACAAAAAAGAGAAATGACAATGAATGCCAGAATGATATAAAAATTAGGAAATAAAAGATTTAATTTCCAAATCATCATCTTTGCATCATTTAAGCGTTCTTTTCAGAGAGAAAAAAAAACTGCATGAAATTAAGAAATTTATTCAAGGAAAGCCAACAATAAAGAAGCTTTTGATACGCAAAAGCAGCAAGAACACAGAGCCTTCAACTCAGACAGAATAAAATACTTTGATTAAGATATTTACAACTGTGTTCATAACTGGTAGTTTTTTCAATGCAGTTACCATTATGGCATTAACAGTAACAGGAATATTATTTTGCTTAAATGCTGAATGAGAGACTTGAAGGGCTATGGAAGAATAAATTGATTTGGGGCATCACTGAAAAAGAAAATCAGAAAAAAAAATGATAATATTTCCCCAAGGTTGTGTCCTAGAACCTCTCTGCTTTTTTTGTATTTTCTTCTTTAGTGATCTTGAATTCTAGGCTTGAGTCACCAACTTCTTCCTGGACATCCCAAATTGGAAAACCCATAAACATCTTAAAACTTAATAAATTCATTGTCTTTTCCCTAATATCCTTCTCTGTTTAGAACAGAATCTATATCACTGTTGAAGACATTAATATCCTTCTAATCAGCAGGATTCATAATGTTAGTGTCATCCTCAATTTTTCACTCTGAGACATTCCATGTAGCCAATTTCTTCCTTTCTAACCTCATATCTTCCCGTCTTTCTACTCACATAACCACCATCTTGGTGCAGACTTTCATCACATTATACTTGGAATATTGTAACAGATTTTTAATTGATCTCCTTGCATCAAGTCTCTTTTCAGTCCTGTCTATCCTCTTAGCTGCCAAAGTGATTTTCCATCTCTTGTCTTTGCTTTTTCATTGGCAGACCCCTGTGCCTGGGATGCCCTTTATCTTCACCTCTACTTCCTGGCTTCCTTCAAGTTACAACTCCATCCCACTTGCAAGAAGTGTTGTCAGCTGCTAGTACCTTCCCTTCTTTGAATGATCTTCATATACCTTTATAATAGTGTTTCACAGGGTAGTTGTGAGGCACAAATGAAATAATATTTGTGTTATACTGCCTGGCACAAATTAGATGCTTAATAAATGCTTGTTGCCTTTCCCATCTATATATGTACACTTTTTTCCATATTGTCTTCCCCATTGGAATGTAACCTCTTTGAGGGCAGGAAGTGCCTTTATTTGCTATATACCAAGCGCTTAATGAGTGCTTGTTTTACTGGCTAACTGATAGTCAAAGGCAGCAATTGAAAAGTAAAACTCATTAAAAATGAGGGAACTTTAGGGTCTTTTTGTTTTAAAAAATTCAAAATTTACTATGTAAGATATAAAACCTTTGTTTAGAGCAGGGCTTTCTTAACCTGGAGTTCACAGCTTTCAAAGTAAGGTCTGGTCGGTGTTTCATGACCATTTGACAATGAGAGAATATTGGTATTAAACATCTTTTGTTTAGTGAGGTCAGAGTGAAAATTCTGTCTGTGTTACAAATCATATCTATTTGGGACACATTTTATTAGATTTTATGTAATTTTATGGAGAGTTACCAGATTGGCATGGTATCTATACATTTTTAAGAACTTGGAATAATAGACTTGATCAAGTAGCATTTATGCATTTCAAGTAATTTTAATATGTTATTTCTGATGTTACAGCTACATGTAAAATGTTACAGATTAGGATAGAATCATATTTCTCAGTGAAACCAAATCAAAGACCATCTTTGTAGGTTATGAGGACAGTCATAGTATATAAATTCAGGTGCCTGCATTCATGTGAGAGTTTGAGTTAAAATTTTGTCTTGAGTTTCTCATTACATTTTCAGAGGTAATATCTTTTGGTTTCTGTTTGATCATCTCTGCTTCCCCTTTACAAGCACAGACATTAGTGGAATTTGGCTTCAATTTCATGTTTTAATTTCTTAGCTTCCATAATGGCATAGCAATTAAATTTATAAAATAAAGGTTAAGAGTTGCAAAAATAATTAGATCAATCTATAATAATTAAATTTCAATACCCCAATAATGAAATGGTATAACTCAGGCAAAAATATAAATAAGTTGCATACTTGAATAGCATGCTGATTGAATTGTTATTTGATAGCTTATATGGGGGGAAATAAATGGACAAAATAGGGATTTTACTTCCTCTTCCCTACCCCGCAATATAGTGCTTTAAGGTTTGCAGAGTGCTTTACAAATACTATTTCATTTTATCAATGTTTTCCCTGAATTATTCCTTATAACCAATAGGATTTATATAAGAAATGTAGGCAGCATAATATATCTTCTAGATAAGAAAAATGGGGTAGGTCTCAATCACATGACGTATTCCACAGTAAATTCCGAATAGATGGATGGTGTATATATTTTAAAATAATTTTTAAAAATGGAATGATACTTTTAGGGAAGAAAACTCTTATCCAAGAAATATAATTATAAGAAGCAAAATATATTGATTTAATTTTTCTGAAAATAGCTTCTGTAGCAAAGAGCAATGCACAACAGTTGGGGAAAAGTTGATCAATTCAAGATAAATGAATGTATCAAATGACAAACATGAAGATCTTGAAGTCTTATATACAGTGTTATTCAGAGTGAAAAAAAATCAGAAAAATATATAAAAGAAGGTTCAGAAAGGGATGCAGAAGCAAAACAGAACTGTTTTTAGGCAGCTAGGCCACTAGAAGACTTGAGTTCAAATCCAGTATCAAGTTGTGTGACCTTGGGCAAGTCACATAACCTCTATTTGCCTCAGTTTTCCTGCTCTATAAAAAAGGGATAAATGATAGTACCAACTTCACAGAGTTGTTGTGATGCTCAAATGAGATAATAATTATAAAGCACTTAACAGTTTAGTGTAGCTATAAGACTTAGTTATTCTTTTTTGAAAGCTATTTTAAAGTTTAAATATATATATATATATATATATATATATATGTATATATGTATCTGCCTTGTTTTGGTTTCATGTGTTTTATATTTTTGATGGTGGTTACTAAGTTTAAAAAATATCTATGAAAAAAACTACAACATAAAATCACAAATATACTTATTCAGGTCACTAGCATTCACTTTCATAACATGTAACAACATTTTATTTTTAGTTAATGTAGAAGGAAAGACAACATAGTTTGGGGAGGGGGTGAAAAGCAGTCTTGGTATGAGTTCTTTCTCTAGCACATCCTGGGTAGGGGGCTGTGAGAAAGTCATTTAGCCCCTCAGTATTTCAGACACTACTTAGACTATAAGGTATTGATGTGCTGCCATTTTCTGTTGTTGCTAGGAGTTTCTACAGTAGGGATTCTACAACAGCATGCTTATTGTTCTGACTCCTAATGCCTCCTTGAAAAAAGGAATATAGGTGATACTATTAGCAAATTAGGGGAGCATGGAATAATTTACTTGTCAGATCTGTGGATAAGGGAAGAATTATTGACCAAATGAGATGAGATTGCAAGATATAAAATGAATAGTTTTGGTCATATTAAATGAAAAAGGTTTTGCATAAATAAAACCAAATGCAGCTAAGATTAGAAGGAATATAGAAAACTGGGAAAAAAAATCTCTGTAGCAAGTTTTTCTTATAAAGGCCTCATTTCTCAAATACATAATGAACAGAGTCAAATTTATAAGAATATAAGTCATTCCACAGTTGATAAACGGTCAAAGTATATGAACAGGGAGTTTTCAGAAGAAGAAATGTAAACTATCTGTAGTCATGAAAAAATGCTCTAAATCACTATTTGATTAGAGAATGCAACTTAAAACAATTCTCGAGGTACCAACTCACACCTATCAGAGTCACTAATATTCCGGAAAAGGAAAATTATAAATATTGGAGGGGATATGGGAAAAGTAGGACATCAATGCATTGTTGAAGCTGTGAACTGATCAAACCATTCTGGAGAGCAATTTGGAACTATGCCCAAAGTGCTCTAAATGTGTTGCATATTCTTTGACCCAGCAATGCCACTACTACTCTGTATCCTAAAGAGATTTAAAAGAAAATGAAAAGGACCTCAGTGTTCGAAAATATTTATAGCAGGTCTTTTGTGGTTGCAAAGAATTAGAAATTGAGGGAATGCCCATCAATTGGGGAATGACTGAACAAATTGTGGTATGTGATTGTAATGGAATACTGTTGTGCTATAAGAAATGATAAGCAGGATATTTTCAGAAAAGCCTGGAAGGGCTTATGAATGAGTGTAAAGTACACAGAACCAGGAATACTGTACATAGTAACGGTAATGTTGTATGATGATCTACTGGGAATGACTTAAGCTTTTCTCAGCAATACCAATTAGAAAACAATCCTAAAGGACTTGATGAAAAATGTTATCCACCTCTAGAGAAAGAACTGGTAGAGTCTGAATGAAGATCAAAGCATGCTCTTTTTCACTGTCTTTATATGTTTTTGTGGGGCTTTTTTTTTGGTCTGTGTTTTTTTGGACAACATATGACTAATATGGAAATAGGTTTTGCATGATTTGCACATGTATAACCTACATCAAATTGCCATCTCAGGAGGGGACAAGGGAAGGAAGAATGAGAGAATTTGGAACTCAAAATTATGGGAAAAATATTATTTTTAAAAAAGGAATATAAAAGAACCAATACATTTTGAAGGTTGGAAAGTATACTTGTGAACTTGAGTGATGTTTTAAAATTTACTCAAAATTTTAAATTGCCAGGGTTATTGGTCCTGCTGATCTCAGTTGCCCTATGTTTTCAGAGTCAAATATTTACTAATGCAGTCCACCAAAATTATTCTTGTCTAATCTCTGAGTTCATTGGCTGGAAATGTTACTAGTGAGACCAGGGTTCCATATTGGAGTACCACATAGACCATTTAGTTTAATGTAAAGAAAATCTATCTCATAATCAAAGATAGTGTCCTTAACCCCAACCAGATGGCTTGCAAATGTGTGGTTAATCGCAACTGTTATTAGATAAGATTGTACCTCTCACAAAACCATTTTTAGCACTTTGGGAAATATCTTAGTGGGCATTTCCTGGTGGTGGTGTGTTGGTAGCTTTGTAAATCAGATTGTTAAATATTGATTGCTTTTTAATATAGTACACAGTGTTGTGGGGGTATGAAGGTGAATAACACAAGAAGACTGCTCCCACAGAGTTTAGTAATTTAGCCAGAAGTAAGTAGCACAGTGGATATAGACTATTGACTTTGGTATCAGAAATGCTCAAATTCAGTTCCTGCTCTTTTACCCTGCGCTAGTCAGTTATCCTCTTGGCCTCAGTTTTCTCTTTTGTAAAATGGGAATACTAATGACATCTACCTCATAGCAGAGAATCAAATGAGATTAGTGTATGTTAAGTACTTTGCAAATCTTAAAGTGCTTTATAAATGCTAGTTAATGATATTTTTAATAAAAGTTCAAGAGAATGGAAAACTAACAGTGAACTTAAGTTGAATTTTTGAATGTTGGCTAGGATTTTGATGGTCGCAGATAAGTCTAGAAAGTGAGGTGTATTCTGGGGACTTGCCCATATTAAATTGTTTCCCTTGGTTTCTGGAAAATCAGGTTAAGCTAGTTTGATTGGAATGAAGAGTTTAGGAACATGAGTACATTGTGATGAAGCTGGAAATATATGGTGGGATCAGATGATGGAGAGTACCTTGAATTATCACTGAAGAGTCTACTTGGAGTGGCCAGTACAAGCCACCTCTCAGGTTTGTGTTTCAGGATTTGGCTGTGAGAGTCCTTGACCAGTAATTCTACCCCTGGTATGTAGATGGTAAACTAGGGGATTTGGAGCTGGGAATATCCACATTCTCATGTTGCCCCAGATGTTTACTAGCTGTGTGATCTTGGGCAAGTCACTTAAACTCACAGCCTTGGTTTCCTTATTTGTGAGACATGGCCAATAATAAAACCGTGATTAAGGGAAGAAAGGGATAGAAAGACAGCTAATGTCAGTCCTTTCCCCGTAGGGTACCATATAAAGCAATAGCTCTAGAATCCTAGGTGTTCAGATTCAGCTTCTGATGCTTCCTACCTTTTTGACTTTGGGCAAATCACTTAACCTACCAAGGTTTTACTTTTCTCATCTATAAAATTAAAGGGGCTAAACTTGGATGGCATTTGATATTCCATTCTTCAAATCAGTTGTCCTGTGATCATAGATATAATAGTAGTGATTAGAGAACTGGCTTTAAAATCAGGAAAACCTAGGTTTTGATTGGCCTTTAACGTGTATGTGGTTGAGGGGTGGAAGTTGGAGAGCAGTGCCTGAGTCATTTAATTTTAACCTTTTCACTACTTCAGGTGACTCTCTACGTTGCTGCTGCTTTGATAGAGAAAGTTTCTCATCGAGTACAATTACACATCAGGTCACCAAAAAAGATCACGATCCTGTTTTTCAGGGGACCCACCTGGGCCCCAAATTCTTTAACTTAAAGAAGCTAAGAACACATGGCTTTGAGTGTTTGTGTGTTGCAATTCAAGGGGTACTTGCCAAAGAGTGAGGAGGGAAGATAGAGACAAGGTTCTAGGAATACCAAAGAAGAGAGAGTCTGACTGTCAACCAGCCTTGCTTCCAATCTGATAAACCAAACATTGAGACTCAAAGACAGAAGAAAAAAATGAATAAAACATTTTAAAAAGACAGTAACACATTGAACAAGTGTTTATTATGAAAGAAAAATGAACCAAAAAAGTCATCTCCCCAGAGATTGTAGAACAGCAAGAGCCTTTAGGATGTTTCTGAAGAGTAAAACTTTTAAAAGAATTTGGAGTGTGCTGCCACTAATAAAAACAGAGAAGTTAATGAGAGTATCATAGATGATTTATTTTCATTTTGTTGTCCTGAATGAAAAGTCACTAAAGAATTTTTCTTTTTATTTTTTTGGAGGGGGAAAGGTAGGGCAATTGAGGTTAAATGCCTTGCCCAAGGTCACACAGCTAGTTTTGTGTTAAGCGTCTGAGGCCAGATTTGAACTCGGGTCCTCCTGACTCCAGGGCTGGTTCTCTATTCACTGTGCCACCTAGCCACCCCTGAAGCATTTTTCTGATGAATAATTGTTTAATTTATACTCTGTTAACAAGTGAATTATGCTTTATGATATTCAGCTTTCTGAATTCTGCCAATGTGATATTTTAAAAGACAGGTGTAACTTTTTTTTTGCTATGCTGCTCAAAAATGTACAGTATTTTCCTATTGTCTATTTAAAAAATTATTCTTTGTGTCATTTAAAGTCCTTTTTAATCATTTCCAGCCTACCATTCTGGGGTACTCATGTTTTATTCACTTTTGAACACACATTACAGCCAGATCAGCCTGTTTGGTTTTGTACACAGTTCCATCTCATATTTCTTTGCCTTTGTACAGACTGTATCCTATATTTGAAATATATAGTCCTTTATCACCTCTAACTCTAAGCTTTGAAAGCCCAACTCAGGTGCTGCTTCTGTATAAGACCTTTCTTGATTTCCCCAGTCATTTTTTACTTATACCCCTCATTTCCCAGTCTTTCCCCAGTTATTTTTGTAACTTTTTCACATATAATTCTCTGTGTGCGTATTATTCGTATTATTTCCTCCTACCAAATGTAAGTTTCTTGAGGGCACAGACTCTTTCATTTTTGTTTTTATATATTTAGTGCCTACTGCAAAATAAAAATTTAATAAATGCTTATTGATTCATTTATAAGAGATGATTAATAATATCAAAGTTAAAGCCTTTTTGTTACTATTAGGAAGGAAATGAATAAGAAGACTATTTACATTAGAATTAATTCAGATATCAAGATTGTCTCTTTATTATGCTTTTATTTTCATAAAACATGAAATGTTTTAAATGGCATATTTATATTTAGGGAGTACTGGATCTATCTGATATACATTCTCCACCAAAATCCCCAGAAGGAAAGATGACAAACTCTCATACAGTACCAAGTAAGGTAAGTTATTTACATTACCAAAATCAAGGCATTTCTGAGATTAAGAAATTGCACAAAAACTACTTTTGATTTTTTATTTTTATTGAAATGATACTGTCAGATACAGCTGTGTTCTGTAGTTGGCTGAAAAAGTCTGTTTTTCCTTTATCAGTTATGAAAGCATCTTGTGTCTGTTTCAGTGATTTGTCAGTAGTGCTTTAAATCCTGCTTCATGGATGTGAATTTGTTGTGATAGTTTCAGCTAGATTGTATTTGTATGTTTTTACCTGGTTCAGTTTGTGGTGCTATTTTTTTTTTCTTCAAGTTGAAGGGAAATTTACATGGTTTTTATCTTAAAGATTCTGCCTCGGAATAATAGTCTGACTTTAGAATGCAGTGTTGTTATATGAAATACTGTTAGCTTCTATTTCTTTCAGCTTTTTTTAGAGAGATGGTCAGATTTGGAGCTAAGAACAAAATTTGATTTGTTGTCTTGTTGAGGCTTGCTTTGCATTTTGCTTTTAAAATCATTGGTTGTCTGTGTTTTCTGGTTATATTCTCCTGTATTTTTATGTTGTGTTAAAAAAAATAAATTCAGGAAGGCTAAGTGATTTGCTCAAGATGTCAGTGTTAGAAGCCGAATTTTAACCCAGCACCTTGAGCCAGTATTCTTACTAAACCCCATAGAGAGAGGAGAGGTTAAAGTGTTTTCTCTAATAGAAGGAAAAATTCAGATGAACACTATAGTTTTAAATTCAGGACAGCATCTGTTAAGATTGTGGATAATTGCATGGCTTGATTCTTCATAGTACTTAGGTTTAACTACAGTAAAGGTAAATAGTATCACAACCTACCCATTATAATTGGTACCTGCTTTTTGCCTTGCGTGTATTTCACTATTTTCTTTTCAGTTGTTTTTTGTAGAGTAAAAAGTCACTAAATATGTAGCTTATCAATCAGATGAAAGTAGTTTTTGCTTGACTATTACATGCATAGAACTTTGGAGGAAAAAAATTGGGAGTGAATTATTAGGTTAGTAGTTTTTAAATTTGAGGTGGGAGAATGGAAATCTTAAAATAATTTTATTTCTAAATAGGCAAAAAAAACCCACTCTTTTATTTGTAGTTATCTTTTATCAGTGAGGCAGGAAATAGGATGAGAGGTTCTCTTTGTTAGATTTCTTACCTATTAGACCTTTCTTTAAACTTAATTTTTCATATTAATCAGTATTTATGGTACATTATAGTGGAAGTAAAGTGAAACACATAGATTCAGTTTAATAAATCTTAAAATGAACCTGTTTTAAAAATTATGTCCTAAAATCAAGTATCTTCTGTATAAAAGGTCAGTTTTCTTCTTATATTGAAATAATATTTTAATTTAAGAGATGATAGAGTACTGACAGAGATAAGATCACAGAGCTGTTTGAGTATCTCTGCTCTTTAATTTATTTGGGTACTTGTAGTCTAACTTTTTAATAGCTATTTTATTTTAGAGAACCAGAATCCCAAGTATAAATCTCCTTCTGCTTCAGTACTTCAAGGGTCTATGATATTATCTGTAAGGACTATCCTTTCCTTCAATGCAGATTGCAGCCCTTCTATTTTGGTAGATGATCCTTAAGGGTTGCTGTGGCCACAAAAGCCATCATCTTGCAGCCAGCCTAGTGAGCCTCTCCAAACTTAGTTAGGCTGGTCCTTAAATGATAGACATATAGTCTGTCACCGGGTCAACTTTTTTGAAAACCTGTTCAGCTTGGTTGAGTCTTGCCAAAGCTCACGTTTCATAGGAATAGCCTTTGAGACTCAAGGTGATCTCCATGTTACAAATGAGGCATCTGAGGACTTTTTAGAATATAGTCTTTCAGCCTTCCAAATTTATCATGTCATTAAAATGAAATATATCTTTGTTTTTGTTTCTTGAACCTTAATTTTAGTCACCTCTGAAATATGTCTGAAAAATATTTTCATAGAAATAGTGTTCTCTCATTTCAATGATAGATAAACCTGTAAGCTGTGTTCTGAGGAGCATTGTGTTTTCCCTTTCCCTATTTTGTTTTCCAAAAGGAGGTTATACTTCTGATTAACTCTTTAGCTCTGGGATATAGGGGCTTCTGAATACACATTGCAAGTCTAATAGTCCTATGGTTAAGCCTAGAAATCCCCTAAAGGCTAAGGGATTTGCTCTCACCTCAAGCCTATTCTTATTCCATTTAGTTCTACCAGGTCTTTGAGAATGTTTTATGACCTTTATTTTACTTTTTTTTTGGTCAGTTCCCTCGACTTTAAGGCTCTTCAAATAAGTGGATAACTGAAACTATTTGAGTAGAGTTTTCTTCCTTTAGATGGAAGTGAGCCCCAAATCATATTCCTTGAACCAAATAGTTTACCATCTTAAATATAGCTTCTGAAGTGAAAAGGAAAATGACTATCCAACTTATCTTTTAGATTGCCCAGGAGAAATATGGCTATTTCTGGGTCATCACAAATTAAAGTTATATATTATCCACATCTGGCTAAGCAACTGTGGGAAAACAATTACTAAAAATACGATTTATACCACAATGTGAACAGAAAGGGAGACAAGAAATTACTTTCAAGTAGAGATTTTCCATTCATTTAGAAATTTCCATTAGTCTTCATAAGAGTGGTTTATGAGCAATCCATTATTTCTTGATATTGTACATAGAAAGATATATATTTTGTGGTAAAAGATGTCATTTTATTCTCATGCTCAGATACCAAGGTATAAAGGACAAGGTAAAAAGAAGAAAAGCGGGGAGAAGTCTGGTGAAAAGGTAAAATGCATGAGAAAAAAAAGGCTGGCAAGTGCTTTTAGATCCTTTAGGGAAAAGCAGCCTATGCTGAAAAGTCCCTAGTAGTGGGTTTTCCTTGGCATCTTGATGTGCTTGTGATTATGAGTTTAAACACAAACTTAGTGGGTATTTTTTTTTTTTAACATCAGAGTCATTCATTTGTAATTAGAGAACCTAAGAACTTAAAGATGGTTTATATAAAATGAGTTTTAGTTGGCATAACCATTTTAAAGTTCAATTCTTACTGAAAAAAAAATCACAAGGGTACAGATTAAAGATAAACTGTAAATGTCCCCTGTTTTTAGGTTTTTATTAGCAGGTAAATATAGATTTAAAATTTTCCTTTTTTAAAAATGAACATGAAGCTTTGTGAATATATACCATTTAGCTTCTGTTATGCAGATATTTAGGATATTACATTTTTAAAATGAAAATTTTCTTAATTTTTTATCATCTTATATCACTATATCCTTTCTTCTTGCCCAAGAGCCATTCCATATAACAAAGTTTGTATAAACATGCATATATTTACGTATGCATAAATTTACATATATGTATATATTCAATTTTTTATCTTTAAGAATTTACTGCTTAGTTGCAGTAATTTAAAACTTAGTTTTATATGGTTTATTACAAACCACTTTATACCTCATGTTATTTACTTATAAAACTCCTGATTAGTAAACTAGGGAGTATCATGTGATTAGAGATGAAATGTTGAGTATCTTAATTACTGCATTCTAATCCCCTTAAATCACAGATACATATTAGACTTTAGATTAACTGCCTGGTGTTTTTTTTTTTTTAATTAAAAAATTGGGAATATAAAAGAAGCATGGTAAATAGATTTTTTAAATTATTTAAAATTTATACATTTATTTCATTTTGCAAAACTCATCTCTGTACTGTGTTCTTATTGACTCTGAATTCAATTTTTGTACTGATTTACAAACTTTTTTCAAGATAAACTAATACTTTCCAGGATCAAAAGTCTCTTTGTCAAATTGGTTTTACAATGTAGAGAAAAGGAAATAACTTCTTGAATCAGTTGACAAATATAATTTAGTACAAAGAGGTGAATTTCATGTCTTTAAATTAAAAAACAAACCCCAAAACCTTTTTGGGGCAGTTTTAACAACAATGCAATATTCACAATGCCCACAGTGACTATAAATATGCTGATATAGTTGTGAATCACAAAATGTAACAGGCTTTCCACTTGGAGGACAGAGCCAAAGCATTTATTCATGTACCAGAAATCCAAGTCCCCAAACCAAAAAGTCAAAGTCATTACAGTAGCCACAAAGTTAACACACATAGGTGAACACCCACATTCCTAATCCTTCAAAACAAAACAGGCTTCCTCAGGCAAAGATCCTCCTTTCCTCCATGATGCTCGCTCCCAGCAGTCTCAGCTCCCAGAAGTTCTCGTTCCTGGTAGTTCTTAGCAGAACTCTCAGAAGAAGTTTTGCCACCACCAGTTCTGTTCTCAAAATCTCCTCCCTGTCTAGCTTGGGCCTCTCCTTGTCCAATGGTATTAGCTCCTCCCTGCCCCACCCCTTCCTGCCATGTCAGCTAGTTCATCCCACTGCAGGATTCACAAGCTCTGGGCCTCAATACCTGACACAACCATGAACCTGAAACTAAGTGCTAAGTGCCTGTTAGGCTGCCAATACAAGGGGCATGGAAGATCTTCAAATCCCATTACCATTACAGCAGTGTATTTTATGAACATGTCTTTAAGAAGCATATTAGGGGTATCACTGTGCTTCTGGATAAGATGGATGAGACACTTAAACAGACAATCTTGATTTTTGTCAAATTAACCAGCTAGTATTGAGCATGGTAACTAATATGTAGTAGTATTTTGGGGCTCTGGTCTGCCATTTAATCTCTAGCATTTTTGATTACATATATCATTGAGCTTTCTATAAGACCTAAGAAATGCAGTAGGAAAAGTTGAGGGGGTAGGACCCATATCAGAATCATATAGTCTGCTTTGTTAAGCATTTAAAACTTTTTACAACTTTGTTCTGACCCACCTTTCCAGGCTTATATTGTATGTTATGAATTCATCACCTAACCGAAACTACTCTTCTTCAAAGTTACTAATGATCTCTTTTTAAAAAATAAATTTTTATTGACCATCTTTTACATTTTCTACATTATCCATCTCCCTATGCCTGCCTAGAAAATCATGCCTTATAATAAAGAATTTTTTTAAAAGGATGGAAAAAAAAGTTTTATCAAAGCTAACCAATGTACTGAAAAAGTAATTTTTCAGTTTTCCACATCCACACCTCTCTAGAAATGTAGGAGGAGATGTCTTCTCATCTTTTGGGTCCAGCCTTCTGATTATAACTTTTAAATTATTGCCTTTTGCTTTTTCGTCAGCTTTCTCCACTTAAATATTTTATATTACAAATCTGTTAATTACTCTTTCCTTTCTTCATTGAAATTTTCTACCATTGGAAATTCCAACCTGTTAATTGAGTTTTTTATTATTGCATTTGAGAGCTATAAATTCTGACATTTTCATTCTTAATTTCTTCTCTTACTAATTTATTTCTCTTTGAATGATTGGAATTTATTCTTCAACTGTGATCTTGCTATTTGCATTGAGTTGTATCTCATTGCTTCCTTTTCCTTTGTCTTGTAATATTTAAGAGATTTTTGTAATTTCTTTGCAGATTTT
>CM053586.1:66458761-66476806 GCA_028646515.1 Pseudochirops corinnae | reverse complement strand
TGAATGACCATATTTTTCCCTGAAGCATTATACTCAGTTTTCCTGGGTAGGTGATTCTTTGATTTTATTCCTTAGCTTCTTTGACCTCCGGAATATCATATTCCAAGCCCTTCCATCCTTTAATGTAGAAGCTGCTAGGTCTTGTGTTATCCTGATTGTGTTTCCACAATACTCAAATTATTTCCTTCTGACTGTTTGTGATATTTTCTCCTTGACCTGGGAACTCTGGAATTTGGCTATAATATTCCTAGGAGTTTTCTTTTTGGGATCTTTTTCAAGAGATGATTGGTGAATTCTTTCAGTTTCAATTTTGCTTTCTGGTTCTAGAAAATCAGGGCAATTTTGCTTGATAATTTCTTGAAAGATGGTGTCTAGGCTCTTTTTATGGTCATGGCTTTCAGGTAGTCCAGTAATTTTTAAAGGATCTCTCCTGGATCTATTTTCTAGGTTAGTGGCTTTTCCAATGAGATATTTCACATTGCCTTCTATTTTTTTCATTTGTTTGTATCTGTTTTTATAGTATCTTGATTTCTCATAAAGTCATTAGCTTCTAGTTGCTCCATCCAGTCTAATTTTCAAGGAATTATTCTCTTCAGTGAGTTTTTGAAATTTCTTTTCCATCTGGCAAATTTGGCTTTTTAAAGCATTCTTCTCTTTGGTTTTTTGGGCCTCTTTTGCCATTTGAGTTAGTTTATTTTTTAAGGTGTTATTTTCTTCAGTGTATTTCTGAGTCTCCTTTAGTACGCTATTGACTCTCTTTTCATGATTTTCTTGCATCATTCTCATTTCTCTTCCCAATTTTTCCTCCACTTCTCTTACTTGATTTTCAGAAGCCTTCTTAAGCTCCTTCATGATCTGTAACCAGTTCATATTTTTCTTGAAGGTTTTTGATGCAGGAGTTTTGACTTTGAGGTCTTCTTCCTGCTCCATGTCTTGATCCTTTTTGTCCCCAAAAAGGATTCTATCATCTTTTTGTGCCTCTGTTGCTTGCTCTTATTGGCAGCCAGTTACTCGACTTTTGAGCTCTTTGCCACGGTAATACTCTGCTTCCAAATTGCTGGGATTTTTGCAGCTGCCGGAGCTATTAGATGGGCACCCTCTCTACAGCCCCCACACCCTCTGGCTCACTGGTCACATACCCCAGGACCACCACCCAAGACTGCGATCTGGATCCAAGCAGGTCAAAGCAAGAGTGATTACCCTCTGAATGGTCACTTGGTTCCCCTGCAATCTGCAGGCCAGGATCTCCAGAAGCAGCCACTTGGCAGTGGCTGCAGCCACTGTCCCTCTGCTGCTTCTCACCCTGGGGGCAGCAACCAGACCATGCTCTTGTGTTCTTCCCTTCCCCTCCCCATTCCAACAAAGTTCCACACTGACTTTTTACTTAGTCTTTGGCATTTGTGGATTGAGAGGTCTGGAAACTGCCACAATTGCTGGGGATTTACTGTTGTGAAGTCTGCTCTACTTGCTGCTGCTTGGGCTGCCCTGGGGCTAAAACCAGGGTGGGACTGTGCTCAGCTCTCAGCATGCTGTGATGCACCCTTCCTGCTGGCCTGCTGGGCTTCCTTCAGTGGGTTTTTTGTTTCTTTCTGTCACTTTGTGGGTTCTGTAGCTCTAAAGTTTGTTTAGAGTAATTTTTTACATGTATTGGAGGAGGTGGAAGCCAGAGCCTTATGGAAGTCCTGTTTCTACTCCTCCATCTTGGCTCCGTCACCCAAATGATTTCTTAATTGTCAAATCTAATGGGCTTTTCTTAATCCTTATCTTTATTGACCTCAGCAGCTTTTCTACTGAAGTACTTCTTACAAAACCTTTGGTTTTTATAATTCTGTTCTCCCCTGAATCTCTTCCTATCTCTCTGACCTCATCTTCTCGTTCTTCTTTTTTGAATCATCATCACATGTCCTGCTTTCAAACTGTGGGTTTACTTCATGGCTCTGTCCTGGGCCTCTTTGCTTTTTCTGTTTCCTTTCTTGGTGACCTCATTTTCCATGGGTTCGGTTATCTTCATATAGATGATACCCAGATGTATTTATCCTCCTTTTGATTTCTCTTGAGCTGCTATTTTTTTAATCTCCCTGGATGGGAGTAAATTCCTTGAGGACAGAGACTTCCCTTTTTGTTTTGTATCCTCAGACCTTCACATAGTTCCAGGAACATAATAGGCACTTAATGGATATTTACTGATTGTAAGAATTGTAAGGAATGATTGTAAGGACAAATTGAAGAAAGTAATGAATGTAAATGAAGAAAAGGTAAAAGCTGGAAAGCTAGCCCATATACTTGGGGAAATACTGTTTTGTTCACTTTGGAAACAAGTTCGTTTCAAATTAGAATTGTCCATGTATTGATTGTATGTATTGATCAATAATGATAACAGATGGTACTTTGCAGAACTCTTTACTGTAGATTCTTTGATGTAAAAAACAAGGATACATCCTTGTTTTTGCTAGGAGACTCTTTTGGGGCATATGTATACAACTTCTTGATGGTTGCAACCTAAAATAGGCAGGGCCTAATTTTTGGAGAGTTGCAGCCATTAGAAAGATAATCTTAAGTGAGAAAATTGACAGTTTGTTAATATTTTGAGCTTATTGAATAATTAACTTTTGATTAAGTTAAGCACTTTGAAAGGCACATTACCTCTTAAAGACCATAGAGTTTTCTTTTGGAGTAAATTGTTTTGTGGCACCCTAACATTTAAAAAAAAAGCTAATGCACATTGGTGAACTATTGATTTGCATCAGATTCCACCCCTTTCAGTTTAAGAAAAAATTTAAGTGAGTTTCTTTAGTTGGTGTTATTGCTTATTTTTGTATTTAGAACAAGATGTTTCCTAAGAGTGTTGTTGATTTTTTCCCTCTTTTTTGGTGGTGAATTTTCACATTAAAAAATTTTTTTTTTATTTGTACTATTCTTTTTAGGTACCTTTGGCTATGACTTTTAGAGCGTTAAATTGTTCCATGAATTAGATTATTTGATGATGATTAAGAATAAGAATATCTTTGCATATGATGGACAAGAAGTTGGGGGTTTTTTTGCTCCATTTGAGAAAATCTAAAAAGATGTCATAAATACTGCATGATTTTCAGTAACAGTAGTATTGTTTCTTTAATCTTAAACTCCATTGTTTTAGTGCAGATTAAGAAATTAGAAAACAAAACTTGGTTGACCCGATTTTAAGCCAATTCTAATTTTAGCTACAATACTACAGGAAATCCCTGCTGGAAAATGAGATGCACATCAGTGCTTATGGCAGTTAAGATAGTGCCAGTCAAAATTCACTAATAAAACTGTTGGTTAAATTAGTGGTGATAATATTTATTTGTGTAAATGTCTATATATCTTGGGATACTGATGAAGAAGTACTATTTACTATAGGTTGACAATCAGTTATTTTGGGTCTCCTCTGAGGGGGTTTATTTACTGAAGTACCTTATTTTGTATAAGGTTTAATATTAAGGCAAAAGTTCTAAAGCATATAGTACAACTTAATATACTTAATAATCAATTATAGAACCCATCAGTGTAATGAAATAATATATCTTGAAATATCACTGTGAGTCTTATTCCCAAACAGTTGGGAATCTATCCCTTTCCCTGCCCTCCCAAAAGGAAGTTTTTCCTTTTTCACTGCTTTGATGAGAATAAATGACAAATAAGCAAATCTCCATTTATTTTAAAAAGCAGTTTCTAGGGAATATCATAAAGTCAATATGGATCTAGCCTGATTGCTTTACATATATTTCAAGTATTTCAAGAATGTGGGTTTTTTTTTTTTTTTCAGTATAGATATTCTCTCCTGACAAGTCCTTCTACAATTTAATGGCTAGTGGTCATAAATCTGTATTTTGGAGGGCCTATATTTGAAGCCTTTTCAAATTATGTTAGTTCTGTCAGAGCTTGTGCTCTGTTACTATAACCTTCAATAACCATGGTCATCGCCACAGCATGATGTTACATTGCTTTTAGGATTGTAAGGGAGAGATTGGATAAAATGGATAAAATTAGAATGGTGACCCTGATGCACTACAGAATCCTAAAATATGTCAAGAGTCAGCATCATTGAAGAAATATTAAAGTATATTTAGTATTTTTTTGTTTTTGTGTATTGTATTTGTCTTATTTAAAAGATTGACAATCTTTTGTGTATGAGGAATGGGACTAAAGTAGATTCAGAAATTGTAAAAGATGGAAGAGATTTGGGGGGATCATTCAAGTACTGCAGTTGATTTTTTAAAATTCAGATGATTGGTAATCATTCAAATTAAAGTAGTCATCTTGTTAAGAATACATTTATTCCTATGGGATGACCTTCTTTTAAATATTTTTATGACTCTATTCCCATAATTGTCTTTTGAGCCTCATGGCATAATCTTTTGATTATGTTATCCTTCTTTGAGGATGGATTCAGTTTTTTGAAAGTAACCTAAAATGATTGGTAACTAAGGTTGGTGGGTGATTGAGGTATATAGTTCCGTTTTTTTGGTTAAAAACTAGGTGCGACTTTAAGGCATTGAGAGTATTTTTCACATGTAGCCTTTAAATTTGTGTTAAAGGCAGTTCCAAAAACGTTTTTAGCAGCTTAAACCTCACTGGAATAAGTATAGTCTTTGTTAACATGATAACAAATGTTTTATACTGAATCAAAGCATACCACAGCCACTTAAGAATTAAAGTTCAGGAGTACCCAAAGGACAGCAATCGGTGTGAGCAGGCTGCAACTTATTACCAGTGAAGAATTACACGGGAGAAACTGTAAAGAATGAACTGACCTTTTAGGAAAAGTAAGAGCTAACCCATATCCAGCCTTTGCTCTCTCTTGGTGTCCATGTGAAGTCAAGAGATCTCAACGAAAGCTTCCCAGAACATTAAGTAGTGCATTTTTGGAGGATTTAGCACTGCTTCTTAAACTGTGGGTCAAGACCTCACGTGGGGAAAAAGTTTAAGAAACCCTGATTTAGAGGAAGGTATGGACGAGAGTCACACATAGACTGAGCAGGCACGGACGGGTTGCAGTTATCATTATTGGAAGAGAGTATGCACCTCCTATAACCTGCATCTTCACCTTGGCCAACACCATATGGTTGTATCATTGTTTTCATCATCACCCACACATGTTCCATCTCTGCCATCCAAAATTTTGAAATTTCTGTGACTTTAATCTCTTTTCCTTGTATCATTATTATTCTGGCCTAACATTCTTTCCTTTAAAATCATGCTATATAGTTAATTAAGATGTAGGTCTTCTCTTTGCCAGTGCCAATCCTCTTCTTTATGTCTTTGCTCTTTTCTCCTCCCATCTCCCTTGGGAGCTTTCATCTTTGTTCATCACCACCATCTTTCTAATCTTGATACACACTTTTTATTCACCAACTTCTTCCCTTTTACCTGCAAACTTGCCCAGTTCTCCAGCCTTTAAAAAAAAAAATTTATACTTGACTATTCTCCCCTTAAACTTTATACATCTTGTCCATTTCACAAAAAAAGTTTAACTGATATCCAGCTCAGAAATACATGGAAGAGAAATGCATTTTAATAAAACTTTAATGGAAATGCATTGTAGGGAGTGCTCCATCTTAATTGTATGGCTAAATGTTTTTGTGAACTTGGTCAGGTCTAACAAATATGTATCACTGAAAGCTAACAATCAACTGGGATTGCTTTTAATTCCTAGAAGAAGCTCTTTATCTACCTTTATAACCCACTCGCTTAACCCTTTTACAGACTGCTAATCTTACTAGTGAGCCCAAACTGGTTTCTCTGAAGTTACTGGAAATCTTTTAGTCACTAAATCTTGTACCCCCTTCTTATTCCTCTCATCCTTCTTTACCTCTCTGCAGTGTGTGATGCTCTTCTCCTCCTGGATATTCTCTCCTCCTTGGGTTTTCTTAATATTACTCTCAGTCAACAAACCAGTTATGTGTTGGGTGCTGTGCTAGGAGCTGGAGATAGGAGTATAAAAAATAAAACAATTCCTACTAGCAAGGAGCTTAATTCTAATGGGAAAGACAACACATGCATCTATAAATTCATATATATATATAAAAATGAATAAATTCAAGTATATACAAAGTAGTTAAATGCAGGATAATTTGGAGGGCAAGGGCATTATATTTGGTGGAATCTGGAAAGGCTTCTTCATGCAGAAGATAATGCTTATTAAATGAAAAGATAGACTGAAGAGAGACAATAAAGAAGGACATTTCAGTAATGTGGGACCTTTTTCACTTTCGGTGCTCTCACTTCATGATTTTATCAGTTCCCCTTGGTCCATTTATCAACTCTACTTGGATGATTCCCCAAATCTATATCCAGCCCTTCTTTTCCTCTTAAGCTCCAGTCTTACATCCAGTCCAACTGCCTGCTGGACATCTTTGTTGGGTGCTCTCATAAGGATCTTAAACTCAAAGCCCACCTCTCTTTTTCACTTAACATATCGATGGTGGGCACACCACCATCCTTCCATTCATTCTGGCACTTGTTCTTCTTCTTTTTTTGTATCATAGACCCTTTTAGACCCTTTTGGCAATCTGATGAAGTCTGTGGACTGTTTCTCAATAGTGTTTTTAAATACCCCAGATAATTCAGAAATAAGCATTTATATAGTGCCTACCGTATGTATGCTAGTTACTGTGTTTAAGCACTTTTATCAATATCCCATTTGATCCTCATGACAGCTCTCCTATTTAATATCATCATTTTACAATTGGGGGATCTTAGGCAAACAGAGATTGAGCCACTTGGCCAGGGTTACATGGCTAGTAAGTGTCTGAGGCTGGATTTGAACTGGGTCTTCCTGACTTCAGTCATAGTGCTCTATCTACTGGGCCACGAGGTGCCTAGTATTACAAAGAAAATGAATTATATTAAAACATAGATGGGTTTTTTTCCCTGTCTAAAGTCAGGGACCCCTTGAAATCTGTATATATAGCCCAGGTTAAGAATTTCCCGTCCTGTATTTTTTACCCTTCATAACCTTTACGTCTAATCACTTTCCAAGTTTTAAAATTTTACCTCCATAGCATGTTTACTTCTTTACAATTACTACCCTCATTCAGGATTTCCTCACCTCTGTGTTGGACTGTTGCTCCTCATTGGTTTCCCTTGTTCCTCTCTTCTCCAGTCTATCCTCCTTCCATACAGCTAACAAACTGATATTCATACTAAAGCACAGTTCTGACAATGTCACTTCCTCATTTGCCACTGGGATCTCATACAAATTCTTCCTTTTGTTCCTTAGAACCCTTCATGATCCATCTGTAGCCTACCTTTAAAGACATTGAACATTATTCCTATTCACATACCCTGTTTCTGCCAGAGTGGCCTATTTTCTTTTTCTCACAGATAGTATTTTATTGTCTTTCTGCTTTTGCACAGGCTGTCCTCCAGGATTAGAATGCATTTGATCTTCTCTTCACCTTTTAGAATCCTTGCCTTCAAAGCTCATTGCATAGACCACCTTGTTATACATGAAGCCTTTCATGATCCTCTTAGCCTTTATTGTCTTTCCCATTCTCATAATACTTTGTATTTGCCTTATACTTACTTTATATGTGTTTTAATATACTCTAATTGAATGAATGAATTGCATGTGATCATGCATCTATCAAAGTATTGAGGTATCAACGTGTACTATTGTGTAGTGTACTCCTTTGAAATGTACTATACACATTTTGGTGTATTAAGTTCTCTATGTATGTTTTTAACTACTCATTTTTATAGTTGAATTTGGTGTATCTTTATCTGGAATGTTCACATAACTATGATAAGAATATTTATTAAATTAATGATAAATAACAGCAGTTTTGGAGGAATTATTTTTTTTTCAGTTCAAGAGAAGGCTATTTAGTAAAATATTACTCCAGTACAGTAAATCATATGTTTATAATCTGAGTTTATGTACTAAAGAATAGGAAATAATTGTTTTCTTCTCATGTGGACAAGATTGAGAATCTTAGAAGATTGAAGTTGATTTAATGATAGAATGCCACTTAAAAACATTTCATGTGTATTTTAATGCAAAATACGTTATTTCTGCAGTATTACTAGATTTTTTTTTTTATCCCATTACTAAAATACTGCCAGTGCTAGCCCTTTATCACATCTTCTTCCCTCTGAAACAAAATACTTATGGATGTTTGCTAAGTATTAACTTTACATCATTTATTTTCTCTTTGGCATAGATTTTAATGAAAGGAATTTGAGGAGGGGGATTGGATTTTAGTTACCTAAATGATTTATTATTGCTTTTACTATTTCTTTACATCAATAATTTTGCTCTTTTCCTTTTAGCTTTTAAAAATCCTATTATTGTGGGATCTGCTGTTTCCAATAGTTTGTCACTTCATTAGCTGTACAGTTGCATTAGCTAATGTTCTTTACAGTTTAAATTTTGCAAAGATTTTAAGTTTAATTTGAAAGATTCATTTTCAACTTTATAAAAAAAAATCTTACATATCTGACTCTTATAAAGGTTGTTGAGGAAGCATGCACGCTTCTAGTATTAAAAATAGCAACTTGACATGACTTTCTCTTCAGAAGCATGATAATAACTTCCTTTTCAGTACCAGTTGTGTGTTGTAAAGAAAGATGTTATGAAATGAGCTTTAATTTTTTTGAAAACATTTTGTGATGGAAAGACAATAACGTTTCATTGGGTTTTATACATTGTATCTTTTGTCATATTTGTTTTTTAATATGTTTGATAATTCACTGAGTTCTTTCTGTATATGTTCCCGATATTTCAGACTATAAATTCTCTTAGCTCAAGTAATTTATAATCTATTGGAGAAGACATAGTTGATGCAAAGATACATACATAATATCCTTTTCATTTTGTTGCCTTAACACAGTACTGTATAATGTGTTAAAATCCAAGTATGTCCAAATTAACAGAAATCTTAAAAAATGTTTGTATAGAATCTTGAAGGTTATCTAGTTCAGCTCCTTATTTGTTTAGATGAGGAAGTTAATGGAATAAGAATTTTAAGTATTGTCTAAGGTCAAAAATGGTTAGTGGGAGAATGGGGATTAGAACCCAGCTTTCCTGAACTGCCAGTTCAGTGTTTTCACCACTACAGTATACTGCTTTTTCCAGACTAAAATAGGGAAAGGACATAAAGGAATATTATCTATGACTAGGAAAATTAAGACTGTCTGTAATTAGGAATTTAAATAATCATTGAAAATACACTCCATAGCATTATTAGTCTGCTGATGCTTTGTGCCAGCCATAAAATTGTCCTAGCTATTATTTTGTTAATTTTTTGGGTCATTCCCCTCCTCCCCCCAGTTTTAATTTGTTGTTTTAATAGTGAGGTGGTAGAACAAATGGAGCTCCTTTTTCCTCAGTGGTATGTTATACAGGGTCTTCCAGAAGTCTTTAGTTCAATTTCAAGCTTTTGAAACTTCAAAGCTTGAAACTGCACTACAGATTTTTGGGATTTTCTGTATTGTGGTATTTAGATATTGAATGAAAACCACTATTTATGTTTATGAAGAGTTCTTTTGTCATCATTATTTAATTGAGCTTGCTCATTCTGTGTTTATTTTTGATTACATTTAATCTTTTATAAGTAAAACTAAAAAATCTGCTTAGGAAGTTTTAAGATGAAGGCAGAAAATATAACTGTAAACATGTATATGTGTGTGTATATGTTGTGTTATATTATTTATATGTAAAAAAAGAAGAGTCATAATGAACTTCTTTCCCTGCAAATCTTGCAAGTATTTGAGAAGAGTCTTTTTGTCCTTTATTATCATGAGCAGTTCTATCTAGAAGCAAGGAGAGATAAAATAAATATTTTAAAATCCTGTTCAGTGCTTTGCTTGCTGTTGGTTCAAATAAATATTTATTAAGGACATATTATGTTATATTTATTAAGCACATGTTATATATACTGGCTAAATAGAAAGTTAGATATTTGGAATCTTAACCAAGTTGAAAATATTTGAAAATGCTTGATTTCACTTCAGAGGAAGATGTATGTGAATGGCAGTTTTTTTCCCCTCTTCTTTTTAGAAGATCACTGAAACAAATCAGAGTGATTCAAGTATCTCCTCATCAGAAATAAAGACCAAAAGTCATCATCTCTTAGCCAGTGAAACAAAACTTGGTTCTTCCTTAAACAATAGAGCTTTGGATGACAAAGACAAAGCTGGTCAATGTTCCCATGAAGATGACATGGATGGAGATTCCTTCTTTGATGATCCCATTCCTAAGCCAGAAAAAAGTTATGGAAGGTGAGTAAATCTTGCCTTGCATATAAATTACCACATTTCTTTTTTTTTTTGTTGCATTTTTGGAGGGGAGAAGGCAGGGCAATTGGGATTAAGTGACTTGCCCAAGGTCACACAGTTAATAAGTATTGGGTGTTTGAGGTTGGATTTGAACTCAGGTCCTCCTGACTCCAGGGCCGGTGCTGTTATTCACTGCCCTACCTAGCTGCCCCAATTACCATACTTCTTGATGATTTCAAAGTATGCCTTTTAAGTACTTAGTTTTATAGTTTAAGGAAATTCCGCAACTATTTTCAGGTTTGGAGACTAATGTATAATAAAGATCTAAACATTTAGAAAGTAACTTTAATGGAGGGAAAATATCTACATATAGAAATTAAATTTTTACATTAATATCAGACCAAGAATATACTTTGCTCCTTAGCATAATTTTTCATTTTTCATATGTTCTGTAACTCTCCTTTACCCTTTTATCCTTACTAGTTAATAGGCTAACAGCTGGTACCCTCTGGCCACAAAACAGACTGGTATATAATAAATATTAATCCTATAAGACTGTTATTTACAGAACACACCTCCCACATCTATTTTGGTACCAAAATTTTAACCATTGCTTTCTCATGCCTTTTTGTCTGTTTTAAATCTGTACTGAGGGACAGCGCCAACATTTTCAGGCCTTAGCTACTTTAGATCAGGATTTGGCACACACTAACTTTTGAGACTATGCAGAAGAGTGGGTACACTATCATCACACCATTACTCCCTAGCTGAGGAGAATGGATAAAAGGGATGCTACCCTTTCCCCATCCATACAAGTGCTACCAAAAATTTTGTTTGTATAAGAGTGACATATTGTCACCTTTGTTGTGTTAACAGTAAGCAATAAAATGACTATTCCTAACAGGCCATGAGAAATGGGAGCCCTCCAACCTGGCATGTGACTTTTTTTCCAGATTGCTTACTACTTTACATGATACTTTTCATACATTTTATTGGCACATCACATTTTCATTTTGAAAGAATAATTTTTTTTAAGGACTTTATTAGAAATTGGTAAAATTGAAGTTGAAAAACAGACTGAACTCTTATATTCCATTCACTTTATAAATATCGCAGTGTATAAAATAACAGATAAAAATATATATCTTGAATTATTTTCCTTATCTAGACTCTGAGGCATGATAACCACTTGAGCTTTCTATCACTTTTTTTTACTTAATGTTTGACTTAGGCAGGTATAAAGATTATAATGTAGCCAGAGGGCAAGAAACTTGTTTTTCACTGACCTTTTTATTTATTACAATACCACAGGAAAAAGATACATAAGCACAGAGAAACAGAACAGAGTTCTCTTAAGAAAAGAAAATTCTAATGAATTGGAGAAAAATATATTATACCACTTTCCCTATGTTTAATTCATTCTTCATTATCTCTTGTTTATTAGTTTTTCAGACAGTACTACTCACTTTATTCTGTTAGCTGTTTGCCAGTAGGAATACTTATTCATATGTAAATCTTTTTCTCCTGCCTGCCATTTCTTAATGTGGGGTGAAAAAGGGCTTCAGATAAAAACAGTGACACTGAAGATGACATAGAAGATTTGTTTGATATAACCGATGTCAAACAAAACTCTAAAAAGAGGTGAGGAGGTAATTTCTTATTAAATATCTTGGTGCATGAATTTGTGGTGGTGTCCTTCTTGCTATTTTTCTGGTAGGCATACCAAAAGCTTTTGAGTCTGTGATTTGCATAGTAAAGTTCCTATATTTTCTGTATATGAACATGATTTGAGTAGCTTAGGTTACACATGCTAAAAGAATATATTATAAACTGTAAATTAAATATTTGTTTTCCTAATTAGGAAAAGTGAATCAAGTAAGCAAGTTGGAAGCCTTGCATCACTTTCTGATGCACCACCGTTAAAAAGTGGACTTAGCTCCCTAACTGGAGCACGTTTATTAAAAGAATCTGAAAGTAAGTACTCTAAAAGTCACTAAAACCTGCAAGTTCCTATAGTCTGACTTTGGTTTGATTTAACAGTGGAAGGAGTGCTAGATTTAGAGTCAAAAGATCTGAGTTTGTATCCTACCTCTGACGGTATGTCCATGAGCAGGTGAACTACGCTCTGAATGTCAGTTTCCTCATTTGTAATACAAGGATGAAAACAGTCTCATTGCTTGCCTCACTGGCATGTTGCGAAGATCAAATTGAGGTAATGTTTGTAAAGTTGTTTGAAAGGAATCTGCTCTTATTTTTTGCTTTTTCTCTTGTGATTGAGTCCTTGTTAGATTTAAATTTCAGTACTAGATTTCAGGGTTTGTCAGGTCTATATAATCTTAGCTACTAACCACTATAGGAAGATTATTAATAGCTAGTATTCATGTAGTGCTTTACGGTTTGCAAAGCATTTTACAAATAATCTCATTTGACCTTCACAACCATCCTAAGACGTGTGTTTATTATTCTCCATTTTATAAATGAGGACACTGAGGAAAACAAAAATTGATTGTATTGTCTGTGGTTATGCAGCTACTATGTGGTTCCTCCAGGAACTTAGTCAGATTTGAGGACAGAAGACTACTGAGAGTGCATTAATACATTCTTCATGTAAAGAAAAGACCTGTGTATATTGAGAATGTGTGAAATGCTTTTATAAATACATTCACTGTGTAAGAAGGAATAGGGTTAGAGGATGAAGCTGTGATTTCATTGGTATATAGGGAATGCATGGATATAGAACCCTCTGCCAGTGCTGTTTGATACCTTTTCTGTAACTTTGGGTCTTAGAAAGTTGCCTGGAAACGTCAAACTCAAGTCTGGCAGGCAAAACTCCTTAGTACGCAGAACCAGATTGAAATGCAATTGGGAAATGTTTTATCTGAATAAATAAAAATACAGTGCAATATCTACAGTGTTCATTTGTGTTTTTCTAAGTCAGTACAATCCCTCAGGCATCTGTTTCTGTTTGAGTTTGACACTGATGGCCTAGAGTACTGAGGAGTTGTGACTTAACCCAGGTTACTTAGCTAGTTGGTGTCAGACTTGAACCCTGGTCTTCCTAGCTTACAGGGTTAGCTTTCTCTTCACCACACCGTATTTCCTCAGAAATGAGGGAGAATCATATATCATTGAACTTTAAATTACAAGTCATCTAATATAGTGTTTCCTCACTTCCAGTTTATTACTCAGTTATGAACCTAGTATGCAGACTATTAGTGTTATGTCACATGCTCAGTCATACACAGATTGAGCCATCTACAGATGTTCCCACATATCTTCACCCCCAATCTCACCCTACGCACATACTAGGCTCCTATCCTTTTCCCTTCTCATTATCATCATAGCTTACTGATTTGAAAGTAGTGATTGCTAGTACACTAAGGGTAGATTGGGGTGGAGGCAGTGGGTTTTGAAGCAAATCCTTAAGAAATAAAGAATGTGCATACTAGAGAGCAAGTATGGAATAAGAGCCAGGTTATAGGACAGAAATGAGGACAGAGGGAAGAAAAGAAAATAGAGTAAAGTGAAATTTTGGAATGTTAGCATGTGACTTTTGTGTCCATTAACAACTTGCAGCAGGGTTTTGTAGAAGAGGATAATATAGTTGGCATAGTGAGAACAAAGCATTTCATCGGTAGCATTTTAGTTATTGATAAGGAATGTCATATAATATAATCAGACTATTAACCAGACCCTATTGATCTTCAGCTGTTCTTCTTTATATCATTGTGCTTGAATCATGTAAGTAAGCTCCATGCAGTTTTTAAAAGAGAAATTATAAAGATCTCATCCTAGTAATTAATAGTATTACAAACAGTTATGTTTGCTAATTGTTTTTTCTTCTTCTCAGATACAATGGGAAGCTCAGTATTGAGAGATCTGAAAGTGGTCAGTGATAAAATTGGATCACTTGGATTAGGTAACTAAATTTTCCATTTTGATAATGGTATTAAATTAGTAGATTATTTTGGACATGATATCTTTTAAAATAGAATTGAAGTTTATAAACATCAATTTGCCACTAGTTAAATTGTACTGGTAATTTGCCGTTAGGGATAGATTAATGTAGGTGTAAGGGTCAGTAACCTTTAAAAGGCTAATTTGCCTAAAATGCCAAATTTGAATTTATTTTCTCTGGTATCTGAGTGGAAAAAATAGTCAATATTTATTAAGTTACTACTTTGTGTAGAGCACTTATACTGTGTAGTAGGAAAACACTGATACTTCAGGGATTTGCTATTTAATTTAATATGGTTATCCTTTTTTGTTGTTTTTGCAAATCTTTTATTAATTTTAAACTTAAATATGAAACAAAAGCAAAAAAAACCCCATTTTCATGTTAGTAGAACATAGGAGAGGATTCTTTATAAAACAATAAATTTCCATTTCAAGAAAACCTATATCATAAGTACTATACATTGTTTTCAAAGCTACCCAACTTTTTCTTTGTTTCTTTCTAGTTTTTTTCTTTGATGTGCATTTTTTTACTTTTTCCCCCCTCAACCGTCCCCCCCCTTCCTCTCTCTTTAAAGAAGGCTTCCCTTAAATCAGGGTATATATGTATAGACATATACATAGATAGCTATAAACATACTATACACTGATATACATATATGTAAAGCCACTATATGCATATTTCTACTTGTCATCTTTCTCTGGAGATGGATAAGCATCTTCCTTGGTCCAGATTTTTTCATATTTTTCTAAATTGACCACCTCATTATTTCCTGCACCACTGTAGTATTCAACACAATCACATCCAATCTGAGAGATTGTTTTTGAAAATTTCTTTGTAGTTTTTTGCATTTCTCCTATTTTTGGTTCAATTGGTTTTATTTATACAAGAATTTTTAAATTTAATATAATTGAAATCCATTTTATACTTCAACAGTGCTCTTACCTTATAATATAGTTTAAGGTCTGATACTGCTGAATCTCCTTCCTTTGCATCTTTTTTCCCCTGGTTTCTTTTAAATTCTTGACCGTTTCTTCTTCCAAATGAACTTTGCTATTATTTTTCTGACTCAAGATAATTTTGTAGTAAGGTCACACTTTTTTACCCTCTTCATCCATCCTAACTACAGTTCCTCTGTGACTTAGCAGATGGTCTTTGAGAATTGCTCTGAATTGCTCTACTTCCCACACACTCCCCCCAGAAAAATCATCAGTCAAGTTAGGGAGTGAACCTCTCTGAAATTAGCCAGGCATGGTCTTCAAACAGCATGTACATGGTCCATCACTGGGCCCATTCTTGATGCCTTTTCAGTTTAATAGAACCTGTTGGAGCTTGTGTGCTACTGAGATGACCTTCAGGAACCCAGGATAATCCCTATATCATGATGAGGCCTTAGAGTACACCTTTTAGGTGAGGTTGAGGGAAATAAAAATGCCAAATAAGACATATCACTGTTTTTATGGTGCTCATAATTTAGAGGAAAATCAGATATATCCACAAATAACTAATGTAGTGCAAAATATGATAAAAAATTTATAGAAGTGAAAACAAAACGCGGTGAGATAGAGGAATCAAGGGAGTCTCCTAAGCAGTAGGCCAAGAATATAAGTTCCTTGGGAACAAAGCTTTTATTTTTGTACTTAGTACAGTGTCTGGCATGTAGTAAGCACTTAATAAATGCTTATTGACTGCTGACTGACTGAAAGTAGGAGAGATACTTTTTAATCCTAAAACCTCAACTGATGTGAAAAAAGATAGGGCATTGCTGTAATGGAAATCCTAGAAAACTTTGAGAGAGAAGTGTGTCAGTGAATAAGTAATTTTTCACAGTCTAGCAGTACATGTTAATTTACTGGTTGAGAACCCAGATCCAAGGTAAACAGAGCTAATAAACCAGTAAACTCTCTCTGCAGATGTCTGTTGCCTCAATAAAAGGTCATTTTTTCTTATTTTATTTCATTATTACTATATTATCACTGTTTTTCCTTGCAAATACATATTATTAAAGAAGCTTTGGGGGATGGAAACCTTAATATTTACAATATTGTTTCTGTGAGAAAATCTTTTTGGAGAGCCAAAAGACTGACAATGGCTTCCTTGCTTTTCTTCAAACAAGATACCACATTTCCTGACTCTTCCTGTATTTTCCTGTCTGTCTCATGTGCCTGGCCTCCTGGCTTCCTTGAAGTCTTAGATAAAATCCAGCCTTCTGCAGGAAACCTTTCCTAATCCTCCTTAATGCTAATACCTTCATTCTTTTGCTTTCCAAATTAGCCTGCTTATATATTGTTTGTTCATAGTTGTTTTCATGTTGGCTTCCCTGTTAGACTCAGCTCCTTGAGGGTAAGGACTCTCAGTGCCTAACATAGTGCCTGACGTATTGTAGGTGCTTAGTAAGTGTTTGTTGATTGACCTTTGAAATACCTTTGTGATTTGTGAATTGACTTGTCTGTATTAAAAAAAAAAAACCCAAAACTTAGTTGATAAACTGCAGATCTGTTGGTTAGTTACAGCCAGTTATTTCACTAATTTAAATGGCTATTACCACATTCACTCAAATATATACTCCACCACTCCCCTCTGTTCCCTATCCCCCAACACAGACACAGACACACACACAGACACACACACAACTTTAACCAGAAAAAAATACATAAATATACACTGAAAAATCACATTGATTAGTCAATGTTTAGGCAGACTTTAAGCCAGAATTTGGCAGGAGGGGAAGAGGGAGAAAGATTGCTTATGTTGCAGCCAATACAGTACATATAATTTAAATTCTTACTCCACTACTGTGATTACTTTGAGTTCTTAATTCATAGTAAATCCTATAACCAGGAAGTTGGAATGAAATTTCTTGTCACTTAGCATATTGTTTAATGATTCATACTGAATAAGGTTGTGGTTTCTGATAGCAAAAGTAAGTCCTCTGTGTGCTGAAAATGTCCCCTTGTCTCTTAGCCTAAGACTGCTAAGGAGGATAGCAAGGTAGGGTAGGGAGGGAGCAGCAGCTGTAACTGAGGCCTTTCCAATCTAACTACATTTTCAGTAGTTGTCAAGATGGTCATTGTTTGTCTTTAAAAGGACAAAATATGGCTTGCTCTCTCTCACTGTTTCTTGCTATCTGCATCACCGTCCAGTTGAAGACTGCAAATCCTCACTCAGTTATCCATGTTACGGGCTGTGACAGTTATTGCTTCCTTCCTATGTCTGCAAAATACCCTATACAATACCTTTTTGAAGTTCTGGTAGCAAGGTTAGGTCTTCTAGTTTGTGGAGAAAGCAAGGCCTGTATTTGACTGTGATGATAGTAATTGCTGCAGAATGGGATGTGGTCCTGTCCTGTAGCAACAGCTGAAGCTTTATTGGACAACCATCGAATATAGTCCCAGAGAGTCTTGATCCTAGGCTCTTGAGGCAGCAAGAATTTTGGTTGTGGTTATAACATGAAATCAAATACAGAACTTGCTTTCTCCACTCCACTAACTGTATTTTTTAATTGAAACTTTTTCAAGAATTCATATTTTTCCCAATTAATCTTTATTAGAAGCTTTATTATAATTTTCTTTATTGGCAGATCATGTTTGTAACATAATTATTCTTCTCTGATTTGGGAATGTGTTTGAGGTTGATAAGGAAATTATTTATTTTAGATGTGTTTCTGAGATTAATAGATTAAAAGTTTTTTCAGGTATGAAGTATTAGCTAACAGCGTTTGCTTTTCATGGTATAAACGTTTCTATTATTGAAATGACTTATTTACCTTTATTTAATGCTTCTGCATAGTCCAGAATATTTTAAAGGGAATATTTTCTTTAGAGTAATGTAACTCTAAATAAAGATTT
>CM053586.1:66429020-66458261 GCA_028646515.1 Pseudochirops corinnae | reverse complement strand
AGAGTACATGGATGATTTTAATAGGTAAGAAAGATATTTTCCAAGTGGGCAAATATATTCAAGTAAAAATATACATGTAAATAATTTCTGAAGGCATTTTCAAAAATGAAAAATCTGTGTAGAATTTATAATTATAGTCAATTTCAATTTATTTTCCCAACATTGGAGATGCCAATAGAGGAGTAACTAATCCCAAACTTACTTATATTTGACTTCGTAGAATGTTCTTAAATTTACCCCCAATCTAGATTTATAGGAATAATATAGAAATTCACTAAAATAGAATAACTAAAGCAAGACTGGTTACTGTGAAGACCTCTTATACATGAATAAACTCTAAGCTGTTAAGTTACTCTTTCTTGATTTCTATTTTATTTTTCCCTCCAATTCAGTATCTTAACACCAACCCAGGCATAGACACCTGCTCTAGCATAACACCCTATGGATCCATACCATCTGCCCAGCAGCTGAACTCTTTTATCTGGGTTTCCTCTCCCAACTAGAATTTGAGCTGTTTGACAGCAAAGATTCCCTTTTTTTACTTCTTGTATTCCTAGGATTTAGTATAGTGCTTTGACATATAGTAAGTGCTTTCAAAATGCTTTTCCGTTCCTCTTCAGTATAAAAACAGATCGCTCTCAAACTTTCCTTAAAGAAGGTATAGGCAGTTTTGGGGTTTTCAAAAGGCTTTTTGTCATATGTAAAGTAAGTGTGAATAAACATGTAAGCACATGCTTGTGTTAAGTTGCCATACTTGAAAAAAAGATTTGTTACAAATAAATTTAAAAAGAATCTTTTTTTAATCTTCCATATTTATCGCACAAACTTATAATTCATATATTTTAATTAAAACAAATTTGGATGAACTATTACAAAAACTTAATTAGACGAAAAGTATATTTTTTCTTATGAGAAAAACATTTTTAAGAAAAATCAAGAATTTGGGCTGTTGATCCGTCTCCAGAGAATAATGGATAATGTTTTTGGTTTGATTTCTTTGATGTAGGAACCTGCATGGTAAGGAAACTCCCACTGCTAATGTAGCTCTTGCAAGCAACTCTTGCAATTAATAGTTTTAGAGAGGTATATAGTACTTCCCTGAGAAGTTAAGTGACTTATCCAGTGTCTCATATCCTGTATATCACAGGTAAGGCTTGAACTCAGGTCATTCATACCTTCACACCAGCCTTCTGTCTATTATGCCACTGTACCTCTTAAAGGATATTTAGTATCTAATGAAACATTGCTCAGTGTATGTTATTCTGATGTTTTGCTTAAATGCTTAATTTTTTTTTTAATAAAAATTTTTAGAGTAATTTTTATGAATCATTTCTCATCCTCACAATCCTTTTTTCTCTTACCTTTCTGGAAATAGTACCATAAGTCATCGCTCAGAGAAAAGTGAAATAAGTATTGGTGAAGAGATAGAAGAAGACATTTCTGTGGAACTAGATGACATCAATGTCAATGATAAAGTATGCTTCTTACATGCATGTTTTTATTGAATGATCTCTTACTTTTTCAAGAAATGTATTTAATGGATTTGTAGACTAGAGAAGCTTTATATATAGTTGAAGTTTGTTGATTTGTGCTCTTGGGATACTGTCAGTATGAAGGAACAGATGAAGAAACAAAAATGACTGAGCATAGTTTGACATGCACCCTGAATTTTGAGAAAGCAGATTTCACTGGATTATGAGAATTAGAGGTAGGATTCCATGACTTAAAATGCTTCAGGGAAAGTTACACTAAGGTAAATTAGAGGTGCTCTAGAATAAAATTCCGATGACATGAAAACAATTCCAATAAGGAGGAAAAAATGTTATTTGTGTGAGGAGATTGATGCGATTATACAGTTAGAAACACCAGCCAACTTAAGAATTTTAAAAAGACTGTACAGAAGTTGAAAGCAAGGCCAGAGAACAATCAGTTTTAAGAGTGTCACACAATCCTATAAATATAGTGTTGGGAATTCTAAAAATGAGCTGAAGCCAGAAAGGGAAGCAAAGGACGACTAGAAAGGGCTTTTTTACTTATAGTGGGGGGGGAAAAAGAAGAATCAAAGAAGGAACGAGACTCTTGCTTAGTGTAGATGAGATGATGATAACTGACAACAGAGAAGGTGGAGCTATTGAATTTTTATCTCTGTTTTCTTTTTAAAGGAGAATGACCTTTATACTGGAAATGGCAGAACAAAAATGACCAACAGAGTTGATATCCAAAATAAGAGATTAGAATTGTTTTCATAAATCCAAGTCACTTTTCGTAGAGTCACTTGAGTAAACGAGTAGGAAAATGTAGCATATCAAATCTTCTTCCTTTTTTCCCCCTATGCTACCTGAGGGTTTTCCCTTTTACCAGCCTTTTCTCAGTCCTCATCCCTCTTGACCTCTTTTCAGCATTTTGACAGTGGAGACCAGTAATATCAAACTCAAATAGAAATGGGGCCACTAATCTGTACATAAGGACCAATCCTTATGGAATCATATTGACTTAGTTGTAAAATGTAGTATATATTTTTTATTGTATTTTTATTTTATTAGGTGTTTCCCAATTACATTTTAATTTGGTTTGGGCCACCCTCCAGAGTATTATGGGCCATGTTGCATGTTTAACACCTTTGATATTAACCGTCCTCTCCTGGATGCCCTCTCCTTTTTATGGCGCTGCTCTGTCCTGGTTCTCTTCCTGCCATATAACCAGTCCTTTTGGTTGTCTTCATAGGAGCATCTTTTATATCACATAATCTGTGTGTGGGCTTTACCTTTAGCCCCATCTTTTGTTTGTGTATTCTTTCTTGGTGATTGCATCAGCTCCTATGGGTTTGTCGTCTCTGTACAGATGTATATGCAGCTGTGTATCTGTATACCTGGCTTGCCTTTGTCTCTTAGGCTCCTGTTCTGCATCTTCAATTATTTGGAGGATAATTCCCCATGGATATCTCAAAAGCATCTCAAACTCAATATACCTTCTGAGCCCACCTCTCCTTCTAATATCCATATTTCTACTGAGGGTACCACGTTTCTTCTAGGCACCCGAAAGTTATTCTTGATTTTTCTCTCTCATCCTTCATATACAATCCTTTGCCAGGTTTCAATTATAATAGCTAAGCTAACACTTTAAAGTTTTGCTTTAACATACATTATCTTACTTGATCCTCAAAAAAACTATGAGGTAGGTGCTATTATTTATCCTTATTTTATAAGTGAGAGAACTGAGATTGAGAAAGGTTAAGTGACTTGCCTAGAGTCCTACGTCTAGGACGTGTAGGGGATTGGTTTTGAAGTCAGGGCTTTCTAAAGATTCCAGATCCTGACACTTTCTACTGTTGCCTAGTTTTGTCAGTTGCACATCCTTGGTATATCCTACATTCATTCTGTTTTCTTTGTTCACACTGCAACTATCCCAGTCTAGACTCTTTCTGCTCCCCCCCCATATACTTTTGTGTTCCAGAAAACTGGTTTATTATGTACATAATTTGTCCATGACATTTGTTCTCCCATTTCTGTACCTTTAGTAGACTTTTCCCCCGTTCTTGGCATGTTGCTTCTCATTTCCACCTTTTTGAAACTATTCACTGCTCAACTTAAATGCCACCTCCTTCAAGAACCCTTTTGCAATTCACACGGTTATTGGTGTGCCCCTCCCCTCCCCTGAATTTATTTTTTATATATCTATATATTTTGTGTGTGTTTCTTATACTTACTTACTAGAACATCTCCTATTTCCCTAGTAGAATTAGGGTTATTGGGAGCAGTACCTTTCTTGCCTCTTTTTTTTTTATATACATCCCCAGAGCCTAGCACATAATAGAAGCTTAATAAATGATTATTGATTATATATTGAGGTCATAGATTACAGTTGGAATAATTACCACTCATGTTACACTTTAAAGTTCACAAAGCACATTCCCATCACAATGCTGTGAGGTAACTAGTACTGGTATTATTAACATTTTACAGCTGCTGATATTCCAGCTCAAGATAATTACTGAATTGCTCTTGAATAGCTGCTAAGCACTGGAACTTGGATTTAAACCTAGTCTAATGGTGTTTCTATGGTCTCCTGCTTTTGTAGTTGCTCAGGGTTGATCAGCAAGGATTAGGGACAGAGTCATGCTGTTTTTTTTTAATGCATATATAGAACAGAATGCAGGAAAATCTCACAATTGGGGTGAGTTAGGAACGATAACATGACAAAGTGGACAGAGAGCTGGCCTTGAAGACAGGAAGACGTGGGCTTAAATGCCACCTCTGACACTTAGTGTCTCTGTGACTCTAGACAGATCGTTTATCTCATTTATGCTCTAGGCAGCACTCTTAAGACTAAAGTTACAGAGAAGTTGTTGGGCTGCATTGGTAAGGTGTTTCCTCATCTAGAGAGCTCCTTAGACCAGTAAAATCACAAGTCCGGTCCCTATCACTATTCCTTCCACCCCTCTCGGATAGAAAGTTATCTAGTATGATGGTACTTTGTAGAGTGATGTAGAATATGAAGCCATGTCCAGGAAGCACAGAAGGTATGAAATCCAGTTTGAGGTCAATGTACAGAGATCCACACATAATGATCTGTATTCGGAGATTTAGAGCAGGCAGAAAATGAGAGTCTAGACAGAGAAATCAGGAACCACAACTCAGAATTTGGTGTAGCTGGATGGTTCTTTCCAGCAGTGCAACACTAGGGGATGACTGTTGATTTTAAAACTTGTGTGTGCTGGTTTTAGTTTTGTTTGTTTTTTAAAAATCTGAACTAGACCAATAAGAACTGATAGGTATGTGTTCTTTTCCAGAAACACGGCAAATGTTTGTGACTGGTGATTATAACAGAAGTTAGATCTCTATCATTGGATCTTTTTGGGCAGAGAATAAATGAATGCTGGGGATCATAGAGGGGATTTCTTTTTGAAATACAGTTTGTACTCGATGAACCATAAGGGTTTTTCTGTCTTTTAAGAAAGGAAAAGAATCTCAGAATAGAATTTAGGAAGAGTATTTCACAGTAAAAGTATGGAGAAAATGATTACTTAAAGAAAACAGATTATTTTCTTAGCAAATTTATTTATTATAAATGGCACAACAGTCATTTTTAGCCGGCCCTTAATCCAAGTTACCACAGATTTCAAATAACAGAGAGTATATGTGTATATACATACATACATGCACACATTACATAATATGTCCTTGTGATTATCAGAAACACATTTTATTTTAAAATATATCACAACTAAATGTTGTTCTTTCCAAAATTTATCCATGACACTAAAAATTAATTTGGAACCTAATATTTGAATAGTTCAGGGAGAGAGAGATGACTTTGGGCTAAGGAAACCCTGTAAGCCTTAATAGAAAAGATGGTATTTGAACTCGGCCTTGGAAGACCTATATTCTTCTTGCCATGTTTGGTTTTTGGCATATTTGAGAACCATGGTTACCTCCATTTCATATTACAGACCTCTCAGAGTAGGACTTTAATGGAGGAGGAAATGCTACATAAATACTTTAATCTGATATGTTTGTATACTTTAGAGGGTCTAGGTAATCAGGGTGATCTTTGTGAAGCATATATTAGTTATTGAAGACAATATAAGCAAAATAGATGAATGCCTCTGCCATGGAGATTATGTAATGTAATTAAGAAGATAGAATTTACAGAAGTTAAATAATTGTGGAGGACTTTAAAAGTGATGCTAGTTAGCTTTAACAATACAGTACAAACTAACTATGTGTATTATCTATATCCACTCTGAACCTTTTATATATTCAGTATGCAAACATACTCATTCTCTTTTTTTTTCCTGAAGGTAGATTTACCCGTTTTATGTTGTATTTCTTCAATCTACCTTAAAACTATGTGCTTCTGAATAATTTCAAGAAAATATATTTTGAATTCTACTTCAAAAAGTATTCCCTTAAGTAGCCTTTTCAAGTGTCCATTTTTTATTAACATTTATTGAGCCTTTCATTTTTCTAAACTTATTTTTACCATTTTTGGTAAAAATTTCCTTGATATCAGCAACTCATTTGTTATGAACTACCGTCTTTACTCTCTTCCCCAAAAATGTTTTTGATTGTTGCTTTATTCTTCCTTTGGATGGCTGTTTTCTGCCTTTATAAAAACACAGTTCTTCTAGATCACACAAAATCATCTTCTTAACAAAGTTCTATTGACTTCATTGATTTGATTCTGTGGCTAATGTACCATTCCCCACAGATGTGAGACTTAGGTAAATTATTCTACCTTATTTGAGAAAGTATAATCATGTTAACATTGGCATATTTTCATATGACGTTTGAGGAAAAAGTCATTCATGACAATGAAATTTAAAAGGTACATTGACATCTTAAATGAATCATTACTCTATGCCAGGCACTGTGGTAAGTGCTGGGGATACAAATATGAGCAAACAAGACAATCTCTGCCCTCTAGGAACTTAAATTCTAATGGAGAAAGATAACATACAAAGGGGAGTCAGAGAGTGGGGGTAAGAGAAGATAGGAGGGGCAGAGTTTAGGTTTTGATAGGGATGGAGGAAGGATGGCCAAATTCAAGGTTGGCTTGGTTTGAAAATGATCAAGAAGTGACATAGTGGTATGGTTCCAGAAAAGATAAGGCAGAAATTCACTTACAGAGCCCTTGGTCCCAGAGGCAGAATCCTAATTCTCTTAGGACGATGAAGTCAAGAATGACCTGAATATAGACAGCATAATTTGGAAATGAGGGGAAATAGAGGGTTCTGTTTCAACTAGATTATACCCGTGTGTTTCTTTATTCCATGACACTGGATTTAAGAATCGCTCTTTGATAAACACTTGAGAGTTTTAAGATATACCTTAGGTTTAATTTTTACTTCACTTTTTCCCTCGCTGGAAGTTTCTTTCACAAAGTCTAGGTGCTCACTGACTGGGTGTCATATAGAGGGAATTCTTAACTGTTAAGGTATAGATTGAATCGTTTGACAAAGTAGACATCTAATTTTTATTGACTGACCAGATAAATTTCTTAGATTCCTCAATTCTGAGATTCTTCGATCTTAAAAAAATCATTGGTGGAAGTTTTAAAATGTCCATTTTTCTCCTGATTTTAATGAATTTCAGTAAAATTTAAGATAAAGGTAGAGTTTCAGAGAAATGTGCTTGTACTGAGTGAAGTCTACAATAGATCCAAATAAGACCAGTTAATATTTTTAGACCATTTTCTCATTTTGTTGGTCTTACTAAAAGTAATGCTTAGCCAAATTTTCTTAAATTTTTTACTTGTATAACTTATTTGAGATTCTGATCATTGTTTTAATCTCAGTTCTGCTTCTTAGGAACTGTGTAAACCTGAGCCTAGTCTCAGATTTTCTCATCAAATGCGTAATACTATTAGTCTCTTAGAATTATTGTAAAAAACAAATGATGTAATGGATTTGATGTGCTTTGTTAATAAGTACTTTGTAAATGATAATTTTTTATTTATTATTGTAATTATTATTTTAAAGAACTGATTACTTGTTTTCTCTTTCTTTTTACAAAAAGCTTGAAGATGTCACACAAGACATTACTGTTTCTCAACTTAGTGATGTTGCAGATTACCTAGAAGATGTTGCATAGAAATGAAAGAAGGAGGTATTCTAATAAAATGGACTAAGGACACTGAACAGTTACGTTTCTTTCAGACAATCACTCTTTGGAATGTCTGCTTCCTGTTTGTGCCTTGTTAAAAGACTGCAGATAAAAAAAAAAACTTATCATTTCACAGCATCTACTAAGTGAAATAGTTCCAATTTGAGCCTGTGTGGAGGATTCACTCACTATTCTTCATTTGGTTAAAATATGCCTTTCACTGTGGAAGTTGGATTTTTCAGCACTTGTCCATTGCAGGCAATGGACACATGGAATTAACCAGTGTTATGGAGAGTATAATAGAAGAAATCAACAAAACTATACCTTCACACAAAATTGTATATGAATGAGTGTGTGTGGCATTATGATACTTTTCAAATAATGGTTTTAGGCCTCAAAAGCAAGGACGTCTGGAGTTAAGGCTTATCTACTCAATTATACTTTGTTATTGGTGAAGTCATTTTGAGATTAGTTAAGAGTTATGTGATAAATCTTTAGTACTGAGATACATCAGTATAACTTAGGTTTGGTATATCAGCTTTAACTTTATATTTCCTTCCTTTTGGAAGGTTCGTTAGACCATTAAGGTTATCTTAAATTACTCTTCTGTCTGCTAATTAATTTTATTTTATGGACATCTAATAAGTGGTTGAAGCTTTGAGTTCCTAGAGATGGACAGTATCACAGTCAAGTTACTGTTGATGAGTCCTTGTCAATGTGAGAATCTTTGATTTACAAACAGAAAAATGTTCACTACAGTTGCATTTTTTAAAAAATTTGCTAAGATACCCAAACAAGTCAGAAACCACTAAACAGCTCTTTCTTTTTTGTTTCAGACCTGTAAGTTGACATCTAAGTTTACATCCAAATTGGAAAACAAAATTAGTGATGGCCTAAGACCACATGAATACTCAGTTTCAGACAGAAGCTTATACTGTGCATGTTTTCATTATAGCTCTATAAAAACAGGGTCAATAATGGAAATGCTGACAGTTTTGTTTATACTGTCATGCATAAATGCTGCTATTTATAGGTCATTAACATTTGTAATACTAAAATCTTTTAAATTGCACTTGAGCATTGTTAAAAATAATTGGAAATGATAAATGCAGGTGAATATAAGCAGCTATACATTTATGTTAAATTTTTATACTTTTTTATTTCAATTAAATTATGATTATTTTTTGTCACCTTAAAAGAAGCAGCATGCTGAACCAAATACATTAAAGAAGAGAGGAGCTAATACATAGTTTACATGAAGCCAATTGGTACTCTCACATTGGCCCAAATATTTTAAAGTAATAATTTGTTGGGTTTTTAGTATAAAAGATGATAAATACTTATAGACTTTTCACTTGTTGGTAATTACAATACTAAAATCTGAAATTGATTCTTTATTTTTACTGAAAATAAAATAAGCGAGAATATCAAGGAGAAATTAAAAGAAAATAAAACAGACCACTGATGATGTTCAGGTCTGACTTGATTTATAAAGCAGTATCTAAAGAGAGTTAAGGCGATTATATTTTTGTGTATGTGAATCTTATAAAGAGGACCTTTAAATGGTAAACACCATCTTGTATGAAGAAATACTCTACTGCAAAAAATTATCCAAATTACTTATTACAAAATACTTTTCATGCTTTGTGTAACATCCGTGAAACAATGTGAAATTTAAATGACTGTTGTAAAGTGTAAAATTTTTGTTCTGCCCCCCTGTGAATTGTATCAAATGTATTTTTAAAAATCCTGGTTGAAGATAATGAGATTTCAGTGAAATGTTTAAAACTTTGTTGCAGGATGTGAACTTTATAAAAATTACAAAACCCAATTATAAATTGTTGAATAGTAGCATCTGAAATGTGGCATTTTCCTACCTGTTAGAGAATCTAAATTTCGCATGGTATTTGGGAAAATGTGGGAGAAAAATACCAAATATGAGATCATCTTATGATGCTAGTACTGTATGCATTTTTGAGTAACTTTTAATAACTTAAAAAATTCAGCTCTAAGATAAGGCTATGGTGCTAGATGGAGTCATTTACCCTGTTTGAAATAGATTTACCTATCTAGATAATGATTAAGCTTTAAGGTTTTAGACTGGTAGAAGGCCAAAAGATTTTGAGTGTGAAGGGGTTTTTTAGATGCATGTATATGGAAATATTATCCCAGGAAACATACTTTTTTGGAATATATTTTTATGGGGTGAAACCAGTATTCTACAATGGAAATTTTCATATTTCAGGTCCTTCATTAATTGACAAAAAAATAAAAGTGCTTTTTTCTTCTTTCCTTCATGTTCTCTCATCCTTATACATTACTGTTATGTCACTAATTGGGTATTTATAAGCATATCAAAAAGCCCATCAGGCAAAGGTAGATAATGTATACAGTATATCTATCCTTCATATTAAATAATTTTGAAATAACTGTGTGAATTAAAGAATGTATTTCACATATTTCTCCTGTTTCCTGAACAATTGCCACCCCAAAATTTCTAGATCCATTTAGGCCTATCCCAATTCCTGCTCAGATTCATGTAAAGTCTAACTAAAAACTAACTATACTGGGCAGAATATGTGTCTCCATGCATTCATAGTAGCTATTTATGTATGTGAGATTGTACTACCATACTGCCACTCCTCTTTTTACTTTAGGAAGAAAGAAAAAGAAACATTCTGTGTCTTTTTTCCTCCTTGCATCTTTTGTGTAAAGCATTCTACTAGGCCCTGGATAGGATTCCATGAAATAGCATTATTGTGCTTATTTTGTGTCTTTCTATGCTTCCATCATATGATCCTAGATTGAAAGCTAGAAAGGGACCATAGAGGTCATCCAGTCTTACCATTTTACATTTGAGGAAACTGGGTTAAAAAAAAAAAAGCAACTTGAATTTCTAAGTCAGATTGTCCCCAGCATGTTTTTTTCTATACTCTGTTGTCTGTCATACCAATGTACCTTCCCTTTATCTTCTCACTCCTTTCTGTATTTCTTTGTTCAAGCACGATAGTTTTCAGGTAGAAGAGTATTAAGCATAGTCCTTCCCATTCATGGCTTCCATCTTACTTCTGTTGGTAAAGCTGTTAACTAGACTTCTTGCTCCTTAGGCAAGTCCCAGGTCAGGTTGGTGTTAGCCATTCATCATCAAACTGTGTGCCACATGTCCTTGGATGTCAGGATCTAACAGACACTGATGCCAGCAAGAATGGCAGAGAGAACGTTGCTCTTGCCCGGGAAAGGGCATAGAGGCTCAGAGGCCTTGGTTGCCAATAGACTAGAATCAGATATTACCAATATCGTTATTCCTTTCCATGGAGTGGCATCGTGTAACTATTAGCAGTAACAGTCCTTAAATATTCTGCTTCTTTTTCTTGGTCACCCCCATCAGCAGAAAAGAGCACTAAACTGGGACTATGATAAGATCTCCCCCCACTCCATGTTTTTGGTTTTCTTAGGAGCACAAAGGAATCCATTTGAGAGACTGGAGATGGGGCTGGGAGATGATGCCTGTCTCCAGCTAAAACTACCTTTGCTGGTTGGTAAGTTTTTCTCATATTACTTGGGCTTTGGTACATGCCCAGCCTTTCTTTCTGCCATCTATATGTTGTGCTTGACCTATAACATTTCCATTTGCAGATGCTAATATTTGTAAGTTACCAAATATTTGTATTTTATGAGAATTCTCCCAGCAAATGTTTAATTTTTAAATGTCCTTTGCATTCTCTAGTAATTTACTTTTTCAGATACGTTTTCATTTCATTTCATAGGATTTAAATCTGTAAGAGAACTTAAGAGGTAATCTGCTCTATTAGATGAGTCAAGTTAGGAAGACTTGAGTTCAAATCCAACTTCAGACACTTTAGTAGGACCCTGGGCAAGTAACTTAGTTTCTGTCTGTCTCAATTTCCTCATCTGTAAAATGGGAATAATAGCACCAGTCCCTCTCCCCCCAGGGTTGTGAGTATCAAAAGAGACAATATTTCTGAAAATCACTTATCACAGTGCCTAGAACATAGTAAATGCTTTATGCTTATTTCCTTTATTTTACAGATAAGGAAACTGAGGCCCACAGAGGTCACAAAATTTGAGAGGTAGAAAGGACTTCATCGGCTGGATATGTATTCATCCTATTTTATGAAGGAATCCCCACCATGACATACCTGACAAGGGGTCATCCCACCTCTTTTTATTAATGTTTTATTTTTCCCCTAAGTGCATGTAAAAACAATTTTCAGCATTCTTTTTTAAAATTTTGAGTTCCAAATTTACTCCTTCCCTCACCTCCCCCATACCTGAGATGGGTAAGCAGTCTGATAAAGGGTTATATATGTGCAGTCATGTAAAATATTTCCACATTATTCATTTTGTGGACGAAACCTCGAACTAAAAAAAAAGTGAAAATAGTATGCTTTGGTCTGCATTCAGACTCAATCAGTTCTTTCTTTTGAGTTGGATAACATTTTTCCTCACAAGTCCTTTGGAATTGTTTTGGGTCATTGTATTGCTGAAAATAATTAAGTCATTCACAGTTGATTATTGTACAGCATTGCTGTTACTGTGTACAATATTCTGTTTGTACTCATTTCACTTTGCATCAATTTATAAATCTTTCCAAGTTTTTCTCAAAGCATCTTGCATATTTCTTATAGCACAATAGTATTGTATTACAATCATATATCACAACTTGTTTAGCCATTCCCCAATTGATAGGTTTCCCCTCAATTTCTAATTCTCTGCCACCAGGTCAAAAAGAGCTGCTATAAATATTTTTGTATAAATAGGTCCTTTCCTCCCTTTCTTTATTCCTTTGGGATACCGACCTAGTAGTGCTTGATCGAAGGGTATACACATTTTTATAGCCCTTTGGGCATAGTTTCAAATTGCTCTATATATATAGCAGGCCAGTACAACCTATAGGCCTCATTGGCTGTAAGCAACCCACAGGCATACCAAAGGATTTCTGCCAGCCTACGAAAAATGTGTATATGAGGATTTTCTCATCAAATGCCCAGAAAAATATTTACACATTTTATATTTTTCATGGGCTGCCCAAAATCCTTTGGTGGGCTGCAGGTTGTGCAGGCCTGCTCAATAGAATGGTTGGATCAGTTCACAACTCCACCAACAGTGCAGTAGTTCCTGATTTTCACACATCTCTTCCAACATTTATCATTTTCCTTTTCTGTCATGTTAGCCATTCTGGTAAGTGTGAGGTATTTAGTGTTGTTTTAATTTGCATTTCTCTAATCAATATAATTTAAAACTTTTTTTCATATGACTATTGATAGCTTTGATTTCTGCTGTTATATATCCTTTGACCATTTATCAATTGGATAATGACTTACATTCTTATAAATTTGGCTCATTTTCCTGTGTATTTGAGAACTGAGACCTTTGTCAGAGAAACTTTCTGCGAGTTTTGTTTTTTCCATTTCCTGCTCTCCTTTTAGTCTCGGTTGCGTTGGTTTTGTTTATGCAGCACCTTTTAAATTCCATGTAGTCAGAATTATCCTTTTTTGCTTCCCCATGATCCTCTCTATTTCTCGTAGGGTCATAACCTCTTCATATGTCTGAGAGGTAAGTTTTTCTGCTCTCATTTACTTACGGTATCACCTTTTATGTCTAAATCACGGACCCATTTTGACCATAGTTTAGCATACAGTGTGAGATGTTTCTACCAAACTGCTTTCCAGCTCTCACAGCAGTTTTTGTCACATGGTGAGTTCCCGCCCTAAAAAACTGGGATCCTTGGGTTTCTCACGCAGCACTGTGGTCATTTGCTGCTGTTGTATTGTTTACCTAATATATTTTGCTAATTCACCTATCCATTTATTAGCCAGTACTAGATTGTTTCAGAGATTACCCCTTTTTAATGTAGTTTGAAATCTGGTTCTGCGAGACCATTTTCCTTCACATTTTTTTTTCATCAGTTTCCTTGAACTTTTGTTCTTCCAGATGAATTTTATTTATTTATTTATTTTGCTTTTTGGAGGGGGGGGGAGGGCAGGGCAATTGGGGTTAAGTGACTTGCCCAAGGTCACACAGGATCGGTGCTCTGTTAACTGATTTTATTTTTTTTAATCTCTATAAAACAAGTCTTTAGTAGCTTGGTGTGGCATTGAATAAGTAAACTAATTTAGGCAGAATTATTTTTATTTTATTGACTTAAGTCTACCTATGAGCTATGAATATTTCTCCTTTTCTGCCTTGTGACTTTCTGTGGAAAATGTTTTATAATTGTGTTCATATAGTTCCTGGGTTTGTCTTAGCAGGTAGACTTTCAAATATTTAATATTAACTGCAGTTATTTTAAGTAGAATTCTATTTCTATCTCTTCCTGCAGGGTTTGGTAATATATGGAAATGCTAGTGATTTATGTAGATTTATTTTGCATCCTGAAAGTTTGCTAAAGTTAAATTGTTTCAACTAGTTTTTAGGTGATTCTTTAAGGTACTCTCAAGTATATCATCATATCTTTTTTTTTTTTGGAGGAGGGAAGGCAAGGCAATTGGGGTTAAGTGACTTGCCCAAGGTCACATAGCTACTAAGTGTCAAGTGTCTGAGGTTGCATTTGGACTGAGGTCCCTCCTGACTCCAGGGCGCCACCTAGCGGCCCCTATCATCATATCTTCTGCAGACAGTAGTAGTTTTTTTCCTTTGCCTGTTTTTATTCTTTCAGTTCCTTTATTGTGTCTTAATGCTATAGGTAGCATTTATAATACAATGGTGAATAATAGTGGTGATAATGGATATCTTTGCTTCACTCCTGATCATGTTTTCTAGGTTCCTAGTTTATTCTGTTTACATGTAACGCTTGCTTTGGATTTTAGATAGATACTGTTCACCTTTTAAGAAAAGCTCCATTAATTCGCATTTCTAACATTTTAAAATTGGAAATAGGTATTATATTTTGTCAAAAGCTTTTTCTGCATCTATTAACATAATCATTTTTGTTATTGATATGGTCAATTATATTTATAGTTTTCTTGATATCGAACCAGTTTTGCATTCTACCTCATAATTGTGTGTGATAATCATGATATAGTCTTCTGACAAGTATTTTATTACAAAATTTTACATTAATATTTATTTGGAAAATTGGCCTGTAGTTTTCTTTCTCTTTCTCTCCTGGGCTTAGGGATCAAAATCATATTTGTTTTCTTTGTAATTTCTTTAAATATGACATATAGGCCCTTTTTTTTTTGATCATGGCTTTCGGGTAGTCTAGTAATTCTTAATTTAAATTATCTCTTCTTGATCTATTTTCCAAGTTTTTCTTTTTCAGGTTTTTCACATTTTCCTTTTTTTTTTCATTCTTTTGACTTTGTTTTTATTGTTTCTTGATGTCTTATGAACTCATTAGGTTCCATACCTAATTTTAATTTTTAAGGAATTCTTAAGTGTACTTTTGTACCTAGTTTTCCATTTAAGGAATTTGTTCCTTTTTTTTGTGCCCCTTTTACCATTTGACCTACTTTATTTTTTAAGGGGTTATTATTTTCTTCAGTATTTTTTTGTGTGTGCCTTCGTTACCTCCTTTTTTTTTGCCTATATTTTCATTTTGTTTTGCGTTCTTATTTTCCCAATTTTCCCTCCACTACTCTGATTTAAAATAATATTTTTAGTTGTTCTTTTTAAAAATCACTTTCTTTAACTTTTTCAGGAATTCTTTTTTTCCTCCAGGAATTATTGTTGAATTTATGTCCAGTCTTTTTCCTTCAGGGCTTTGCTTTCAAATATTTTCTACATTGTTATCATCTTCTGGGTTTATCCCTTGATCTTTCCTGTGAACATAGTAGCTTTTTTATGGGCAGGTTCTCTTTTGTTGTTGTTTGCTCATTGAGCAAAAGCCTATTTCTTCACTTTGAACTTTATTTTGGAGTTGTGCTCTGCCTATCTTGGAAGAAGGAGGCTATGAGGCACTGTCTGAAGCTTTAAGTTTTTTCTCACTGTGGTTTTCATAGCTGATTCTGGAGAGACTCTTTTAAGTTTTCACTACTTCCAAGAGCGTGTAAACGAGAAAAAGTCTGGTCATCATTCTCCTGGTTTGCACTCTGGATCCAGGAAAGGCCCTTGCTCCTTTGCTACTGCAAACATTCATCTCTTTCCTGGAATTGCAACCTGCAACTGGGTAATTGGAAGCTGGGTTGCCACATGGTGCCCAGTCCCAACTAGCTCAAGATTCCCCTGTAATTTCTTTCTGATAAGTTCAGTCTCTCCACTATCTTAAGATTGAGAGCTCCTAAAGCTGCTGCCGCTGCTGCTGCTATTGTTGCTGTGGCCTTCAAGGCCTACAGGTGGTGTTGCCCCCACACTTTGCTCTGGGACAGCTCCCACCTCAGTGTCACAGACCTCTCCTTCAGATCTCTTTGGTTGTTGTGGTCTAGAAAAATGTCTCACTTCCACTTTTTGTTTGCTAGACTGCTTCAGAATTTGATTTGACAGGTTATTTTAAAGTTGTTTGGAGGGGAATATTGGGAGAGTACAACTGTAATTCTGCTCATTGTACTCCTCCATCTTGACTTTGTCTCCCATTTCATATGTCTTCCAGTCATGTTTGATATTTATAATTGTTACCTTAACTTTTGATTTTTGATATGCGGTTGTTCTTATCATTTATGTTGTTGAAGTTATTGTGTACATTTTCTTGGCTCTGCTTACCTAGCTGCATCAGTTCCTTTAGATCAGTGGTTCTCAACCTTCCTAATGCCATGACCCTTTAATACAGTTTCTCATGTTGTGGAAACCAACCATAAAACTATTTTTGTTGCAACTTCATAACTGTAATTTTGCTACTGTTATGAATTGTAATGTAAACATCTGATGTGCAGGATGTATTTTCATTTTTACAAATTGAACATAATCCACAGGTTGAGAACTGCTGCTTTAGATTTTTCCATGATTCTCCATATTCATCATATACATCATTTCTTATAGCACAGTAATATTCTATTACATTGACATACCACAATTTGTGTAGCTATTCCTCAACTGGTGGCTATCTATTTTGTTTTCAGTTATTTGCTGTCACACAATAGTGCTGCTACAAATGTTTTGGTGTATATGAGGACTTTGTTCTCATCGTTAGCTTCCTAGGAGTACAGTTCAAGGTGCTAGAAATTGGTTCCTCTTAACTTCCCCCACCCACCCAACAAAGCCCCTCAAGTTCTCTGAGTAATGAAGTCAGGCTCTACTTTTTCAACAACAAAGGTTAGTAAGGAATCTGGCAGCTATATTGCTGCCCTTAGCATCATGTGATCAGTCTCATGCTTGACATTATACTTGTCCTGTTGGAATGGATTGTGCATTTGGATTTTTAGCATTTGGGGAATATATAGTTTTAACAGGCCTTCTCCTTATGTAGGCCCTCAATCAGGACCCAGGTATGACTGTCCGTTAGAGAAATTTCAGACAGTCTAAATCAAAAGCCTCATTGTCCAGGCTTATTCAGAGGCCTGTTGGCTGGCTTTATTTCTAGGCCTAAAGGGTATCACAGTTCTAGAGAGAGAAACTGAACTTTTCCGGAGCGTGAAAAGCACATCTGGTGTTTGAGATACTGTAGGACTTAAGAGAGAAGAGAGACTTAGATCTTGTTATTCAGCATAGGATTTCCCTATCTCTTGCCAATCCTACTTGCAGTTGTGAGGCACAATGTTTACAGTTCCTTGGAAGGGCATTTAGGGGCATTGGGAAATAGTAAAGACTTGGTATATGTTACTTTAAAGAGAGTGGAAATAGCATAGTTGCGATGATCATGACAGTGGTTATGATTCGATATTTCAGGTGTGCATTGGACATGAGAACAACAGAATGAGTAGAAGAGGTTATTGTGGAGTGTGAGTCATGTTATTAGATTTGAGAATAGCCTACAGGTAAAAGACCAAGTCAGTACAGAGACTGAAAAACCCAAAGTGTGATGGGCGTTGATGTGAAGCATCTTCCCCTGTATGAATATCCTATGATATTCATGGGATGTATATGAAGTGAAGGGCTTGTGGCTTAGTGGCTAGTGTCCCCCATACAGTGTAAACCACTTTGAAACAAGCCATGTTGAAAGCTGAAAGGTCAGATTTTATCTAGTATACCTTATTTGAATCAAAGGTATCTCAACTTCCTGGTTTTTGCTTGAGAAGGAGAAATTTCAGGAGGCATCCGAGCAACATTACATCAATGTAGCTAAGAGATAGTGATCCCCTTCAGGGCCTGTTACTCTTATCAGTAGGATAGGTTTCTGAGTCACAACCTTCTTGTGACAACTTTCCAGTATCTGTACTTTAGTAAAGACAAAATATCAGATAAAGCACTATCACTGAAGCCATTTGTGGTCACATGGGATATTGAGTTCCATGTTCTCCCACTGTCTAAATGAAGTCAAATCATCAAGCATTTTTTAAACTATCTTATGTGCCAGGCTCTAAGTACTGAGATTACAAAGAAAAACAAAAATTACAAATCACAAAGAAAAAAAGTCTCTGCTCTGAAGGAGCTCACATTTGGTGGGGGAGACAATATATACACAACTAAGTACAAACAAGACAGGATAAGTTGGAGATAACCTTAGAGGAAAGGCACTAACATTAAAAGGGATCAAGAAAGGCATCTTGCAGAAGGTAGGATTTTTGCTGAGACTTGAAGGAAGTCGGCAAAACCAGTAGAAAGAACATAAGGGAGAAAAGCTTTCCAGGCATGAGGGACAGCCAATGAAAAATTTTTGGAGTTGGGAAATGGAGTATCTTGTATGCAGAGTAGCAAACATCCCAGTGTTTCTGAGTAACATTTTGTGGAGGAGAAGAAGGTGTAAGAAAGACAGAGTCCAGGTTATGAAGAACTTTAAAAGCCAAACATTTTATATTTGACCCTAGAGGTAAATTGGAGCCAGTGGAATTTATTTAATATGGGGATGGTGACATGGTAAGACCTATGCCTTAGGAAAATCACTAAATATCTGTTTAGAGAATGGAGGGGGAGACCCCCACTTAAGGCAGGGTGACCAGACTAAGACTTTGCAATATAGTTCAGGCATGAGGTGATGATGACAGCCAGTTATGGCAATGGGAATTTGAAGATCTTCCCTGCCCCTTGATAGGTTTAAGTGAATTTGAGAATCTTCACAGATTTGAAAATATACTCTTCACCCAATAGGCTCAATGTAATCACATAGAGCCTGTGGTGGGAGGCATGTTTTTCAGTAATGCCCACAACTTGTTACTTGGTGATTGAGCAGTGGGTCATGAGGGTTGTGATATTCTCTGATCCTAGAGAAGGCTTTATATACTTTGATGTGAGGTTTTGCTTCCAGGCTCACTTTGGGAAGAGTTGTGTGATTTGGCCAGATGAGACAGGCAGTTGTTGAGCCCTCTGGCTTTGAAAACCCAGATATTGACGCTTCTCTCTCTGGTAACTAACTAGGTATGGATGTAATGGTCATTCAGCTGGAAACCCTGTCTGTTGGTCTGTTTCTCTGTATTTTTTGTCTGCTTTTAACTTCTGTTTGTATTTTCTCTGAAATTCAGGGTGCTAACTTTTCCCCCTGAACTAGGTAAATAATATATATTTGATTAACGTAAGATGGTTAACCCTTTTTGGAGTCACTTTCCTTTAGAAAAGCAGATCAAAGAGCCTGTGCTAGCAGCTATCCTGGGTATGCTAGGGTGCTTACTGCTACACAGCCTGCACCAGGGAAGTGGCATCGTCAGGGTAGAGAGGTGGCTATAATGTGAGATGTATTAAGAAGGTAGAAACTGCAGGACTTGGCAACTGATTGGGTATAGGTATGTGAGTTTGGGTTTCAGTCTTGGTAGACCACTTAATAGTTTTTTGTGTTCCAGGAATTTTACGAGCAGACTCCTCTAACATCTAGCAAATCTTTGGTAAGTCACTGAAGCAGACAAGAAAGTAGTGGCTTCTTCATGTAAATTGTTCTACACATATTGCATACACTCTGAAAATGGGTCATAAGAGACCAACAGCACCTTTATAACATCAGATTTAAAGATCTTCCTTTCTTGATTGAAATGCTTCTTCTGGCTTTGTGGAAAAACTTCCTCATAGGATTCCACCTGGGGCTTGGTCTCATTTAGAGTTGAATTTAAATTCACTGAAGATTTTTAAAGTATTTTTATTGTAAGTTTTTGATTTCAAATACAGGAGGGATGAGGTATTTCAGGTTTTCCTCTATAAGTCTCAGTTCAATTTTATTTTTTTGGAGCTGTGGTTATGTCATGTATGTTGGTTTCTTGATTTAGAGTCAGAATAGTAAAACATAGCTTTAAGACTTCACTGAAGAACCAGTTAGACCATGTTTCAAGAGCTTGATTTTTAAAGCTGAAAGTGATAAATATAATTTTACTCTTTCAAATACTCTAGTGGAATTTTTTTTTATTTCATTGATTCAGGAATTCCTTCCAGTGATGCAGATTGTAACCCAACTATGCCTGGCCAACCTATGTGACTCCCTTCTATGCCCTCCCAGAAGTTCACCATGAAGGGTCCATCCAACATGCTGGAAGCCTTCCTCACTTTTTTCCCAACATCAAGATCGTGAAAGAAAACTGGCCATCCATGGATCAGCTCACACTCCCACCATGTGACTAACCCATCTTCTCTTTTGGTCATAAAATACCTTGTTGACATCCTTTATTTCTTGTTCTTCTTTGGAATTCCATGGGTCCTATCCAAGTGTCTACTTTGTTGTTGTTATTTATTTACTTCTGACTCTTTGTGGCCCCATGGACCATACTATCGACAGGATTTTCTTGGCAAAGATACTGGAATAGTTTACTTTTCTAGTGGATTAGTGACTTGCTCAGGGTCATACAACTAGTAAGTGGATTCGAACTCAGTTTTCCTGCCTCCAAGCCCAGTGTTCTATCCACTGAGCAACCTAGCTGCCTCCTAGTTTTATTTATTACTTCTTGAAATATGGTATCTGAGGGTTTTTTTTTTGTCATGGTTTTCAGATAGTCCAAGGATTCTTATATTATACTCTACTTCATACCTTACTGACTGCATTGTAAGCTCAGTGGAGACTTGTCAACAACTCAGACCATGATTCATTACCTGAAGTCATTAAGCATTTTTAAAATACATACTCTATGTTAGTAACTAGGGACAGAAAGACATGACACTATCCCTACTGCCAGCCATAGCTGCTGATGTCCTACTAACTGGTTAAAGGGCTTCTCAAAGCCCTTCTTTCCCCACCTCTCCTCCCCACCCTAGTGTTGCCCTAATCACTATTGCTTTTACCACAATGGTGTGGAAATATCTTACCTGGGTTCGCAGTAGGACTTCAGAATACATTTCTCCAAAGAAACAAAGTTATAAATGGCAGCTTGGTATCCTTAGTTCTAGTAGGTTAGTAGTTTTATACTTAAGTTATGTCATGGATTAAGCTGGCTTTTGTGACTTGGCATGATAAGTGATTATCATTTACATTATGTTCCACAGGATTCCAACTTTCATACTAACCCATAAGTTAATGTATCAAATGACATATTTATAAATTACATACAATGTGTAACACATAATAAAATATAAATAAATCCTTCCTTCCTTCCTTCTCACTTCTCTGCCCGTCACCCCTACCCCATATCAGCCAAGAATAGGGAAATGGCTAGTTTGTGTGACTGTCTTAGTTTTTCTTGGAGAGGTTTGAAGGTCATCTGTGTGCTGAGTGCGTCCTGCTGCATTTGACGTTGAGCTTCTTTGTATGTCTCACATTCATACCTGTTTTTATCAGTTAAGAGGACACAGTCTCTTTTTCTTTACTTTGTTCCTAAAGAATGGTCTGAGTTAATCTTACATTGGACAGAATATGAGAATCATTTCCCACTATTTAGTTGAATACATTGGTACTTTCCATCCTAATTCACCTCATCCCTCCAGACACTTGACCTAAGAATCTTTCTATAAACATAGGCCTTGTGGTTCCATAAACATTCTAACTTCCTTGTATTGCTGTCAGCTTGGTGTTACCCTTGGCTGTTGCTTCATCCAAATCACATGTTCTGTATTTCTATATTTCAACTGAGATTTTCCTTTTTCATATTTGTTTTTAGGTAGATTCTATCATAGGTAGAGCCATAGCTGAGCTACTAGTCCCTTAGAATATACTCAGAAATATCAAGCGCCTTTTGAGTCCAACAACCTCTCATGTACTTAACTGATAATTGTCTTACTTTCAGGTTTCTTCAATGTTATTCTCAGATTCCTTCACTGAAATCCCTCTCTAATGTTTTATGGAAGTGGTTTTGAGTTTTGGAAGGCTGTGCCAGTAACATACAAAGTGTGGGACGGTCTTAACAAGATGGAAAAGCTCCTCGTATGAGCTTTACAAGGTGGGTATCTTTTGCCAGGCTGCCAGCTTATCTAACTTCATGTTTTTTTTGGTTATAGCAGCTCATGAAACTACCTGTGAAGCTGTGGAATGGTTCCAGTTTTCTTCAGTGAAACAACTGCTCACTCTGATGAAATCACTAGTCTTCTGAAATATTGAAGTTTTTTCATATTAGCATATTTTTAGAGTCCAGTTAGGCCCCATTATTATTTTCAAAAATATTCTGAGGTTTATCTGCTTTTACTTCCATCACTGGTGGTTCTCATAACAATCCCAGCCTCCCCATGCCCACGTCTTCCACATACACACACAAACACACATCCCAGCATTAATGTCGGGCTATGCCATGATGAGGGAAAGCTCAGATGTCATAAATGACTTACAGAGTCAACACATTTATGTGGCTAAGATCTTAGCAATATGGTTACTTTATCCACAGATAGATGGTTGGAGCTTTTGTGAAGTGCTCACTATTTGCCAGGTATTGTACACTGGGATATTAGTACCAACTGAGGATGATAGGGAATACAAACATTCTAATGGGGCAGAACCTATAAAAGAGTGAAGGGGACGTGTGAGCAGCACTGGCATGGCTAAGAGGCTGCTGGGCCTGAGGTTCTGTCAGAACCCTGTCAGAGTCAGAGGACACAGAAGAATACCAGGTTCTGGTGCGTGGCAGGAAGACAGTCTGATGATCCAAGAATGGATGTATAATGTGGAGATAGCAAAACATATATGTCTTCTTATTCTGTTCCATTCTTGACATAATCCCTTCGTAACATGCCTGAAGTTCTGGAAGCCTACTTCTAGGTCTTTTCACGTCCTGTGCATCCCAGTACAGCATACCAGTTGTCCATCAGTCCTCCATCACTTTTGCTATATCAATTAATCTACTAACAAGCATTTATTAAGTCCTCCCTACAAGCCAGGCTTTGTGCTGAATGCTGGGGATAATACCACAGTCCTGGCTCCCCTCCTTTCCTGATCAGACTTGACCTTGATATGTTTTATGCTCATTTTTGATAATATGTGGCAGCATATTTATATCTACCAAGAGATTCTCAAAAGCTGGCTCTCTATCCACTGTATAAGAGGTGTCAAACTGCCAACCCATTGCCACAAGCTATTGCAAAATTCTCAAGGCCAGAACCAGATTAAAATGTAATTGGGAAATTTTTAACTAACTAGAAATACAGCAAAACATAGATAATGTTAATTTGTGGTTTTCCAAATCAATACATGGTTTGCTAGGATCCCATTTGTATTTGAATTTGACACTTATACACCATGACTGCTTTCTCTATTCACTAAGAGAATTTTGTTGTTGTTCAGTTGTTTTCAGTCATGTATAACTCTTCATGACCCCATTTGGGATTTTCTTGGCAAAGTTACTGAAGTGGTTTGCCATTTCTTTCTCCAGCTCATTTTACAGAAGAGGAAACTGAGGCAAACTGGGTTAAGTGGCTTGCCCAGCGTCACTCAGCTAGTGTCTTGAGGCCAGATATAAATTCAGGAAGATGAGTTTCTTGACTCCAGGCCTGCAACTCTATCCACTGTGCCACCAAGGTGTCTGCACTAAGAGTACAGGTGTTAAAACATTTTAAAAAATTTTGTTTAAGGGAGCCCCTTGTGATTATTGAAAGCATCACGTGATTTTCTAAATGCAGTCTGTCCCACTCACCAGTTTAGGACCTAGCTTATTGTCCATTAGCAGTGCTTGCCCTACATATGTATGCTGATGAATTAACTCAATGGCCCATTCATCTGACTGTGTAGCATAATTTGGGCAATATGGATGTGATAGAATGCTATTATATATAAATGTGATAGAACGGGGGTGCTTAACTTGGAGCCCATTTCTTTGTTGCTTGTTTAAAATATATACGCATATATGTATCTCATATTTCAATAGCTGCATTTCAGTACAATTGGTTTCATTTGTAGTCCTCTTATTTTATTTTATGTATTTAAAAGCATTGTTCTGAGAAGGGATTCATAGGTTCCTAAGATTGCCATAGACACAAAATAATTAAGAATTCCTATTCTAGAGGTTTAATTTGATAGTTTGAGGGGATGTATGTTCAAGTGAGAGGTTTTTTGTTTTGTTTTGTTTTTGAAGGATGGAATTGCGCTGAGGAGGTTTGTAGGCAGCAGAGAGTAGATAGGGAGAGAATGAAAATTAGAGAGAAGGGGTATGATTTCAGAGACAATCTGCTGGAGAAGATAAGAAAGGAAGGGTACAGGTAGAGAGAGATTAGCCTTGAACAAGAGAAGGACCACTCTTCATCAGAGATTGTACAGTAAAGTTAAGAAAGAGCAAGATAATATAAAGGAGTTTTAAGATGAAGAGAAGGAAAGAAAAAGGAGAGACATCAAATAGCCTGTGTTTCCTCAGTACAGTATGAGGCAGGGTCCTCAGTTTTGAAGAGGGAAAGGGAAGAGGGTAGTATAGGAAGTTTGAGAAGAGAAGCATCCTTCCTAATCTTCAAAAAGCCTAAATTTTAAGGGTGCTATTCAAATGATTCTGAAGAAAAAAAGTTGTTCTGGAAACAACAAGGATCAGAAATGAAGATCTGTCTCTGCATGTTCTAATCTAGGATGTAAAAAAGCTAGGTGGTACAGTGAATAGAGGGCTAGGTCTGAAGTCAGGAAGACCTGAATTCAAATTTGGCCCAGATACTTGCTAGTTATGTGATCTTGGGCAAGTCACTTAACCTTGTTTGCCTCAGTTTCCTCATCTATAAAATGATTTGGAGAAGGAATTGGCAGACTACCCCATTATCTTTACCAAGAAAACTTGAAATGGGGTCACAAAGAGTTGGACACAACTGAAAAGACTGAACAACAAAGGTGGGAGAGGGACAGATTATGAAAGGCTTTAAATTCCAGACCACAGATTTCAGATTTGATCCTGGATTATATCAATTTACAATTACTCACCAACTAGGGCAATTTGGCCTCAGGGTAGGAGTTCCAAAGCTTAATGGATGAAGTCCTTCCAGACCGTGGTCTCTTAGCAGATAGCAATCTTGTACTGACAAAAACACTGATATTCCTAAAATTTTACTTTCTTCATATCAGCCCCCCATTGACAAAGGATCAGTGACTCAGACTCCAGATCTGACGCTCTGACCATTGTGCCAGCTAGCTGCCCTGGGTGCCAGTCTGAGTCAGGAAATTTGGCTTCTAGTCCTAACTCTGACACTCGTTGGTTGTGTGATTTTAGAAAGTTATGGATCTCCCTGAGCCTCCATTTTCTTATCTGCTAAATGAGAGATTTGGGCTAGAAAGATAATCTCAAAGATGTAATCTTATTTGAATTCAATTGACTTATTCAGGCTACTCCTAATTCAGAGCTATCCTGCCTTGAAAGAACCTGCTTTAAATGGATAAACAGTATATTTTGTTACTTGGATATGCAAACGGAGCTGTAAGGCAGGAGCCAAGTTGGCCATTGAAATGCCCTCAAGAAAGCATTGGTTCCTGAACTTTTAGGGCAAAAGATCTAGGGAAACAGGAAGGCACACAAATAGTGGTTGCCCTGGGTGCAAGCAGTCACTTTCCAAGAAGCTACTGAATATTCAGAGCTATGATTTTTTTGAAGCTGTAGAAAGCAGAATGCGTAAAACTGATTTTTGATCAAAACAATGGTGACTTCTTTGCCTTTTGAAAAAAGAAATGTATTTAGTGATTTGAATAACAACATTTCCTAACAAAGAACATGCTAGAGAGATAGCAACAGATGAAATTAGGTCATTTACTCATTTCAGCTTTTCAAAAGATGTACCACACCAGTAAAGGGGACAGTTTATCTGCTGTTGTTGCCACTTAAAAAAAAAAACAAAACACCACCATTGCCTTGGGTTTATAAAACATTTGATAATGTATCTTTGGAGACAGTTTTTTTTTTTCCTAACAAAAGCCATTTTGATATATACATACACAGAGGTCAATTGTGGGTTTGGTCAAGTAAAGACGAGTTTTTAAAGAGGAAAAATACTCAACTTTTTAAAAAAGGAGTGCGACATAAAATTTTAAGAAATATAACTGCAATAAAAATACATCAATTATATTATAACTTGATGCAGAAAAACAAGGGTGGTGGAAAGGAAGAGATATATGGAGGAAAGTGAAAGAAAAGGGGAAGGAGAAAGTGAGACAATAGAAAAGAGGAAGAGAGATGGAAGAAAGAGAAAAGGAAAGAAACAGGAAGATGGGTTCTGAGATGAGTATGTAAATGAAGTTAAAACTTTTTTATTCAATAAACAGAAATTATTAATTTTCTGAAGTATACAGAAGACACTGTGTTCATTAAGTATTGGAAGAGATGTAAAAGGTAGATAATACATAGTACCTGTCCTCATGAAGGCTATAGTCTAGTGAGAATATAAAATACATGTAGAAACAATAAAGTTTCTGCATTAAAGTTTACTTTATCCCTGTTCATCAGAATAAGTTTTCACTGTTTATAATTTCCCCTAGTCTTGATTTAGTCCCTGCTACATTCAAAGAAGTAGACTGGGGACTAGGAATATAAAGACAAAAATGAAAGCTTGTGCTTTCAAGAACCTTACATTCTGTTAGGGAGACAGAGCCACACAAGGATAAATAAGTACCAAGTAGAGTATATGGGGGTTAATGTGAAATCAGTCTAGAAAGATAGGCTTGAACCAGATTGTGGAAGGATTTAAAATGGTAATGGAATTTGTATTATTTTGGAGGTTAGATAGAAGAGGGGAGAGAGAACCTGGGAGCTGTGGAAGACCTTATGAGATTATTACAATAGTTAGTCATGGTGAGAGGTGATGTGGTTCTGAACTAGGGAAGTAGCCATGTGAGTAGAGGGAAGGGGATAGATACAAGAGAGGTTATCTAGGTAGAATTCACAAGACTTAGGAACTTAGTAGTTATGGGGGGAAGGAGAGAGAGAATAAAGAACTCAATAAGACTGAGAAAGTCATGGTGGACCTTTTAACTTTGAAATTTCTGATCTGCTCTTTAGAAATTAACCTCACCATGCACAGCTCTTCAGTCATTCTTAAACCTAATGAAAACCTCAAGTTCTACTCTAGCAAGTTCAGTCATAGCAGTTCCCAGAGAAGAAATTATTTTTGGAGATTCAGTGATATGGTCTGATAAATATCCCTATGTGGGGGTGGGGTGGGGAGTATGGAGAAGGTTGAGGGAAGGAGGTGATGAAGTGGTTACAAATAGTTTCTCTACTCGTACTCTAATAAATAATATAATTGATCATTTAACATAAACTTTGGATAGATTATTTTGCAAGTGATTTTCCATGTTCTTGAGTAGTTCTCAGAAATGGTACATACTGCATTGTTCTTAGTAAATATTCGCAAATGGAAAAATATAATAAAATTAGACCTTTTAGATTCTTAGAATGTCTCAAGACGATTTTCTTTCCACAACTGAAGTCCTACAGCATTGTCACATTATGGTGCAGTAGTAGTAAACCATAAGTTTTCATAGGGCGTACTGACAGAGGACAAGCTAATGGTAGGTCCTGTCAAGTTGGAGAGTCTTCAAAAGTGGGCCTATCATCAGAGAACCAACCTAACCAAGTTCTAGGAGGTGTATCACTTGTAAAATTCCTATCATCGTCAAGGAAAGTTGATCTATAAAACTGAAGAAAAAATGAAATGTACAATTTTTATTCCACAAGATCAAAAAACTCCCTGTATTGTCAGCAGAATTTATGCAGTGATCTCTACATAAGAAGTCCGAGGTCTTGAGCAGATAGTGACAGATCCAAGATTAAAATTTAGATCTTTATTTCAGATGTCAGCATGTCCTACTAGACATTATCACAAATACTCTTTACTGCCCCATTTATTCCTACCATTTCTCCTTAGCTAATATACTTTTGCCTGAAGAATGAGCTTTCTTTCATAACTTTAGACCTTAAAAAAAAAAGGCATTACAAATATAGGCCACTTGAGCATGCATAGCAGAATAGGAAACCTTGCAGAATATTATCTTACCAACTCTCTCCCTAGTAGCTGAATTTTCCACTGTGGTTTGTTAGTTGTGGTTTTAGAAGTAACATGTATCCTGATAGAATGTGCAGTTATGTAATTTTGAGTACTACTCTCCATATATGTCTGTTTTGTCACTTTTCCCTTGGGCCAAATTCTAGAGTAAAATTTCACTTAACTGGAATACTTGAGCAATGGGATTTTTGTAGTAATTTGCTTTTCCTTTTAAATGATGATCCCAGAAACCATTTTTAAAAACTTAATCCCTTGTTTATTTTTAATGGCTCATGGTCTTAGGGTTCTTCAGCACCATAGAACCATTATCTATATCGTTATAGATGCAGAAGGCATAGGAAATTGGCTGAAGATGAAAGAGCTTCTGACAAATGTTGGAAGCTGCTTTTTAAAAATTCAGTTCCTAGTAGTTATTTTCTTGTTATTTGTTAGTCTCATCGAGTGACATGGAGATAGAAAAATAATCAGTGAGTTGATCTAGGTTATAGTTACCCATTTTCAAGTAAATCAGGTTTTACTGTAACAATATAAGGAATAAAATCTGCACACTGTAGAACTTTTAGCCTGGAGGGCACATGTGGCCTTCTAGGTCCTTGGGTGTGGCCTTTTGAATGAGTCCAAGTTTTACAGGACAAATCCTTTTGAGGGGATTTGTTCTGTGAAGTTTGGATTTAGTGGAAGGCCTGCACTTGAGGACCTAGATACCCCTGGTATAGGAGAATAAGAAAAATAAAAATAAGAAAAGGTCTTCGTGGGATGGGAAAATGAAATGAAAAAAACTCAGTAATCTTCTACCAATAGTGATACTATCCCAATATTGTTCCTGTAGCAATTAAAAAACTATGTTTTCTTCCCAAAAAATAACTCTGAGAACCTAACGGATTCCATTTTGAAATAGAAAGTGTCCATCACAGTTCTATGTGAAAGGTAGGTCTTATAATGATCAGCCAAATCAGGAGAAGCCAATTCAAGTTGCAACAAATCTTACATTAAGAACAATTTCATTTACTTCATTCAGTGTCTGACACTATTAGCTGACATCACTGGTTCTCCAATTATTTATTAGTTTCAACTCACCAAGGGCTCAGAGTGAGGAGTCCTATGTGTCATCTGTGTATGTTGTAAAAATCTCCAAACAAGTTGTGAACTGATCCAGCCATTCTGGAGACCAATTTAGAACTATGCCCCAAAGGCTATATAAAACTGTGCATATGTCTTGATAACAGCAATATCACTTCTGGGTCTGTATCCCAAAGAGAGCATAAAAATGGGAAAATGACCCACAAGTACA
>CM053586.1:66409604-66428520 GCA_028646515.1 Pseudochirops corinnae | reverse complement strand
CAGAAGGACTTTGGGAGAGCAGTATCCAGTTGAGTTGCGGAGAGGAAAACTGATGAGAGTCCATTGGAACTGCCCAGGACTTTTGGGAACTGCTACCTGGAACTGCCAAGAACTGAGGAGGCATGGCTGTGATGTTGGTATTTTGTCTGTCTGTTTTGATGTTGTTTTGCCAGATTCACCTGGTGGTGAAGGATAGTGCTGCTATTGTAGAGATCCTGGAACCTGGCTGTTGGTTCAGAAGCCCTGAAGGAGGATTTTCTTGTGGTACCTGCACAGAAATTCTGGAAGAGGGCCTTGCTGATGTTTTCAGGGGTTCTGGGACTGTTCTACAGGCAGAGAGTGACTTGAAGAGGACACTGGCTATGGCTTTGTTGAGCCTTGTCTCCCCAGGAACTGAGAATGCTGAGGGCTTGCCTGGAGTGAAGATGAAAGAAGGCCCTTTCCTTGGGTATTCAGTGTTGAGCTTAACCTTGTTGTAACTTGAGGATGGATGATCTTTTGTGCTCTCCTGCCCCTTTTGAGATTCAGGGGTGGGAAGCCTTTGAGTTTTTTTTGTGCTCTGTGATTGACCAAATGAATGTACTTTGTTTATGGTTGGAGACTAATCTCCATTTGAGAAGAGACTTTTGACTGACTAAATGAATGTACTGTCTAGGGGTGGAGTAGTACCTGGATTGAATTGATAACTTACTTGCTAAAGGAACAAGTTACACTGTATTTTGACTTTCTCTGTTCTGTGAATGTTTGCTGAATAAATGGGGTTTACTATGCTGGTAATCTGAACCTCGGAAGTTGCCTTTGCTTGGCATTACAGACTTACATGAACTAACGCTGAGTACAGTGAGCAAAACCAGAAGAACATTGTACATAGTAAAAGAAATACTGTACAATGATCAACGTTGATAGATAGCTTTTCTCAGCAATACAATGATCTAAGACAATTCCGAAGACTCATGATGGAAAATGCTATCCACATCCAGAGAAAGAACAATAGAGTCTGAATGCAGATCGAAGCAGACTACTTTCTCTTTGGGAGTATTTTGGTTTTTTCTTCCTCAAGGTTTTTCCCTTTTGTTCTGATTCTTCTTTCACAACATGACTAATGTGGAAATATATGTATACAATTGTATGTGTTTAGCCTATATTAGATTGCATGCCACCATCTTAAGGTGGGAGAAGAGGAAGGAAGGGAGGAAAAAAATTGGGAACTCAAAATCTTATAAAAGTGAATAATGAAAACTATCTTTACATGCAATTAGAAAAAATAAAGTACTATTAAGTGGGGAGGGGGAAGAAAATTCATTTGCATTATTAACATTTCCTTCATCACTTTCTTTGCTATCAACTAAACGATAAATGCAAAACCTGACTTGTGTCCTATCCTGATTTCTGAAGTATAAACACCCACAATGAAAATTTAACAATTGACTCTGGACCCTAATCAATGTATCTCCAGAACACCCCTGAAGCTATGTGACTCAACAGATTGGGGACTGTATCTGGAGTTAGGAAAACCTAAATTCAAAGTCTGCCTCAGACACTAGTTACGTGACTGTGGACGAGTTCCTTAACTTTAATCCGCTTCAGTTTCCTCGACTATTAAATGGGGATGATAATAGCACCTACCTCCTAGGGTTTTTAGGATAAAATGAGATAATATTTGTAAAATTCTTCAATAACCTTAAAGTACATAAATGGCACAGTGGATAGAGTGCTGAATCCGCGATCAGGAAGATCCAAGTTCCAATCCGGCCTCTGACACATATTAGCAGTGTGATTTGGGGCAAGTCGCTTAAAAAAAAAAACTCTGCCTCAGTTTCCTCATCTGTGAAATAAGGATAATAATAACACCTACCTTTCAGGGTTGTTGGGAAGATCAGATGAAATCCTTGTTAAGCACTTAGCACGGTGCTTGATATACAGGAGGCATTACGTAAATGTTAGCCATTATTATCATCATATTAATAATGAATTATGAATAATGAATTATGAGATATGGTTTAATTATTATCAATCACTAAATACAACAAGAATTACCAATAACCCAGGCAAACAAGGAAGTAAATTCAGTATCACTGAAACCTGGTGGAAGGGACGCGCGAGAGGAACATTGGTATTGAAGGGGTATAAGAGTTAATAGGGCAGTGGAATAGGATTGGCTTTTAGGAAGTTATACTCATCTAAGAAAATCTGAGAATTGGAGGAGTCATAGTCAAGAATCAAGAGAGAAAAAGATCCATCCTTACCCACAGCACTCCGTCTTCTGCCTTTGTAGTGACTCTCCCCCCCATTTCGGGAATGCCCTCCCACCTTGCCTCTGTCTTTTAGATTCCCTTGTTTCTTTCAAAAATCTGCTCAAGCAACACCTCTTACATGGTCTTCCTTGATCTACTCCAGTTGCCAGTGTTCTCTCCCCACTCTCCCAAAAATGATTTTGTATATATATTATTTTTATAGTTGTGTGTATATTTATCATCTATACATTTATTTTATATATATTTGTCTCCCCCTAAAAGAATGAAGTTGCTCAAAAGCAGAGATTGTTTCATTTTTTTACTTTTTTTTAACCCCAGTACCAAGCAGTTGCCTGCCTAGCACATACTATAAATAAATTCTTACTGACTGATTGATTGAATGAAAAAAAATCAGAAGCAGTGTGGGGGTGGGAATACATGGCAGACCAACCAATCAGCATGAGATCATGAGTTTGGAAACAGATGTGGAGACAATATGCAAACATCTCTGTACAAACCTGTCCCACACACATGCGGTCATCCTCTAGACCATAACCATCTGCTTCCTCTCCATTCCCTGTAGCCTGCCATCTGACTCTTATAGAACCTAAGCACTCCAAGTCTTAGCATCCTCCATGTTGCAGACCCTCTATCTAGAACTTCTAGGCTTTCCATCTGTGCTGTAGATAGACTTTCCTCCTCCAAATGGTGTGAGCTTCTTAAGAGAAGAAATTGTCTCAAGCTCCATTGTTTATGCACACACAAACTAGGGGGAAGGGAGAAGGGAATAACCGTGTATACAGTTAGTGCCTACTACTGAGCTGGGTTCCTTTTACAAATCTCTGTTGATCCTCATAACAACCCTACAAAGTCAATGCTATTTTTATCCTTTTTTTTTTTTACATTTGAAGAAAATAAGGCAAACAGAGATTAAGTGACTTGCCCAGGTCCCCCTGACTCCAAGATTCATATGTTCTCCATTTTGCAACACTGCTTCCCACATGAAAATGAACCTTTTGGCCTGAAAATTTTGTTACCAGAGAGTTATTCCATTTCTCCTTGCTAGATGCCAGATTTCTCTATCGGCAACTATTGTTTCAAACAAAAATCAAATTAAAGTAGCACATATTCACTGACTGCTTATTGTGAAGAAAGCACTGTGTCAAGAGATATGTCAAAAGGACCACAAAAAGATGTAAGACATTGTTCAGACCTCCAAGGAGCTTGCAATATAACTTGGAAAAATGGCATCATTATATGAAGAATGATTCAGGTCAGTGAGGTAATAAGGCCCCTTCATCAAGGGTAGAGTAATTGAGTAATATCAGCAGCGCAGTTCCAAAGAAATTCTGCTAAGCCCTATGTTTATTCTTATCAGACCTATTCATGAACATAATATTCAAAAATAGCTGTGTTTGCATACCCTGCATTTGAGTATCAGCTATCTTTGTCAACCTCAGTATGAAACGCCACAACCTTCTAACTTTATGGTTCAGTCAGTGGTAACACTATTCTCTCTCTCTCTGTCTCTCTCTCTGTCTTTCTGTCTCCTCTTTCTCTCTTTCCCTCTCCCTTCCTTCCTCCTTCCATCTCTCTTTTCTTTGTTTCTCTGTCTGTCCTCTCTCAATCTTTCTGTTTTTGTCTTTCCTTCTCTCTCCCAATCTCTCTCTCTCTCTCTTTCAATCTCTCTCCCCCTTTCACTCTCTCTGTCTCTTCTCCTTCTCTTCCTTTCTTCTTCTTCTTCTTCTTCTTCTTCTTCTTCTTCTTCTTCTTCTGCTTCTGCTTCTGCTTCTGCTTCTGCTGCTTCTTCTTCTCTCTTTCAATCTGTTTCTTTTTCTAAGTTTCTTAATATTTCTATCCCCCCTTCTCTTTCTCTTCCTCTTCCTCCTCCTCCTCCTTCTTCTTTTTCTTCTCTCTCTCCCTCTCTCTCTCCCTCTCCCTCTCCCTCTCTCTCTCTCTCTCCCTCTCCCTCTTTCTCTCCCTCTCCCTCTCTCTGTCCCTCTCCCTCTCCCTCTCTCTCTCCCTTCCTAGTTGACTTTCCAGATACACTCATACGTGCATCTCTGTTTTCCCATGGCCTGACAATAATAGGAACCAAGTAGCTGTCAGGGAAGCAGTTGTATATGTCTTGAGTATAAGTGAACATGCCCATGCATTTTATATATTTTTCAGTAAATCTTGTGGTTAACTTAAGGAGGCCACATCACTGTTTCTCGAAACCCCAAACTTACCCAAATAACACAAGAAGTTGAATAATAACAAAACAATACAAGAGATGCCATGAGATAGTATAAGATTTATGCTAAATGTGTACCTTAGCTAAGTGGTATCCAATATTGGTGCTGGATGATCTCAAAGGGTATGTGGCCAATCAGTGGATGGGAAGATGGCTTCTATCCCACCTTCCTAACAATGCCCACTCATGGGACTTAACTGCAATGCAAGCACATATATCCTTTATACCTTATCATCTAACCCCACGCCCCTCCACTCTGACCTTTCTCAATATTGAGCACGCCTCTAGCTTCTCCTCTTCTGCATCAGGTCTTAGCCCCTGAGGAAAGTGGAAGTTACAATCTAATTATAACCCAGGTACCCACAGCAGTGGCTACTCAGGTATCAATGGGAAAATTATACACACATCGCAACTCTGACACACCCACTTCCAGCCTTCCAAAATACTTCTGGCCTCAGGAGGTACCCATTGTTGAGATGGTTCTGTGCTCCAAGGCACTTGTGCTTTTGAACAAGAAACTCATCTCACTGCTTTTAATGTGGTGGAGGACAGAGTGATTAATATAGGATGATAAGGCATCACAGATTTCATGAACTTATCCCCTATCCCCAGCATATCCCTCTTCCATACTTTCCAATCTCTCTTAAGAGCAACCACCATTCTCCTGGTTCACCCAAATTTGCAACCTTGGGTATGATCCTCACTGACTTTGCTTTCTTTCACTCCACATATACAGTCATTTATAAAATCTTGTCATTTCGACCTCCACATCTCTTGTATCTATTCCTTTTCTCCACTCACCCAAGTACCACCCTAGTTCAGGCCCTCTTCACTTCTCACCTGAACAATGGCAATGGACTCTTAATGGGTCTCTCAGCCCCTCATCTTTCCCCACTCCCTAGACTTGACATAGTGATTTTTCAAAAGCCAAAGACTGACCAGATCCTCTTCCTACTCAGCAAATCCCAGTATCTCCCTATGGCTTCTAGGATCAAATATCAACTCCTCTTTGGGGCATTTAAAACCATTTACCACCTGGACTCAATCTACCTTTGCTGCCTAATTACTTCCCCCACCTCAACTCTACAATCTAGCCAAAGCTGCTCTTTTTATTATTTCTCATACTTACTCAAAAACACAACTAAAACATCTATACATCAATAGGAAATTCATATACTATAACCATTCATTAAACAGAATCACATAAAGAAGAATTGATTTACACTGAAAACTTTCTGCTGAATTGAAATTAGAACCAATTTACTTTTGCATGTTTTTGCATTTCATATGAATAGTTACATTACTCCTAATGAAGACCCGTTATCTTTACTGTTGTAAACTATGATTTTATTGTTGTCATGTATCTTTCAAGATTCAGCTACTTGGCTACCTATGCTGATCAAATTAACTGGATAAATAATTACTAACAAATAATTATTATTTACTTCTGGCTTATCCTTAGAACTTAATAATACTTTAGCAAGAACAAAAAAGGCTTTTATACTTTCAATAGACAAAATTTTAAAACATCTTGAAAATATTATTTCATCTTTGTCTCATCTTTTTTACTTCTTATTTTTGCATTTGTTTTATAATGCATGATGTATGAACACGGCAGTACATGCATATAACTTACAGATAAATATACATATTTGGCCAGGCATACTCAAAATTTTTAATGGATAGGGTGTGCAAATCAAAAAAAATTATAGGCTACTGGCTTAAACCAACATGTAAGAGGACTGCAGAAAACATTTTAATTTATTTACCTGAGAAAGTCATATTAAAAAAAATTTTTCCTAATGTATGTGTCTCAGTTTGATCTGATTTATAATAAAGCTTTGGTTTGATTTGTACCTTAATGCCACACTGGTCCATGTTCTATCTGCCTGCCTCCTAAAGGACACATCAGTTTTAATTCATTTCTCACTCAGTATTGTATCACTCAGGTGGTAAACTGTGGTGGCATCTTTTAGGTTTTTACCATTGGTGAAAACCTTGGGTTGAATGTAAGACTTTTCTGTTGCATTTTGATAAGAAGCCTGACTCACAATTTTTTTCTTTAATGTTTCAATTCATCCAAGATCTCACTAACATGGGCATTCCTTTCAGTAGTGCAGATTGAAACCCATTCACATTCTCTTATCCTAAGTAATGCTTGCCCATGTCATTCCAGAAATTTTCTATTTGGGGGCCATTCAAAGTGCTGGGAATATTCCTTTAGACCTTTTGACTTTGCATGGCTAGTAATGGGACATATGGACTGTGCACTAGTCTCTCTCTTTCTCTCTCTCTCATCACATGATCAACACACCTCCTTATCTTAATCATACTTCTCTGATGGTATCTTTGCCTTCTTCTACACAGTCCTTTACTGGTAATATGTTGCAGCCTCCTGGTGGCACAGTGGATAGAACATTAGAACAGGAGTCAGGAAGACTCATCTTCCTGAGTTCAAATCTGGCCTCAGACACTAATTAAGCTGCATGACTCTGTACAAGTCACTGTTTGCCTCAGTTTTCTACTCTACAGAATGAGCTGGAGAAGAAAATGACAAACCACCACAATATCTTTGCCAAGAAAACCCAAAGGGAGTCATGAAGAGTTACCACTGAACAACAATGTCAACTCTACATGCTCATCCTGTACCCCTCCATTGCCTTTTGTAGGACCTACAGCTCTGATTCCTCAGTGACTGATACACTATGACTCACAACCATATAGTATCAATGAAGCCTATTGGAGTTAAGCAAAATGAGCCTTTTTTTAGGGAGAAACTTGGTATAACAAAAAAGTATTAAGCAATTTCCAGTGGCAGTCCAACCCACTCCCTTCTTCCTGTTCAGTTCTGGGGCTACTTCATTGTCCATCAGTAGTATCTGTTCAGGATATATGTGGTTATGGATGGTATTAGAAGAATAAGCAGTGTCCTCGGGCTTGAGGAAATCAAGATGATACCATCTACAAATAGGAATGTTTTCAGGACTCTGTGATGGACATCCTTCATGACAGTGGAAAATATCACTGATAAGCATATGCACCCTTGTTTTAGTCTTCACCTGAAATTAATTTAATTGGTAATTAAATTAATTCAGATTCAAAGTTCCTTGAGGACAGGGATTTTCTTTGGCCTCTTTTTGTATCCCCAGAGGTTAGCACTGTGCATTGCACATAGCAGGTGCTTAATAAATATTTACTGAATTGAATTAGTAATCAAAAGATCACCTAACAAGTTTATGTTATTATATTTTAACAGACTTTATATATTTAATATAATAATATTATATATTTAACTTAATAGCATATTTTCATTTTTCACAGAATCTTGAAATTTAAATATTTGCCTTTAAGACATCTTGTTAGACAAGGGTTTCAAAGTGACATAACCCAAGTTTCCATAAAGTCAATGGAATATTGGAGTTGAAGAAATCCTGGGTTATAACCATCAAATTAAGGATCTGTATATAGTTCTGAAGGATTATTCAGATTTGAGTTTTAAATTTTTATAGCAATATTTTTGTTAGTAACAAAGAATTAGAAGAAAAATGAGTATCAGTTTATTTGGGGAATGCCTAAGCAAATATTAGTGAATTAACATAATGAAATATTATTGCTCCATTAAAAATCATGAAGATGAATCCAGAGAAACACAGTAATGCTTATGGGAACTAATGTACATCAAAATAAATGAACAACACACATTTATTAAAGGCTTACTATGTGCTGAGTACTGGGGATATAAAGGCAAAAATGAGAAAGTCCCTGCATTCAAGGTGTATACAATCTATTGGAGAGGCAACGTGTATGTGTGTATACACACATATATACACATACATATATATTAGTTTGAACAGAATATATATATAAATCCCACAGAGAAATCTGGGGCAGGGGGGAGACTAACACTGAGAAACACTAACAACTCAGAAGATCAGAAAATGAGTCATGTTGGAGGGGGTCCTTGCCCTGAGCTTTGAAGTAAACTAGAAAGGAAATAGCAAATCACTCCAGTATCTTTGCCAAGAAAATCCCATATGTGGCAACAAAAATCAGACACAACCTGATGACTGAACAACAACAACAACAACAACACCCAAAGGGGAGAAGGGGGTATGTTGCAGGTGTGTGGAAGAGTCTTTGTAAAGGCACAGTTCTGGAACGTAGAATTTTATATGTGAGGAATACCAAGAACATCAGTTTGGCTAAACCATTGAATGCATGAAAGGGAATAATAGGCAAGAAACTTAGAAAGTTAGGCAGCAACTTAGTGGTAAAGGGCTTTAAATGGTCAAACAGAGAAGTCTGTATTCGGTCCTAGAGGTAATAAGGAACCAGTAGATTTTAATAAGCAGAGAAGTGGTATTGTCAGACCTATGCGTGAGGAATAGATCTTTGTCAAAGGTTTGGGTGATGGAGTAGGGAGATTCTTAAAGCAGAGAGGCTAATTAGCAGGCTCTTGGAATAATCTAGACATAAAATAAAGGTCTGAAGTTGGGTGCTCATTCTCTATGTGATTGGTTAAAAAAAAAGAGATATATTCAAAAGATGTTGTGGAGATAGAAATCACAAAATTTCACAATCACTTGGACATGTGGGAGAATGAAGAACCAATTGTGACTCCAAAGGTGTAAGCCTGGATCACCAAAAGATATCAGTGCCTTCGATGGCAATAGAAAAGTTTCAGAAAAGGGGTATGCATCTTAGTAGAAATACAGTAAGCTCTGTTTTGGATGCAATGAGGTTGAGATCCCTAAAGGACATCCAATTGAAAATACTGAATAAGAATGGGAGAAGGAGAGGACCAACTGAGTTACCAAACTAGCTGGGTCCCCTTTCAGGCAACTCAATCTATTCACAGGTTGTGTTTGTCCTTTGTTTTCAAAGAGGACCATGGCATTAGGGAAATGATGACATGACTTGCAGTTGACTTTGATTTGAGTGAGAAAGGGCTGTGCAAGGTCATCAACTTCACTTTCTCCTCCAGAGCCATCTGGATCCAGTGACCAGATGTTCATCAGGATGACTGGAGATGGCCCAGGATGCAATGACAGAGCCTGGCCTTTTTAGGCTAAGGCCTTTTCAGGTACTCAGAGCAAGGTAATGACCATTCAGCAAATAGGCCTTTTTAAGAAGTAAGTCAAGGGATGGCCCCTTTAACTAGGAAAAAAAAGAAAAAAAGAAAAACAAGGTAGGAGGGGAAGAGCCTCCGGCTTGCTGTTCCAAAAAGAAACAGTTACCATTGACATTGAGTCTATGATAGGAGGTCCCAAAATGCAGTCATGAATTGAAGCTTGGGTAGGGAGGAATCTAATGTGGTCCAATCTGTGAATGAACTTCAGAGTAAACAGGGTTGAAAATTTTGGAAAGAAAGAGAGAAAGTGAAAGAGAGAATGTGTGTGTGTGTGAGAGAGAGAGAGAGAGAAAGAGAGAGAGAGAGAGAAGAGAAAGAGAGAGAGAGAGAGAGAGAAGAGAAAGAGAGAGAGAGAGAGAGAGAGAGAGAGAGAGAGAGAGGGAAGGAAAAGGAAAGAATCTAGTCAGTAAACCCCAAGTTAAGTGAGCATCTGACCTCCTGGCCATCAAAATTTACCTTCCTTTGGAGAGGAAAAGGGGGAGAGAGAGAGGGAGAAGGAGAAGAAGAAAAAGAAGGAGAAGGAAAGGAAGACAAAGAGGAAGAGGGAGAAGAAAAGAGAGAGGGAGAGGGCCTCTCCTCTCCAAAGGAAAGTAAATTTTAATGACTAGAAGCTGTCCACTTAACTTGGGGTTTACTGGCTAGATTCCTTCCTTCCTTCCTTTCTTTCTTTTCCTTCCTTCCTTCCTTCCAAAATCTTCAACCCTGAAGCTCATAGATTGAACCACAATAGGTCCCTACCCAAGCTCCATTTCATGACTGTATTTTGGGACCTCCTACCATAGACTCAATGTCATTGATAACTGTTTCTCTTTGGAACAGCAAGCCTGAGGCTCTTCACCTTGCAGCTTAACTTTTTTTTCTTTTTCCAATTAAAGGGGCCATCCTTTGACTCACTTCTTAAAGAGGCCTATTCGCTGAATGGGCATTACCTCACTCTGAGTACCTGAAAAGGCCTTAGCCTAAAAAGGCCAAGCTCTGCCATTGCATCCTGGGCCATCTCCAGTCATCCTGATGAACATCTGGTCACTGGATCCAGATGGCTCTGGAAGAGAAAGTGAGGCTGTTGACCTTGCACAGCCCTCCCTCACTCAAATCAAAGTCAACTGCAAGTCATGTCATCATTTCCCTGATGCCATGATCCTCTTTGAAAACAAAGGACAAACACAACAATCTGATAGAAATACAGTGATGAGAAACTGGAGCTCAAGAGATAGAATGTCTGGTTAAAGGGATCTGAGGACCATCTACTTAGATAAGATAATTAAGCCCATGGCCCTGATAAAGGTGACTTTCCTATTCGGAAATTCTCTATCATACTGTAGCTCCAAGAGGATGAGGACTGTATCATTTTTCATTTTTATATCTTCTACATATAGCACTATGTCTTAGACATACTAGGTGATGCAATAGATAGAGTGCTGGACCTGGAGTCAGGAAGACTCATCTTCCTGGGTCCAAATCTGGCCTCAGACACTTACTAACTGTGTGACCCTGGGCAAGTCATTTAACCCTGTATGTTCCAGTTTCCTCATCTCTCATGAGCTAGAGAAGGAAATGGCAAACCACTCCAGTATCATTGCCAAGAAAACCCCAAATGGGGTCACAAAAAGTCAGACACAACTGAAACAAGTGAACAACAACAAAAATAATAATAATAATGATAGCTAGTGTTCTTTCATCTGTATCATATTACCCTGAGAGGCACCAGACCCAATTTATATAACATGTATTATATGATTATATATTATACATTATGTGAAATATATTATATATCTTTCTAGTTTGAGAATGCAATGAAACAACTATGAATTTTCTCAGAAGAGGCCTCTGGTCCTTCAACCTCAGTAGGCAAAGTCCTTAAAAGTTCTTAAAACAGTAATGAAGAAGCCTCTGCGCATGTTCTAGAAGGGCCTACATGAGGGGTCACGTGGATTAACAGAGTGTTCTTTGCTGAGTTTACAGTGTGCTCCAACTAATGATAAGACCAAAGTAAGCTAAGTTTACAGTTAAGTATTAAGCTTTGCCAGGGAAACTGTATAGACAAAGACAGTGATTTTTAGCTAGAGTCAAGCATCTGTGTATCTACTAGTATGAAATGGGATAACCACACAACTCTCTTTTCTTTCTGAAACCCTCAATCATAGATATTTGTCAGGCTTTGATATCTGCAAAACCCACAGACAAAGATATGTGAGGGAAAAAAAAAATCTCTTGACTTGCAGCTGCAAAGAGCTGGTAACCTCAGTTACTAATAAAGTGAGGTTAAAGTCATAGGTTGAGTGAGTGATTTTATTCCCAGAGCTTCCACTGACTCATTGCACTCCTTAGTGACCCAAATTGCATAAACTTTCAGGGTTTCCATCTTCACTCTCTATAAATGACAAACTCATTTGAGGTGCTACCTACATGATATAGAATGGTAATTTATTAATGAATGGCTTAAGGTCATAGCCATAGCGCTGATCTAGGGGTGACAGAGTCAATTGAAGGGTCAACCAATCAACAAGAATTCATCAAAAGCACCTATTATGTGCCATGCACTGCCCTAAGCCTTGGGGATACAAAAACAAAAGACTAAACAATCACTGCTCTCAAGGAGCTTACATTCTACCCAGGGAGATAATAATTATATATTTAGATAGATAGATAGATAGATAGATATAGATATAGATATACACATACACACACATACATACATACATACACATGTACATATACATTTGCATATATATTATACATATATACACATTCCCCATATACTCACTTACACAATAAATACTAAATAGTGAAGAAAGGAGGATACTAGAATTTGCTGGGGCTGGTAGTGGAGAGTCAGAAATGGCTTTATGTGGAAGATGGTGCTAATGTTTAGTCTTGAACATCATCAGAGATTCTATGAGTCAGCAGTGAGGAAAGAGTACCGCCTGGCATGGAATTCAGAGATAAATTTAGAGATATTTGAGGAATATGGAGAAAGCCAGTTTGGCTGGACTATAGAGTGAATGGAGGAGACTACTGTACGAAAAGGCTAGAAAGGTAGGTTAGGAACAGATTGTGAAGAGGTTTTATGTGTGTTATGTCTAGCATACATAACCACATATATGTATAATATGTATGAATGTGAGTGTGTATGTACGTATATAGACATATGCATATATATACATATATATATGTATGTATGTGTATGTGCGTATATAGGTTAGCATCTCACCCATAAGACAGGCAATTTCCTCACCCTTCTTAAGGCTCTGTGTTAATAGGTCTTTCATTTTGCAGAGATTACCAAAGCTAGAAGGAATCACCTTTAGGACCACCTGGTCCAATTCCTTCATTTTACAAATGGGGACACTGATGGATGCCCAGAGACATGAAGGGAGTTATCCAGGACCAAACAGGTGGTAAAAGGGAGAAAAAAAGACTAAAATCCAACTCTCAGTCCTGTGCTCCTCTTTCCAGGGATGTCTAGACTAGACCAATCACATTAAGATGACCAGCATTACCACCAGGTATTACTCATTTACCAAATTACATTTTTTTTGGAGAAACACTGGGTAGAGGACTCTGAACACTGAGTCCCTGGAAAGGTACTGGAGAAGGAGTTTGGGGGACATTGCCACAAATTACACTTTACCTTTTTGGCTAATGCTGACTCTGAAGTGAATTGATTCCTACTTGTAGGTTCTAGGTTCTGCTCTTGTTCTAATAAGATGTTATCTGAACTATTGCCACCATTTCAGTTTGTCCTGCCTACTCCATCACTTTCTATGGCTACCCGCCCGTTTCCTTCTTCTTTGTTTCCCCAGTTGTTAACGCCCTTCCCTTTCAGATTACTGTACCTCTGCTTTGTGTATATTTTGTATTTATTTACTGAGATGTCTTCCCCACTATAATCCATGCTGCTTTTGCCTGTCTTTATATTCCCTCTGCTCAGCACCATGCCAAGCATTTAAGTGCTTCATAAATAGTTGTGAACTAACTGACTTCCTTCATTTTTTTTTTGCTCTATTCCAGTATGCTAAGACTGCCTTCTACATGTCCCTCCCTCTTTTTTTTTTCATTATCTGTGTCTTCCTTCCTTTGGCTAATACCTTCTCTCTCTTCAAGTCCTCTGCCCTACCACCATTTTCTACTTTATTTGAAAGTAAATAATAAAGGAAAAAGTAAAGAGAGAAGATACTTTTAAAAACAACTGTCCCAATAGCTCTAACTTAGAATTTTAATGGTAGTCCTTTTTGAACTTAGCGACTGGATCACCACTGATAATTTGGAAGGGAAAGATGGTGTGGCCTGGACCCATGATTTTATCAGTGAGAAGGAACTCCCAGTGTAGAAACTCCTTCTACTGATACAGATCTGTAACTTACGGTCTCATTTTAAATGAATGTAATTATGCCTTCTTTCCTGACAGTCAGAAAATTAGCTCTTCTATAGAAAATTTTTTCAAATAACAAGTTCCCCTTTTTTAAGATCTAAAACTAATGCTTTTTAAAGCCTTTTTAAGTGGAAAAGGCTACATCAAGGTGCACAGAGTGCCCTGTAATTACACCATAGAGGTGTATATAGTCGTTTCACAATTAATTTCCCCAACCTGATGTGAGTTTTAAGTTCTTGTGCCAGCTTTCTCAGTTTTTGCCTCTTTCTTCCCTCATGATCAGATTGTCAGCTGTTAATTGACTCTGATCAATACATCTTGTCCCCATATTCCATTTCATTCACTGCCTCTGACCTGTTATTGACCAAGACGCCAAAGAAGCCAAGCTTATTAGAACTGTTTCCCAAGTAAGAATCAATAGAGTTTTCTACCAGCAGTGAAGCATCTGAGTCTCAGTGCATGGACAATGTGCCACCTATTTCTACTATGCTGATAACACGTTTTTAAAAATGTGCTTCCCCTCTCTTTTTCCTGCTATATTTTTTGGCTATCTTTCAGGAAGCTGAAGTTTAAAATAACCTTGTGCTAAGTGAGGTGTTTGTATTCTAGATCTGGGAAAGATTAAGTAAAACATATGATTTTATGATGTTAGATACTATGTCAAATTCTTCTATCTCCCAATTCAATTTACTCCAATTCACTAGGCATCTCTTGTCTTCTATGTTCTAAGCGTTGTGCTAGGCACAAGAGATTCTAATACAAGAAAAAAACAAACGATTTCCACCCTCGAGAAGCTTACACTATACTGGAGGGGTGGGGGATAAAGTTCATACAAGATTTATCCCACATTATTGTCACTAAAAGTTCCTTAAAGGAAGTAAATAAATGAGATATAAATGTATGCTAGCTTTGGGAGCAAACACAAACACTCGATTGAGTATGTAGCTATGCATTGCACAGCTGCTAAGGGACCCAACTGATCTCTGAAAATCTTAGTGAAAAAAGGCACTCCTATCCATTCAGTTTGGTTATATTCTCTTATTTTTTAAAAATAGTGGATACTGCAAAGGAATAGCAAACTATAATGTTTAGTTCTAAAAAATGATATTAACCCAGATGTCAGTCTTGAATACTAGAGTATCCCTCAAGGGCAAGGTCTAAATTCTGAAATAATTCTCATGTTGACTGAAGCCGATCACCTCTGAGGTCATACTGTAATCTTTCTAAAGAAATTAAATAAATAGCTGGAGTAACACAATGACCACTAATGTCTCTCTAATCCCATTTACTGAAATGGCAAAACTAACTGCTGCCTGTTTTTGCTGCTTGTTTCAGACACCTGCAGACTCTTCAGTTGATGGATTGTTTTTTCTTCCATTTCAGTGGGGAGATGGAGTCTACCACCTTAAGCATTTGTCTTTCCAGGCCTTGTTGAATTACAGCAGTATGAGTTCTCTTCAGTAGGAATGTTAACCATTTAGGCTGATTTATTATTGTCTATGGATATAGCTCCATAGGGCCTCTGGGAAATGAAAAGAATTCTGGACTTAAAGCCAGAAAAGACTTGCATTTCAATCCCACTTTCAAAATTTACTAGTTTCATAAAACTGAAGAGTCTTTTATCCTCTCTGAGCTTCAGTTTCATCAGTTTTAAAGTGGGGATATTAATTCTCTATCATAGAGGATTGTTATGAAACTCAAATAAGATGATGTATGTATAACATTGCAAATCTCAAAGCCCAATGAAAAAGTCCATTATTGCTGTTATGTTTATATGTGCTCTCCACTATTCTCTTTTATGCTCTACCCATCAATATCTTCACTGCCTTTTTTTTTTTAACTCTTTTCCACACAGTCTTTCTTAGCTTCTGCCAGTCTAACAAATCTCTCACCCTCCACCCAATTTGCTGCTGGCATCTTGTTCTGTTTACTTGTAGTACACTCCCGTCTGCTTCCTGGCAGCTCTCATCTCTCCCCACTTCGAAAACTCAGCTCAGAAGTCCCCACATCTGTGACTCTTCCCATGATCAGCCCCACTTTGTCATGATCATTGCTTTACCCCACATTCCTCAGTATCTCTATTCTATCAAAAGATGTAATTATAAAGCAATGAGACTATGTCTATGTGCCACATGGAACCAATGTAAACTAATTTCTCATGACATTCCATATATATGCATATATACAAAATTGTCCCCATGTTAATTTACACCAGCTTATACATTTCTTTATTGATATTCTCAAATCTCTATCACATATTCTAGCCCTATCTAAATTAGATTCTTGAGGACAAGGGTCACATGAAATTATAGATTCCTAGAATGTTGAGCCAGCAAAAAGTCTTAACTAAAGCACATAATTACAGAATCACTGGATGTAAGAGGCAGAACAAATTTCAATGACCACCTATTCCAACCCATCCTTAGGAGAAAAAAAAAAAAACCCTCCCTCCAACATGCCTGATAAGCAGTCAACCAACTATTGCTTGAAGATCTCCAGGGAGGAAAACCCATCACCTTTCAAGGGAATCCATTTCACTTTTGAGTAACAAACTTAGTGATAATCAATTCCAACTTCATTTTATAAGAAGAAAAGTTCAAGCAACTTACCTGTTGGTGAGCAGGAAAGCCATGACTAAAATCTGAGTCTTCTGCTTCCCAGTTTAGCATTCTATCCATGACATGCTGACCCTTTGTTTTACATACATACATACACATATATATACATATATGTATACACATACGTGTATGTGTATATTAATATATGTGCATATATATTTATACATATACATATATATATACACATCCCCCTCCCCAATATTGTCTAATAACAGATTAGATACTCAATAAATATCATTGACTGACTGGTATTCTTCAAGCTATAAATTTACATGTTATACTTCACACACAAAATGAAGATTTCAAAATAATATGTAACCAAAAAAATCCCATGAGGAAAGAGAAGTTAAAAAGTACCACTTACCAACAAAGAATGCTGTCTTTAGGTCTGTGACTCGCTTCCACAGAGATCTGCTATTAAAACTTCAGACTTTTCTCAACCAATGTTAACATGTAAATGAATGTTTTCTCAGCTACAGAACTTTTGAATTTATGCTATGAAAATGATAGCTTTACTTGGGACATTTTGGGGCTCCTTTCTCATCTAAAGCCTCCTGTGATTTCTCTCTCATTTTTACACCCAGCAAACAAGATAATGCGGTGAAGTACTTCACCACAAGTTTTATCCCTTCAAGTCTCATACCTCTGATCATAAAAAGGTAACAAATAAGGTGGGGGAGGGAAAGATAGACGTGTAACTAGGTCAACTTCACAATTTCAATTTCAGATGCAAATGTTTTCATGTTCATGTTTAATTTCAGTTTGTGAGATAGGTTTTGATTCTTCTTAGAAACTACACATCAAATGCAATGACTCTAAAATTCTTTGAAAAGCTCTGCATACTACCTAATGACCATGATCATTATCTATCTTCTTAGTGTTGGGGAATAAAAACCTGAGTACCACAAATAACTTGGCTTTTCTGTGTGCAAATACTCTTAAAACAGGAGGGCCATTCAATTCAACAACTGTTTATTGATAATAGATGGAACTAGCCATCAAGGGAGCTACAAACATGAACAAGTAGAGTAGGGAGTAACAGAGTAAGTACCTTAAGAAAGGTGGAGAATGAGGCATTGGGATCACTGGGTTTGGTTTCAGAAGAGTTGGGTTCAAATCTTGCCTCTATCACTTACTACCTTTATGACTGTAGACAAGTCTTTTTAGCCATGTTTTAATTTCCTCAGTTTCCTCATCTGTAAAATGAGCTAGAGAAGGAAATGGCAAACAACTGTAGTATCTTTGCCAAGAAAACTCCAAATGGGGTCACAAAGGGTAGGAAATGAGTGAAACAACTCAACAACAACAAAATCATGTCAAAGTTCTTGACAATTATATGCATGTCACGGACTCACCTCCCTGATGTCATATCCTTCAAGAACGAAGCAAAAACAACAATCAGCGAGTGCTATATAAATATTAGTCATTAGTCTTGTTATTGTTCTTAATTATTACTCTGATGAATCTGAAGCCACAATTCTCCCAAGTTTTATGATAGGTGGAGTTGGAACTAGAAGGTTACCCTTCTAGAACATCCTCAGATGGCATTTAGTGAGAGACTTTAGGAATTTCTGGCTGGTAAATTATTGCAATGGGTATCCCCACTGATCTGGTTCTCTTTGCCCTATCCTCCATCAGTCAGTCAATAAACATGTATTAACCATTTACTATTTGTCAGGTACTATTATAGGGTCTGCGGATACAAAGACAAAAGTGAAATAGTTCTTTCTCTCAAGATCTATATATTCTATTGGTGGAGAATCTGTTTAGACTCCATAAGATTTTTCTCTGAGATGGATAACCTTTTTCATCATAAGTCCTTCAGAATTTTCTTGGATCATTATCTTGCTGAGAACAGCTAAGTTATTTACCACTGATCATCACACAACATTGCTGTACAATGTCTTATGATTTTTGTGATTCCCTGTTGTATATTTCCCTCCATATCCTATCCCCCACCCCATTTCTTTCTCTCTCTCTCTCTCTCTCTCTCTCTCTCTCTCTCTCTCTCTCTCCTTTTACCCTGATCATCCTTAAAAGTGTTTTGCTTCTGACTACCACCTCCCCTAATTGACCCTCCCTTCTCTTATCCACTTCCTCTCCTACTTTCCTATAGGGTAAGATAGGTTTCTATAACCAATTGAGTGTGCATGTTATTCCCACTTTGAGCCAATTCTGATAAGAGTAAGGTTCTCCTTCCCATTTCTTATAGCACAATAGAATTCCATTACATTCATATACCATAACTTGTTCAGCCATTCCCCAATTGATGGGCATCCCCTATATTTCCAGTTTTTTGCAACCACAAAGAGAGCTGTAATAAAT
>CM053586.1:66372144-66409104 GCA_028646515.1 Pseudochirops corinnae | reverse complement strand
GAATAGGAAGGAACAATATTCTAAAAGGTGAAATCCTGAGGTGAGAGAGGATTAGATTGAGAGGAGGCAGGGAGAGACAGAATGGGGTTGAGCATCTCATGGAAGAGGCAAAGGATAATTGTTACAATAGAGGGGGAGAACAGGAAGGCAAAGGGCAAAGAGTCAACCTTACTCTCACTGAACTTGGCTTAGGGAAGGAATGACATAAACTCTAAACTGGGTATCTTGCCACATAGAAGAGTAGAGGGAATGGGGATGAGAGGTGGGGTGGTGGAGGGGAGGACAGGGTGGGGGGGAGGGTTGATGAAAGTGCACATTTCTGTAGAGGGACAGGGACAGGGGCAGGGTAGAGAGTGGAAACGGGGGGGGAGGGGTGGATTAGGAAGAAGGGACATGTAATTAGTCTCTCACAACATGACCACTGTGGGAAGGTTCTGTGTAATTACACATGTTCAGCCTGTATTTGATTGCTTATCCTTCCAGTGGAAGTGGGTGATAAGGGAGGAAGAGAAAGAATTTAGAATTTAAAGTTCTATAATCAAATGTTAAAAATATATATTATATATGTATATATACAATAATAATTATTATTATTAGTAACTGCATCCAACTGGAACTTGAGATACACAGGCACTGTGGTAGGGACATCCATCCTGCCCTACCGGAAAGTCAGAAGGGCAATGGGGGAGGACATAGGAGAGAATAGATTGGGGGGGGTTATACAATGGGATGGCTGTTTTGGGGTGGTGGGTAGGGGAAAGATGGGGAGAAAATTTGTAACTCAAAATCTCGTGGAAATGAATGATGTTAAATAAAATAAATAAAAGTTAAAAAAAAAAATTAATCTGGGTCCATAGAAGGGGTCCATAGGCTTCACTAAATTGCCAAAGTGGTCCATCACACCTACCCACTCACCCACACACACAAATTAAGAAGACTTGTAAATAGTACAAGTATTATTTTACAGATTAAAAAACTGATACTCAAAGAGATTGATTTACCAAATTCACATAGTTAGGTAGTCCCAGAATCAGAATTTGAATCCAAGTCTTTAAAAAATTTTTTTATTTAATTTTTAATTTATGGAATTAAATTTCCATAGAATAGTATAATAAAAAATAATATTTATAAAAGTATAATAAAGTATATATATAATAAGTATAAATAGTATAATAAAAATATAATAAAAAATGATCACACGTGACATTTCAAATCTATTATGTATAACTTGCTATTTCTTTTAAATATATAATTCAGTTATCATGTAAACTTCTTTTTTTCCTTTTTTTTCCCTCCTGCTTCCCTCCACCAAACTAGAGATGGCTACCATTAGACACAAAAATGTATATGCATTTATTTGGAAAGCTATTCTCTACGTACTTCTGTTTATGAATTTCTTCTCCTTCCCACAGATAGTATCTTCCTTCATAAGTCCTTTATACTTAATTTGGGTATTTATAATAGTCAAAATGACTTATTTACCCAAAGTGATGAAATTAAACCAATATTATTGTCACTGTATATAATGTTCTCTTCAATCTCAGTCTTTTGACCTCAATTCTAGTGCTCTTCCTACTATAACACAATTAGCTTATGTGTATGTACCTGTAGTAGTTTAAGGTTGCAGAATTTTGCCCCAATTAACTCATTTAATCCTCACAACAGCCCTGTGAGGCAGGTAGTAAAAGCATTATCACCTCCATTTTGCAATTTGGGTTATTTTGTAGATAAAGAAGTCAAGACTTAGAAAAATACAGTGACTTGTCCAGTGTCAGCCAGCTGGGTAAGAGTAGACTGTTATTGCAATTTGAGTTTTCTGATTGCAAATCTGGGGACTGTCCCATTAGAAAAAAAAGGCCAAAATGGTTTCTTCCCTTCCAATCTAGAGATTCCACAATCTTGGGGTGGGGAAAATGGTCATTGTTAAGTTTTTAAATGGATATATTTTCCTGAATTTTAGTGGATTCCAGTGAATTTTAGAATATAGTGAAAGAAAGATGTCCTTGGCCTGAGTGAAATGTCTAGTTCATATCACCTTTCCTCCCATCTCCCTCACTGTAACCTCATTGGTTTTGTTCTTTTGATTTTCTAAATGTTCATGAAGTCCAAGGACTACACAGTTTATGTGTAATTTTGCAAGCTACAGGACATGCATGGTTAAGCATTCAGCTTGGGTCTAGAAAGGCGTCACTTCCAAATAGGAAGTGGTAATTCAGCAATTTACTTTTCATAATTTTAGCCTTTTGGTTGTCTTTTTCTACGACCCTGTTTGAATTCACATCTTGCTGACAGGATGAAATTCATGAGTATGCCTGAACCTTCCCAAAGAGGAAGATAACCTGAGGATCATTTTAGAATTCTAGAGATATTCACAGGTGAGTGATTGGAAGATCAATAAAAGGGAGAATGCAAGAGTATCAAACTTTTAAAAAATTAGATTTCTTTTTCAATATGCTTGCAAAAGAATCGGGTGTGAGAAATGGGATGCTTTTCAACAAAATACTGAGTTATTGGCATATTGGTGGAATGAAATGGTTTCAGATATATATATAATGTGTCCTTGCCTTCTAAAAAAACATATATAATACATAATTTGCAAAAAAGTCTTGAACTTTATGCAAGAGGCTCAGTTTTATTAAAAATGCTCAAATGTTGACTTTATTTTAATCGCATTTAGTAGAGCTTACAAGGAATTATGTGTGTTTTACAGTAAAAATATTTTATGGTATCTTCCTTTGGAAAAATTGTATATTTTGGTCAACGTTTCTACCCCCAAACAACAATAACAACAATTCCCAGAAGTCAATTCTTCAAACTTCATTAAGCTATGATTTTAGGCATAGCAAATCAATGAGTATGTAGTCTAGAATATGTAGTTCTATTTTTTTCCCTCAAACTGGAGGTCAAATTAATGTAAACCTTTGAATGGACTTATTCAAGAGATATCGGCTGGAAGAAATAGCATATCACTGCTAAATGATGGATCATAGCACGTGAAAGTCTTTTAGAGTTAATATCCTGTGACTAAATAAGAAAATTAAACTAAAATAAAATTACTTGTCTATCCTATATGGATTTTCTTTAGTGCTAAGTGGAGAACAACTCCTGTCCAAATTAGCATTATTTAGAAACATGGAAAAAGAGAACTCTAAATGGAACTATTTCTAAAATACTTGAAAGATATAATTTTTACAAATAAAAAAATTGAAAAAGAAGTGTCAATCTTCCTGTCAAGTGGAACAAAGAGAAAAAAAATCAATGGCAAAAACCTTTTGGTTGATTTCTCAACCACTGCTTTTGAAAAGCAGAACGAAGATAGTCTAGCACTTCAATTGCAGGCTTTCTTTTTTATAGCCCCCAATCAGTAAAATGAAGCAATTTCACTAAAATGCTCTCTCTAAGACTCTGACTATCTATAATGGTCTTTGCCTGTCACTCTAAATATATCAAAATGCCTAAAAAGGAATAAGTGGCCACTTGGATACTGAACTTATCAACCTATGGACTTACTTTTTTCTCCCTGTGAACATATGTTGTCTTGTAAACTGCAGTTGTCTTCCTGATGGGATATATGTTTATACTCATCATGAACACTGCAAGTCCCTATGACTGATAACTGGGTAGACCATGAAATTCGTAGTGGGAAAGTCATGGAACTTGGAATATAAAGTTCTGGGTTAAGTTCTCAGCTCGGCCATTAAAAACTGTTGATCCTTGAGTAGACTTAAGCTTAGTTTCTGTGACTGTAAAATGAAGGGAAAAATATAAATTCTAGTATTCTTTTCAACTATAAAATTGTACGACTTGAAAAAGGATGTCAGTAACATATCAAACATTTCCTGTTTTTAGTTTTATTTTGTTTCCAGCTAAGGGAAGCTGGAGTCAACTGTGGGTTGGGGGAAGTTCTTACTCAGCTACAGTCTTAACTTTCCTTCTCATTAGGAAAAGGGCTTGGGACTCAGGTAAATGAGGGAGGTGGAGGAGTCTAATAAATGTTGAAGTGAGTTTTATTTGTGTTGTTTGAGTCAAGTAAATCGACCTATTGTGACTGATTTTTATTTGTCTTTTAAAAGCATTGTTGGCAGGTCTTGGTTCATTGTTTAGTAATCATGAAACAAATCTTTATTATTCTTATTCATTTTTCTTCTTTATTGATAGATTTTATTTGGACACAATAGACATCATCCAACAAACTCTCCCAACTCTTCTCCCATGCTGTTACCCCACCTGCCTGAAGCAAGTTCCCAGAAAAGACTTTAGCAAAATAACCTAGCAGAATAATTGTGATTAATAGTAGAGATTTCCATTAGGTTAGTCTCATCTGAAATCAACAAATATTTCTTGAGTGCAAGTTATAGTGTTGATCCTATCACCATTCAGAAATTCAAAATAGAGAATATTTACTTTCCCTGGGAATGTCATAGCATATGAATTTCTTCAGTGGAGGAAAAGTGAATTAGAAAAGAAATTATAGAGACATGACAGAGAGTATCATGGTTACATATAGTTCTAGTTCCTGCCCTTTGTTCTTTTATCTTACAAAACCAACAAAGTTTTGGAAAAATTACCATGAAATTGCAACATTAAAAAAAAATTTGCTGGTTCTAGTCACTAATAAATTATTATTTTGATAAATGATCTTAATATTTGCCTTACCCTAATCAGACAAGACTAGCCCTGGGCAAAAGCAAGTGAATCAGAGGAATATATTAAATATAATATAGTTTAAAAAGTATTGTTCTTACTGATACTTGTATCTGACTTGAGGAATACCTCAGGTGTTTATTTTAAAAAATTCTTCAGTCAATCAATTAATAAACATTAATTAGGTGCCTACTGTGTGCAGTCTAGTGTGCTAAGTGCTAAGGTGACAAAAGACAAAAAAAGGCAAAAGAAAGTCCCTGCCCTCAAGGAACTTACAATCTAATTGGGGAGACAACATGCAAACAAATATATAACAAGCAAGCTAAATATAGGATTGAAACATTTACTAAATAGATTACAAAGTCAGAATAATGATGGCATCCTAATCTACTCATTTCCTTGAATCAGTGTATATATGGAGTACAAATTTACGGAATGTAAATTTAGGAGGAATGTACTTGAGTAGGGAAACCCACGTGTCCCTGAGAAAACTCACAAGTGTGTATTGCATGTTTTGATGTCTCTAGCTTATTTAGGCAACAACCTACACACAAGTCAGCTGGTAGGTTGGAGTGACTTGGTAGCTCAAGAAACCTTTCTCTGATCTCACTTGACAGGGCTATAAGGCTCTTGCAGGTGGTTAGCCAAGAATTTCCTGTTTCTCAAAGTCTCTAAGGCAAGTTGTCTCTTCAATTTTTTTTATTAAAATATTAACGATAGACATCAAATATATCCAGCCAAACTTTGTTTAGTAACTATTTATTGTGTTTGAATTAATTAATCTCCTGAATAAAGACTCTTAACAATTTTCCAGGCACATCCTAGAGTGGTCCTCGAGTCTGGGCCACATCTTTTCATTCATCTCCATTAGCCAGTTTATACTTCCTTATTTTGGTTCTGCTCACCTTCCTTGTAAGTCCCTTTAATTGTCATGTTTTTAGCTTCCTTATTCACATAAAATAGGGGAACTGCAAAAATTGGCATCCCTTTGACTTTCCAAGTCTATGAATCTATAAAACCTACAGGGTACCACATATGTGCAGCAGCGTGCCTCTAAAATACCAGGGAATATGCATTTCTGACTGTTTGGCACCTCCTTATGCCTATCTATACCTTTAAACAGGGTTATGCATTAACCTGAAGTACTAGTATTAGGATTTTGTGTAGTAATTATATAGAAAAGCATAGTGCCTACAGAGGGCAGATTTAGGAATAGCAGGTGGAAGGCTTGATATCAGAAAAGACATTCTAATAGCTAAAATTATCTTAAAACACAATGAGGGAGTTAGGGAATTCCTCTTCATTGGAAGTCTTTAAAACAAAGTCTGGATGGTCCCTCATCTAGAATGTTGGCAGAAGAAACCAGGTGGAAAGGACATATGTAGATTGGACTCAGTCCCTGCCAATGCCGAAATTCTGTGATTCTGTAAAATGCAGAAGACAGAACACAATTTCTCCTTGTCTCTTGGCCTCTAAATAATTCCTTCCAGAGGTTTACAATAGAGCAATCATCTCCAAGGTGTAGAGTGAGAGAAGGGGCTCACTATTCTAGCCTGCATGCTAAAGGGTTTATTTGGATGCTTTGGTGCAGTAAAACAGAGCAATGCCTTCAGATGGGTAAAGGAGGGAAGGAAGATGCAGCTCAGTCACATCATACTGGTATCATTAAAATAGAGCTCTCTTGAAATCCTTAAGCAGTGTAGGTGGGAGAGTGCTCAACCGTGTCACAGACATAGGAAGCTCGACGCAGAAAGTCAGACAGTGGGTGGGGTGGCTCCCACCTCTGTGGCTAGGTCTGGTTTAGCCAGCATGACCACTGTTGCTTGAAACCAAGTAGATATAAGGGGTATGGCTAGAACAGGACGAACAAAACTAGATACATCACTGTCAGCAGCATGCTCTTAATAATAATCATCTGCCATTTACGGAGTGCTTTAAAGTTTGTAAAGTCTTACCCTTATTTTATTTGCTCTTCATAACAACCCTGTGAAATAGGTGTTTGGTTATTTTTTCCCATTTTATAGTTGAGAAAACTCAATCTGAGAAAGGTGAGGGAATTTGTCCAAGGTCTATCTAAAGCAGGATTCAAACTATGGTCAGGAAGTCTATAATTTGAGACCAGACAATTAACAAGTCTAATAATATTGTGCCTGTTGCATTTATGTTAATGTTCCCTAGCATAAGGATAAGGTTTGGATGGAGAAGAAGACTGAACCAGTCATTGAACTGTTGAAATTATCTATGGAGAAGTCATTCGAAACAATGCTGTTTCTTGGCAATGATCTCAAAGGGGCAGCAGCTAGGTGGCACAGCGGATAGAGTGATGAGCCTGGAGTTGGGAAGACTCCTCTTCCTGAGTTCAAATCTGACCTCAGACACTTACTAACTGTGTGACCCTGGGCAAGTCACTTCACACTATTTGCCTCAGTTTATCCTCTGGAAAAGAAAATGGCAAACCACTCCAGTATCTCTGCCAAGATAACTCCAAATGGAGTCATAAAGAATCAGACAGAATTGAAATGACTGAATGGCCACAAAAAATGGGTTAATAGAGCTAATGGGCCCTGAGTGACTGACTTAAATGTAGGGAGTGATGCTTAGTCCCTAGAGTATTAATGAATTATTGGTCATCACCAGTTTTACCCAGCACAGCTGAATGATAGAAAAGAGGAAGAATGAGTCAGAACAAATATGAACTAGCTTAAAAAAACTTTCTAAAACTTGTTACCTTCCAAAAGGTTTTTTTTCTAGATTCTCTTCTAAAAGTGAATTTTAAAAAACTCACCTCAAATTAATATTCTGTTCTTCCCCACCTAGTTGTTGCAAAACAGCTGTTGAAAATGTGGTAGTTTGTGATTCTTTGTCTGTAATAATACTAATTCCCATTTACATAGCACTTTAAGGCCTGCAAGGCACTTCACACGTGGGTGACATGGATGACAGTATAGCATCAACGGGATTTCCTTAAATACCATGTACGTGACTTTTGTGGGGGAAATAGCGGTTTGGGGGTAGCCTCCATGAATCACTTGCAATCACTGACTCACTGGCATCAAGTTAAAAAAAGCTGACAGCACCTTTTTCCTTCTTGTGATTAGAAGTGATGCTATCAGCATCAACTTACATCACTTTACAGTAGCAATAGATTTACCTTTCTTTGTACACATGTATTTCATGGACATAGTTGCATAGTGTTGCCCAAGGAGACAGAGAGTTTACAGAATTTGGGTTTAATGTGGACCCCTCTGTCCTTGAAAAGTTTACAATTTAATGAAGAAATTTTAAAAATGAAAATGGGGAGAATACATAGGTGAAAAGGACTAATTAAACAATGTCTATTAGCAATATTGCTGTAGGAAAAAGGCTGGGCAATCAGGAGAGACCTGGGTTCGAATCCTTCCTCTGATACCTACTAGCTCTTAATTATATGCAAGTCCCTTAACCATTCTAGTTTTTGTTTTCTCAGCAATGAAATGGAGAAAATAATGCCTTTACTAATAACCGACAGTTCTCCTCTACTCTGTCAAAATGAGTAAATGCACAAAGTGAAAAGGATTCATTAAGCCCTTACTAGATGCCAAGTACTATGCAAAGTACTAGGGAGAGACAGTCCCTGCCTTGAAGGAATCAGTTTTACTGATATATTTTGCTTTTATGTTGCCCACATTTGCCACTATATCACTTCTCCCATGCCCCCCAAGAGAAAGTTAATGAATTTTGGCAGCTTCGGGGAGTAGTGGAGAGAGTGATGCACCTGGAAACAGAAAGATCTGAGTTCAAACCCAATCTCAGACACTTGGTAGCTGATGCGACTCCAGGCAAGTCACTTAACTTCTGTTTGTCTCAGTTTCTCCATCTGTAAAATGGGAATAATAATATCACCTACCTCCTAGGGTTGTTGTGAGGATCAAATGAGATAATATTTGCAAACCTTAAAGTGTTATGTAAGTACTAACTCTTATCATAGTTACTATCATTATTGAAAAGAAGGAAAAAAAGTCAATTAAACTTATCAATATGTGGAGAAATAAGCTTACATTCTAACAGAGGGAGATTGCATATATAGGGAGTGGTAGATAAGAAAGGCTGTTTTGATCTGTAAAGTCAGAGATGGCGAATGGAATCATAAGTGTGTTGATTAACATAGCTTCCAGAAGTAATAGTAATGTTGAATTGTTGATGATTCCTAGGAGCTAGAACTGGAAAGAGGGTAGTGATGAAGGGTGGGTAGTGGTACAATAACGCAGCAGCAGGGCCAGGAAGATAGCTAGGGTGGATGGATGGGTTGGGAAGCATGATCTGGTCTCATCTGGGGCTGACTAGATATTGTAGACTAGTCAACACGTCAATTAAATCAACATGTATTTATGAAATGCCTACTGTGTGCTAAGCAAAAAGGGGATAAAATGAAATGCAGAAAGAAACAAAGAAAAACCCAGTCTGTCCTCGCTCTTAAGGAACTCGCAGTTTCATGGGGAGGTCCATAGGTGAACAATTATGTAAAACTAAGGTATATAGAAGATAAACTGAAGAGGGAAGGAATTAGCATTAAATGGGACTGGGAAAGGTTTCTTGAGGAAGGTGAGGTTTTAGCTGGAACTTGATGGAGCTGAGGCAGGAAAACATTCTAGTCATAATTCATGAAATCAGGCGAGGGAACGTCACCTGGAAGAAATAAGAAGGAGGCTCATATTATTGGATTATAGAGTAGACTGAGGGAAGTAAAGAATGAAAAAATTGGAAGAGTGGCCAGGGGATGCAGTGGAGAGAATGCTGGCCCTGGAGTCAGGAAGACTCATCTTCTTGAGTTAAAATGGGCCTCAGATTCTTACAAGCTATGTGACTGTGGGCAAATCATTTTACCTGTTTGCCTCAGTTTCCTCATCTGTAAAATGATCTGGAAGAGGAAATGGCAAACCACTCTAGTATCCTCGCGAAGAAAACCTCAAATTGGGCCATGAAGAATCGGACATGACTGAAAAGCAACTGAACAACAACAAAATGAGGGAATCAGATAAGATTATTTCTGTGGTCTCTTTCCTATAACTCTGAACGAATGAATCTTATGATCTTATTTCAGCCCTGCCTTAGGGGCATTCACTGTGAAGAGGTAGAGTGAGAAAGAGGATCTCTCAAAGGAGATGTGAAAAAATGTTCTAAAAGAATCTCCATGAGGGCACAAGACCACAGAAGCCTGGGTCAGAAACAATCTCGAAAGGAAAGTGATTAGCAATGGTCAAGCGGGAAAGAGGCGTATGTTTGACAAAAAAAAAAAAATTCTTTCCTTCCATTTCAGCTTTAATTTCAAAGGCAAACTCTATTTCTCTGAATATCATTATCTAATATTTCTACCATTGACTTCAGATTGACTTTCATGGTCCTCTTCCCCAACTACCCTTCCTGATCATGCACTACTCTCCTTGTAAGTACCTTTAGGGGAGGGATTCTGTCTTGTACCTCTTTGAATTCTCAGCATTTAGCAATAGAGTGTCTGTAAAAATTAAATGCTCAATAAGCGTTGGTTGAGGGTGATGATGGTGATGCTACAACCAGGTCAGCTTCTTTATTGTCTTATGGGCAAGGCATGTGTATTCTTGTTTTTGGTCCTTACAGAGTGGGAAAGCTGAAAGAATAATGAACTTAACTTCATTGACTCTATCACCACCTGTGTGACCTTCAGCAAGTTATTTCAGCTCTTGAGGACTTGGTTTCCTTATTTGTAAAAAAAAAAAAAAAGCAAATGAGAGGGAGCTATTATAGTCCCTGCCTTCAAGGAAGTTGCATTCTGTTTTCATCCTACCCGTTCTTCCAGTTTTGTTGAACTCTCTCTTATTCCAAGAAACCTTACCTAATTGCTTTGGGCCCCCTGGAAGTTCTCTCTTCTATTAATGAATGAATGAAAAAGCATTTATCAAATGTCCAGAGCTCTGGGGATACAAACTCTTTGAATTTTAAATTTTAATTGTGAATAGTTGGGCTGCCCAACCAGATTATAATCATCCTGAAAAAAAGAAGAATTCTTTAAAAAGAGCCCTCACAGTAATTAACTGAAGGCTTATCACATAGTATTTGCTCAATAAAGACTTATTGAAATGACTTTTCCATGATTTTCCATTTTTATTTGAGGATCACTCATAGAATGTTGATTTTTATTTATTTATTTTTTAAATTTTGGTTTATTTACTTTTAGTTTACAACATTCAGTTCCACAGTCCCTTGAGTTTCAGATTTTCTCCCTCTCCCTGCTCCCCCATCACGGCGGCATGCACTTGGATACAGGATTTACAAATATCTAGAAGGTTGATTTGACTAACAACAATGGGACCAAAACACTACCTCCCTACGTCTATGAGCATTTTCACAAAGGTTCAAATCATTAAATAATTCCTCCATTATCATCCCATTCAAGTGCCCTGGTAAACCTAAGCTCTTGAAAGCTATGCAGTGGATCACTAACTCTGGCAGGTCCTAACAAGATGAAATACGTTCCTGGCAATAGACTTTCACCAAGGTCAAATCTAGCTAAACTTGGAGAGCTGGTCACTAGGAGCTGAATTAAAAAAAAAAAAATAACATCTCCACTGATGCAGAATTCAATTCTGTAATGCCTTAATAAATGGTTTCATGAGATGTTGTATGTATACTAATTCTAATTTAATGAGATGTTCCACTGGCTTAACTTTTTCTGTTTTGAAGAGTTCCCTCTAATCACTGCTTGTTTTCCTCATGTTGTCTTTTTCTTTGTTTTCCCTTTAGAATCTCCTCATCTTCTTTGTCTCTTTTCTGGAGATAGAAAGATATCATATCTGAACTGTCCTTGCCCATTTCCATATACATTTAATCAGCCCAGTTACCACCATGAATGAGGTAAGCCTGCTTTATGTCTTAGAGTAAAATTCTTGGTTTCCTATGACCACATTGTTATGCTCCAAATAATTGTCTTTCTTTTTTACTTTCTAGGAACCAATGAATTCAAGCAACTTGGACTACTTAAATGAATATAGTGCAGTCACTCCCAGTGCAGATTACAGCATTGATGATGGATTGCTTTGCTCGATGAAGGATGTCAGAGACTTTACAATGTTATTTGTACCAATTGCATACTCTTTTATCTGTGTCTTTGGCCTCCTGGGGAACATTTTAGTGGTGATCACCTTTGCTTTCTATAAGAAAACCAAATCCATGACTGATGTCTATCTCTTTAATATGGCCATAGCAGATATATTATTCATCCTTACTCTCCCATTCTGGGCTGTAAATCATGCTACAGGCTCATGGAAGTTCAGCAATATTATGTGCAAACTGACTACAAGTATATATGCCATCAACTTTAATTGTGGAATGCTTCTTTTGACCTGTATCAGCCTGGACCGCTACACTGCTATCGTACAGGCTACCAAGTCGTTCAGGCTTCGAACCCGGACATTAGCATACAAGGAGATGATATGTTTGGTGGTGTGGCTGTTCTCTATCATAATCTCTAGTCCGACTTTTATATTCAACCAAAAATATACAACACAAGGGAAGGAGGTCTGTGAAGCCAAATACCACGCGACCTCAGAGGCCATCAAATGGAAAATACTCATCCTGGTTCTCCAGCTTCTCTTTGGTTTCTTTATCCCTTTGGTGTTCATGATATTCTGCTACATGTTCATTGTCAAAACTTTAGTGCGAGCTCACAATTCTAAGAGGCATAAAGCCATCCGGGTGATTATTGTGGTGGTCCTCGTTTTCTTGGTCTGCCAAGTGCCCCATAATATGGTTCTTCTTGTGGTTGCGAACAATACTGGTCGGCTTCGATCCTGCAGTAGTGAGAAGCTCATAGCTTATACAAGGAGTGTCACAGAAGTCCTGGCTTTTCTGCACTGCTGCCTCAACCCTGTGCTTTATGCATTCATTGGGCAGAAATTTAGGAATTATTTTCTGAAGATTATGAAGGACCTGTGGTGTATGGGCAGGAAGCATAAGCCAGCAGGCTTCTCTTGCTCTAAGATGTCTTCAGAAAACTACATTTCTAGACAGACCAGTGAAACCTATGAGAATGAGAATGCATCATCTTTTACTATGTAGTGTACAATGGCTAAAATACTTGTGACAGGCTTTAGAAAATGATGTCAAAGAGTTTCCTTATCATCCCTTGGATGGCCTATTCATCTGTATCATCATCATACAGTATCTAATAATTACAGATAAGTAGAAAATACAAGCAGAGAAATTATTGTTTAGAAGTAGTAGAAGGATAGCATGGAAAAACCACAGAAAAAAAAAAGAAACCAAAAGATCCAAGCCTATTTTTAGTTAATTGCTTAAACCTAAACAAACGTTTTTCAAGTCAATCAATGGACAAATTTATTTACTTTAGCTTCCATGTCTTTAATTCCTACACATATCTCAAGTGTTATTTTTTGAAGTTAAATGATTAAAAGGCAGTAGGAAGAAGGAAGCAATCAGCTTGGAATATTCCAGCTAGAAAAATGACTCCTACTGGAATAGGAAGTGGTTATGTTAACAACAGTTTGTTGAATCTTAAATTGAGAGCTGGATAGGGGCTGTCTAGCCCAACCCAGTAATATAAAAGTATGGAACTTTGCCTAAGAGCACACAGGGAATACATGTTAGCACTGCTATTTGAACCTAGGCCTCTTTCCAAAGTAGTTCATGAGCTTCTGTGGATAAGACAGTCAATATTGTAATGAATTAAAAAAAACCCAAAACTAAAGCTAAAACAAAAAAAAAAAAACCCTGATATAGAAAGAACTCTATTTTCTGTGGTTGGTACCTATTTTATAAGCAATAAGGAAATTGGCTAACATTACTACTTTTAGAAATCTTATGTTCTAATAGGTTTAAAAAAATAAACCTTGGTTTTACAACTAATGAATTTTTCTGAGGTACAGTAGAAACAGCTTTTATTTCCTCTGTATCACATAATAGAAAGACTGGGGAATTCTGATTATTCACTCCCCCCAAGTTAGTCATTTTATATGTAATGTTTGAATTTCTAGTGATTCTTTAAACGATCTTACTCTGAAAGAGAAGTTTGCTATGGTTTATCTTCATTTATTCTATTCACTGTGTCTGAGAAATTACATAATCCAAATGTTTTTTTGAAGTAGTATATAGATATAGAATAATAATTGGGAAATTTAAAAAATACTAATATTCTTTACGAGAAAAATGTTGGAAAGTTTATTGATGAAGAATGCTTCACACAATACTGGATTGCTTTTGTAACCCTTTTCTAAGGTGATATTTAAAGATTCAAGAAATGTATTGTTAGAAAAGAGCTTTGTAAAACAAAATCTTATTGCATATTTGAAAAAGCTGGTTTTATTGGACTGCTGAATGAGTACAGTGATGGCTGCATTGACATATGAGAGTTTGGGAAGTTTTCACTACCCTAAACCAGCAGGTACGTGGAAAGTTGCCAGCAGATGACTCCAGTCAAAAAGAAACAATAGTTTATTCAGACAGTCCTTGATCTATGACTAAGAGTATGAATGTGATCTATAAAAAGAAACATGTTATTTTATTTGAAAAGTAGGTCAGTGACACCTTCTTTGTAGACATGGCCAAGAAATGGGCCATTTTATATCTGTCAATTTTCCTGGTAATTGAAATGGCAGTTGTCTTTTTTTTAAGAGGGTGGGAGGTATTTTAATCATTTTTGATGGAAATTCAACTGTATTCTACATGTAATTTAACATTAGCTTTGTGACACACAGTCATCTTTCAGACTAAATTCTTATGCTTTACTGCAGTGCTGTGATGGCCTCAGGGCCTATCAAAATGTACAAGGCTATTTGCCTCTATAAGTGACTCCAGACCTTTAAGGTTCTATAGTTCCAGTGTTTGCTTTTTATAGCTTTTCTGTTTCCTCTTTGCCATTATCTGTCATATCTTGTTATGTTCAGGGTATCTGCCTCTGGATGGGCTCCCTTTTTAATTGGTTAGTTTTACTCTTATATGATCTAACAAAGCATGTCAAAGTTGAATGAATCATAAGAGTAAAATGAAGTGAAGTGAAGGCCTGAGGGACTCTCCTTTGACCAAAGCTTTAGTGTACTGACTTTGTGACATCTCTTTTTAATCTTTAGGAGCCTTTTGTTTTCTGGGATAAATACTAACAATGTGTATTTATGTACCACCTCCATGAAATTCCTCATCTAAAGTCTCATTGTGGCATAAAGATGACCCAAGGGTTTTGAAGGGTCTAGCAATGAAGTGGCAAGTTCTGGTAGCTTCTACTATGCTGAAAAGACTTTGAGCAGGGTCCCTATGACCTACCATATCTCTATTCTAAGGACCAGTGTATCATGGCTCATCATCAAAAATATGGAACCTTTGAGGATTAATTCTTTGGCTGTGTTACCCCATGAAACAGGGAACAACAAAACTTTTAGTTTACAAAATGCTTTTGCGCAACAATCTTGTGAAGTAGTTATTAAGAATTTTTATTACCCCATATTATGGATAAAGAACTGAAATTCAGAGAGTTTCAAAGATTTGTCCACAAAGGGAAAATGACCCACATGTACAAAAATATGTCTCAGATCTCTTTGTGATAGCAAAGAACTGGAAATTGTGGAGATGCCCATCAATTTGCGAGCGGCTGAATGAGTTTGGTACATGATTATAATGGAACATTATTGTGCTATAAGAAATGATGAGCAGGCAGATTTCAGAAAAATCTGCAATTACATGAACTTATGCTGAATGAAGTGAGCAGAACCAGGAGAGCATTGTACACCGTAACAGAAACATCTCGCTAAGATCAACTTTCATAGACTTTGCTCTTCTCAGCAATACAATGATCCAAGACAATTCCAAAGGACTCATGATAGAAAATGCTATCCACATCCAGAGAAAGGACTGTGGAGTCTGAATGCAGGTTGAAGTATACTGTTTTTACTTTTTTTGTTTTTTTCTTTCTCACGGTTTTTCCCTTTTATTCTGATTCTTCTTTCACAGTATGACTAATGTGGAAATATGTTTAACATGATTGTAGATGTATATCAGACTGCTTGATGTCTTGGGGAGGGAAAGGAAAGGGAGAGCAAGAGAAAAATTTGGAACTCAAAATCTTACAAAAATGAATGCCTAAAATTATCTTTACATATAAGTGGAAAAATACTATTAAGTGAAAAAAAGCAAGATTTGTTCAGCATTGTGGGCCCTTGAACCCAAGTTATCTGACTCTAGCACCAGAGCATTTTTCATCATACCAAACTACCATTATATCTTGAGGGACTAAATAAAAAGAGAGAGAAGAAGAAATAGAAGAAAATGGGATAGAGGGAAATACACAGTTAGTAATCATAACTGTGAATGTGAATGAGATGAGCTCACTCATAAAATGGAAGTGGATAGCAGAATGGATAAGAAACCAGAGTCCAATATTTTATTGTTTACAAGAAACACACTTGAAACAGAAAGACATATACAGAGTTAAAATAAAGGGCTGGAACAGTATCTAATAAGCTTCAGCTGAAGTAAAAAGGGCAGGGGTACTCTTATTAAAAGATATAATCAGGGAAATTACTTTTTGCTAAAAAGCTACCATGGACAATAAAGTTAATATCACAATTTTTACAGCAAATTTCTCTCATGAAGGCCTCATTTCTCAAATATGTGGGGAACTGAGTCAAATTTATAAAAATAAGAGCCATTCCCCAATTGGTAAATGGTCAAAGGATATGAACAGGCAGTCTTCAGAAGAAGAAATCAAAACTATCTATGTCCTATAAAAATTATCTAAATTACTATTGATTATAGAAATGCAAATTAAAATAATTCTGAGGTACCACCTCACATATATCAACAATAATAAATGCTGGAAGGGAGGAGGGGAAAATAAGTGCATTAATGTATTATTAGTACAATTGTGAACTAGTTCAGCTATTCAGGAGAACAATTTGGAATTGTGCTTAAAGTGCTATAAAACTATCATACCCTTGGACACAGCAATACCACTACTAGGTCCTCACCTCAAAGAAATCAAAGAAAAAAAGAAAAAGAACCTATTTATACAGATTTATTAATAATAGCTCTCTTTGAAGTGGCAAAGAATTTGAAATTGATGGGTTGCTCATCGATTGGGGAATGGATGAACTAGTAGTAGCATATGACTGTGATGAAGTACTATTGAGCTATAAGAAATGACCAGGGGGTAGTTTCAGGGGAAAAAAAAAAAACATGACAAGACCTATATGAACTGATGAAGAATGAACTGAGAAACACTAGAAGATCATTATGCATAGTAATAACAATTTTGTGATGATAATCAGCTGTGAAAGACTTGGCTACTCTGATCAATACAATGATTCAAGACAATTCCAAAGACTCATGATGAAAAAATGCTATCTACTTCAGAGAGAGAGACAAAGAGAGAGAGAGAGAGAGAGAGAAGGAGAGAGAGAGAAAAAGAGAGAGATCATAAAGTTTAAGTGCAAATTTAAGTATAATTTTCTTTATTTTGTTGTATTTTTTTTGCATCATGGTTAATGATTTTATATGTATAGTTGTCTTCTCAGTGGGTGAAGTATGGAAGGAAGGTAGAGAATTTGGAACTCAAAATTTAAAATGACAAGAATGTTATAAATAAATAATTTGTTTTAAAGTAAAAGAAAAATAAACTGGGACTATATCGGATAGATATAACATGGAGTTGGGATGGGGGGAGGAGTAGTAATGGAATATATAGCTTCAAGTATTTGAAGGATTGTTATATGAAAGAGGAATTAGATTTATTTTGCTTGACCCCAAAAAATAGAACTAGAAAAAGTGCTAGAAAGTAAAGGAGTAGGATTTCAGTTCACTATTAGGAAGAATTTCCTAAAAATAAGAATTGTGCAAAAATGGAATGAATTTGCTCCATAGGAAGTAAGTTTCTCATCCCTAGATGCTTTCCAACAAAGAATTCCTTTTTAGAGAGGTTGTAGATGGATTAGTTGACCTATAAAGTCCCTTTCAGCACTGAGATTCTGAAATTATATTCTATAGTTAGATGCATACACCTCAGGATGGAAGACAGGTAAGCTAATTAAATAAAATCATAGATGAGTATATATTAATTGTATTTTCAAATATACTTCTGGATTCTAGATACTGTATTAGACCACTATTTATCCCCTAAATGAATTACTGCATCTCTTCAAATGTCTTAACGCTCAAAAAAATGTATGCACACAATTTGGTCCAAGTGAATTCCAATTTTATATGTACTTAATAATGGTAGTAGAGTAGTTACTGGTGATTGATATATTTTTATATTAGTGTATCACTTTGGTTAGCCAGAGGTCTTCTGTCTCCTGGACTGATAATAATAATGATAATTCATTGGAAATTGAGGGGATCTCCATCAGAGGGAATGGCTTAACAAGTTGTAATATATGAATGTAATGGAATACTATTGTGTTTTAAGAAATTTTGAGCAGGTAGATTTCAGAAAAAAAAACTGGAAAGACTTAAATGAACTGATGTTGACTAAAGTGAGCAGAACCAGAACATTGTACATAGTAACAGCAAGATTGTGTGATGACCAGTTTTGCTACACTTAGCTCTTCTCAGCAATGCAATGATCTAAGACAATTCCAAAAGACTCATGATGGGAAATGCTGTCCACATCCACAGAAAGGACTATAGAGCATGAATGTAGATCAAAGCATACTATTTTCTAGTTCTCCTTTTTTTTCTTTCTCATGGTTTTTCCCTGTTGTTGATTTTTCTTTCACAACATGACTAATGTGGAAATATGTTTAACATGATTGTACATGTATAGCCTATATCAGACTGCATGCTGGCTTGGGGAGAGGGGAGGGATGGAAAGGGAAATTTTAGAACTCAAAATTTGATAAAAGCAAATGGTGAAAACTAAAAATAAATAAATAAAAATTTTAAAATAATAATAGTCCGTACATTTGTAGTTAAGAATTAGCTTGTATGCAGTCCCCAACTTACGAATGGATTAGTGTCTTTTTTTAAATACAGAGACTTTAAAATTTTCAGTTCCAAATTCTCTTTCTCCCTCCCTCCCTGCGTCCCTCCTTCTTCACACAATGAGAAGCTAAATACCAACCTATTACAAATATGTATAATCATGCAAAACGAATTTTGACATCAGCTATGCTATTAGATTGTCTTCTAAAAGTTGAGTTGGGTCAGGTGTATGTCACCTGGAATGAATTCTTCCCTTACGGTATTATATGTGGTGTTTAGGTTCTTAGGCTAGCCCTGAAACAATAAGGCTTTAGAGGCAGGAGAGCTTTCAGTCATCATCCAATCCCCATTCCCCAAGAGACGCCGATAACCTTGCAGCAGGCCTCCAACTCTTAGTCCAGCACTTTTTTGCTGTTAAAGCATATTGAATCCAGTGTCACTGAACAATTCAATTCAGCAAATGCTTATATGTGTAGAGCACCGTGCTGTTCTAAGAGAGAGAGTTCACAAAAGGACAGAAGATTCTGTCCTCAAGGACAATCTTCTGAGGGATTGTAGTAACAAGCACCCTAGCACGTCCAGGATGGCCCGCTAGCACAGGTTCTTTGATTTGTTTTGCTAAAGGAAAGACAACTTTTAAAGGGGTCAACAATCTTCCTTTAATTACAGATCAGTAGAAAATACAAGCAGAGAAATTAGCACAGAAATTCAACAGACAGGGCTCCTACTGTCTGAGCAAAGTGAAAAAACCACTTACATACACCATCTGATCGGGAGAGCACAAACCTCTGAGTGGTTGGGTGTGTGTGGGGACTCTTAACAAATGGCTACTCAGAGTCCCATCTAGAGAATAAAAAGATCCTTCCCATAAATGAACCTCCCAAAGCAAAAGGCCATCCTCCCAGAATATATAGCAAAGACTCGGCTCCTAATTGGCTCAGAACCAAAAGGTATGAAATCTACTTGATTCAGCACAGCTGTGAATTATCAAGGTTCAAAGAAGATTAATCCTTCTGATGCTTATAATTTAGCCTGAGCCTAGGAAACTGAACTCCAGAAACAACAACAACGGCCACAAAAAATCCCACTTTGCTTACGCTAAAAGGAATGATGCACAAATATGGGTAACTATGATACACATGATCACATAAGGAAATTAAACTGCTGTGAAGTAACATGCAACACAAAGTCTAAGGAACGTCCACATTAACGAGATCACAGATTTATCAGAGTGTTGGTCAGTGTCCAATAAAGGAAAGAACACTGGTTCTGGGTTCAGTGAACCTGTCTCTCATTCTTACCATCTGCTCGACCTTGAGCCAAATACTTAGCTTCCCTGTGACTCAGTTCCTCACCTATAAAGTGAAGGGATTAGACTAGATAGTCCTAGTGAACATTTTAATTTGCTTTAAGGTTTGCAAAGCACTTTGCAAATATTATCTCATTTGATCCTCACAACAACTCTGGGAGAGGTACCATTCTTCTTCTCACTTCATTGATGAGGAAACTGAGTCAGGCAGAGGCTAAGTGACTGTTCAGAATCACATAGTTAGTACATTTCTGAGGCAAGATTTGAACTCAGGAGTAGCTAGAGTTGGTACAGAGGATAGAAAAACAGGTCTGGAGTCAGGAAGACCCATATTCTAGCCTCAGACTCTTACTAGTTGTGTGACTCTGGACAAGTCACTTCACCCACTCAGTTTCCTCATCTGTAAAATGAAATGGCAAACCACTTTGGTGTCTTTGCCAAGAAAACCCCAAATAGGGTCATGAAAAGTTGAATATGACTGAAATGACCAAATAACAGCAACCTCTAACTCTAGGTCTAGTGTTCATTCTGCTTGGACACTTAAATGGCTAGATCAGCACTCCTTAAACTGTGGGTAGTGACCCCATATGCACTGCATCCTGGGCCTTTGGCAGTCATCTTGACTTTTGTCTTGGCAGTAGACTTCAATGACTCTGAAAGAGAATGAGGCTGTTGACTTTGTACAGCTCTGCCTCACTTCAATTCATATGCAAGATATCACCTTGGGATGTCATTGGTCCTCTTCAAAAACAAGGGAGGAACAACAACAGCTCTGGTTAAAGTGTTCAGCTCTGGGGGCTAAATTTTAGAAAGGGTGTTGACAAGCTGAAGTTCATTCTAAAGAGGACAACCAGGATGTTGATAAGATTGGAGACCATGCTACATAAGGTTCCACTGAAGAAACTAGGGATGTTTAGCCTGGAGAAAAAAGAATTTAAGGGCGAAAAGATAGCAAGTGGTAGACTGGTAAGTGTCTAACAACCAGCTCTCTGGGGAAATAAAAGACATGCGCATGATGCACTTTTAAGTTTAATCTGTATTGTTGATATTTTTCCCATTTTTCTTGAATCTAGATAATCGACAGACCAATAAATCAAGCTGCCTTAGAGGGATCTAGGTGACACAGTGGATTAGAGTGCTGGGCCTGGGGTTGGAAAGACCACAGTTCCTAACCTTACCTTAGACACGTAGTAGCTGTGTGACTCTGGCAAGTCCCTCAACCTCTATTAGCCTCAGTTTCCCCAGTTGTAAAACCTTCCTCCTAGGGTTGTTATGAGGATCAAATGAGATAATAATTATAAATTAAATTCTCTTTATGCAGTGCCTGGCATAGAGTAAGTGCTATGAAATTTAGCCATTATAGCACTTGGTACAGTGCCTGGCACATACATAGTAGGCAACTTAACTAATGCAGGTTTCCTTTCCCCCCTGATTTGAAGTATTGGCTAATTTCTGAAGTGTAAATGCCCATATTAAAATTGAACAACTTGCTTTCATGAGCCACTTCAAACTAGCTCCAGCATCCCCCTGAAGATAGCTGTCTACAAATATTTGAAAAGCTGCAATATGGAAGAAAGATTAAACTTATTATACTCGGTTCCAGGACCAATGGGTAGAACTTGCAGAGGCAAATTGAGACTTGACACAAAGAAAAATTAGAGTTATACCAAAGTAGAATTGGCTGCTTTTGGAGCTGTTGGGTTTCCCCTGACTGAAGGTCTTCAAGTAAAGATTGGGTGATCATTTATCAGTGATGTTGTAAGTGGGGATTTTTGTTTGGGTATGGGTTGAATAAACAGTCTCTGAGGTCACTTCCAGCACTAAGAGCTTATGATTCTGACTAGACTGGGTAAACACAATGCAAATTGTACTCTCGACTCTAATCATCATTTACAATGCTCTTTCTCTGGGGAAATCTACCTTTAGTTCAAATCTGGGAAACTGGGAACACATCCCCTGTCTTTGCCATTGCCTTAATTTCTGCTGCCTCCCTTTGCCTTGATGGTAGAAACCAGAGATTCCATTCATCCCACACCTACCTCTTGCCACCCTGACCAAAGCAGGAGCTGTGGGGACTCTTCTGAACTCCTTGTACTTTAGTAGCTGAGTAGGGATTTGAATCCATCCCATTGAAATTCAAGAATAAAGGACTTGACAATCTTTATCTCTTTTTCTTAGACAGTGGGAATTGGTACTTCTCTGCAGAAATAACAAGACATCTGTTGCTAGATTTGAGAATTTCTCTTGTAGTGTTTCCAGTGATGGGTGGGTGGGGAGGTGAAGACTGAGGTGTGGGTGTGTGTGGGGCAAAGGGGAATGGTGGTGGTGGATGATGATGGTTCTTTTGAGAGCCAGGACTTCTATACTTCTAGCACATTTACATGTAGCTTGGAGGTTTTTATCTCAGAAGTTTAATTTAGAGCCCAAGATCTTAGAATGCAGATGTAATGTCTTGGCCACAATCTCTGCAGGAGATCATTGCCTAAAGGTTGAGGCAGAGATTTCTCAGTGTTCTCCTCAACCTTATAGAGTTTTGCCCTGACCTAGAAGCTGAAGCAAGAAACAAGAACAGGGAGAAGATTAGTGTGAGGAAACACAGGTCACCATTTCAAGAAAAGAGGAAATGGAGATCTTTGACAACCCAAAAGGTTAAAACTGCACTAAATCACAGCTGGGATTAGTTTCCCTGTTGAGGAACAGACATGGTCTTGTGCTGAGCTTTGGACAGTCCAGAGAATAAAAGCATTGATTAGATCTGAGAGTATTTGGTGCCTGTTTTTCTCTTATGCTTTCTAGGAGACAGGACTCCTCCTCTCACCTACCTATCCCAATTTACTCTCTGTTTTTACCTGACCTTACACAATGTGGTAGCAGTAACATCTATCCTTCACAGCCTGTGTTGATTTTTCTGTAAAAGTACTGAAACCTTACTAAAAATTTAATTAGTCTATGAGACTAAGGTTCAAACTACTGATATCACTTCCTTCACTTGAACATAAAAACCTAGCACAGAAGGAGTTGGGGGTTCCTCGGATTTGATACGTCTTACAAACTGGGCATATCAGCTTTGGCAAATAAGGAGGCAGGGAGCTGTGACCCAATGAAACCCTGGATGAATATAATTTCCACGCTATTGAATAAACCTGTTTTTGCTAAATGTTAACTTGTGATTCCTTCATTCTAATCCTATTGTGAAATACCAGAATGTCATGAGTCAGGCCTAACCCAGAAAATATGAAGAGTGAAATGGAAGAAGATGGCTAGCCATGGCCTCTTCTTCCTTTTACTCTTCTACCTGTAGTCTAAGTATTTGTCACTTGGAACTATTACCAGTATTAAAAATAGAGCTTGGGGGACACAGGCTATTGTGTTTTTGAGATTTTCACTAAAAAGACAGGTATCTTGTCTATCAGTTTTAATTATCTTACTGCACATGGGAGATTAGGTATGGAAGGAGAAAACTCAGAAGAGTTTTCTAAACTATAGGAGTTTTATTTCCACAAAAAAAATTCAAATTAGTGCTGCTAGTGCAATCTTTCTGGCTGGGAATTCAAGGAACCAAACATCACTGTTTACTTAAGGGAGAAACAAAACACTTTTCAGAACCAGCTCCTTCTAATACACAAGGAGTAATAGTTACAGACAGGGGTGGGCACCCGAGGCCTGGAGGCCACATGTGGTCCTCTAGGTCCTCAAGTGCAGTCCTTTGAATCCAAACCTCACAGAACAAATCCCTTCAACAAAAGTTAATTTGCTCTGTAAAAACTTGGACTCAGTCAAAAGGCTGCACCCAAGGACCTAGAGGGCCATATGTGGCCTTGAAGCCCCAGGTTCCTCACCCCTGGAAGTGAATGAAACAGGAGCCACTTTTTCCCCATTTTGTCCTGCAAGTTCATTGTGTGCTTGAAAGGGAAAGCCTTTTCTCTGAAGAGGAGTGACTGCTGGGGAAGCTCCATCTACAGAAGGTGTGTGTGTGGGGGGGGGGGATGAGGATTCTCTGTTAGGATGGAGAAGAATGGCTCCATCAATTATGCTCAGTTGGTTCCTCTAGCTCAAGGGATGGCTGAGAGCTCAGCTTGCCTTCTCACCAGCATCACCTGGTGGTTATATGGGTCATTGTCTTTGTGCAATTCTGGTAGCGTGGCATGAAAATCATTCTTATGTCCTTATGGATGATTGCTAGCTAGCATCATCACCATAGCTTTAAGGCATGGGTTAATCACCCTGTTTTATTAGGTGCTATAGGGGGAGCCATGCAGTATTTCACTATCATAGACCTATAGAACTGGAAGGTGTCTTTGGGGTTCAAACTCCCACCCAATTATAATTCCCTTCTACAACTACTTGATGTTATTAATTAGGACAGAAAATACCAGACATTTAGAGCAGATATCAACAGTCCATTAAAGAAACACATAAAGGTTACACATGCATGTGAAGGTAAGTTTTATTTTATGCATATTGGATAAGCACAAATTCATTTTAGTGCGTGCATACTTAAAATATCTATTACCAACGGTCATACCTTTGATTTCGTAGGACCAGAAGAGATCTAACAGATTTTCTGGTAGAATTGCTTCATTTTACATATGAGGAAGATTTATAGGGAGTAAAGAGCTGACCCAGAATTACAACCCAGGTCTCTCATCTCCAGATTGAAAGCTCTTTCCACCACATTACACTTCTGAAGTAAAAACTGGTCCTCTTAATCTAGCCTCTTTAATTTTGATTTCTTTGCATTTTTTGTTAGACCTACTTTCTACTATCTTAACTTTTCTTCCTACTCCGTGGTGAACACACTCTAATGCCAGTAAGAGCTGAGGCCCAGCTCAGTTTAGAGGAAGAGACAAAAAAAAAGGGGTTTGAATCTTAATGAGACAGCAGAGGTTTATTTTATGTAGTGAGCAACATTGTTAAATTTCCACTGCAGATTTACCCCAGTACTAAAGACTTCTGGTACTAGGCTACTAAGAGAAGTTACTAAGTACTACATAGGGAAAACCTATTGTTCAAACCAGGAGCCTTTGAAAGAATGCTTTTTAAAGCCTTTGACATTCATCCAGCAAGATGAATCTTCTCTTATTTTGCATCTCACCGAATATTGAAGTATCGTATAATATTTGACTTTCAGTATAATTCCCATTCATCAGCTAGGTGGTGCAGTGGATAGGTACTGGATGTGGACTCTGGAAGAGTCAACTTCCTGAGTTCAAATCTAGCCTCAGACAGTTACTGGTTGTGTGATCTTGGGGCAAGTCACTTAACCCCTTTTGCCTCAGTTTTCTCATCTATAAAACAAGTTGGAGAAGGAAATGGCCAATGATTCCAGTATCTTTCACAAGAAAACCCTAAATGGGGTCACAAAAAGCCAGACACCACAGAAATGATGCATTTACAATTACAGCAACAGCAACAACAACATAATTCATATGATAATATTTGACCCATTGAATCCATTGTTGATGCTGAGCTAGAAAATTAACATTTTCAATTGTTTATAATTATTATAAAATGTTTGCTTTATGGTTAAGTGGGGCCCAAAATAGAATGTGTAATTTTATTGCACTCAAGTTAAAATGACATTCAATGAGAAGTCCTCTTAAATCTCAGTTTTAAAACTGTGCTCTTTTATCAGCTGTGCAAAAATTAATTCTAGATATAACCTTTCAGGAATATGTTGGTCAGGCTCACAGAAATCAGAACTCAAAAGAGACGCTGGAGAGCAGCTAGTCCAGCCAAATTTTTTTCATAAATAAGGAAAATGATCTTGGGAGCAATGAAATGATTTGTCAAAGGTCCCATGATTGGTAATTAATAGAGCCCTAATTAATAAAGCCGGAATTTGAACCTCTCACTCCGAATCCAGTGCTCTTTTCCTTTCCCCAGGATTCAGATTCTTTCATGTCTCAATGTATCAGCAACACAGCATTCACAATGCCTACAGTAACTATAAGTATGCTGATATGGTTATTAATCACAAAATGTAACAGGCTCTCTACATAAGAAATATAGCTAGAGCATTCATTTAAATACCAGAAAACTGACTCCCCAAACCAGAAAGTCAAAGCCAACATAGTAGTTATGATTGGCACATGTAGTTAAAGTAGTAAACACCCACATTCTCAAACCTTCAAAACGAGACAGGCTACCTCAGGCAAAGATCCTCCTTTCCTCATGCACGCAACTGCTTAGTGCCCAGGCAACTTGCTCCCAGCACCTCCGGTCCCCGGCAGTTCCCATCCCTGGCAGTCCTCAGCAGGAGTCCTTAGCAGAGATTCTGGCCGGCTCAAAGAAAAAGGAGTTTGCTCTGCAACCACAGCCACTGCCTCTGCCGCTGCTTCCAGTCAGCACTAGATTAGCGTTCTCTTGCTCCACCCCTTCCTGCTATGTCAGGAAGTTCAAGGGGCATGGAAGATCTTCAAATCCCAGTATCGTTACATTCATTTATCCCAAAATAGAATAAAAAAGACAAGGTGCAGTTGCTAGGAAGTCGACCTCCAACTTAGGGAGACATGGGTTCAAGTGTTGGTTATGTGACTTTGGGTGAGCTACCTAACTTTTCAGCCTACCAGACAACTTTCTCAGATTGTAATTTGTCAGGAAGGTTCCTGTCTTTACTGGTGGACGACCTTCATACAATGAAATCACTGGTATCTCCACACCTCCCACCCGAATGCGTAGTTAGATATACAGTCTCAAATATAGGCCAAAGTAAATGCATTTAGAAGCAGGGACCAAAGAAAATTGCCTAATTGGGGGAGATATGGGAAAGCTCTCCCCTAATGGCCCATTGTAACGTCTCTTTGTGATGTGAAGATGATTCTGTGTCCTTGAAGGCTGAGCAGATGGAGTACAAGCTCCTCCTTTCATGGGGGACAACCTTCAAATGTGAGTTTGGAAATAATTTCTGTTTCTGTCGGAAGAGAGCTGGCCTAACTAAGTTCAGAGAGATTCTTCACCTACAGATTGGCCGTGGGGTGATACCTTTTCTTGACAGAGCAACTCATTAAGACTGTCTAGGAAGGCAGTGGTTATGAATTGTGCTCTCAGGGAAAGTACCAGCATTGATCACACTTCTGGCTTCTTGAAATAATCAAGTAAGGGGGAATACGTGTGAGAGGACTGTGTCCAGATTAGGTGGCAAAAAGCAGTCAGAAAGTCTCTGATCTTTCCAGAAAGCTTGATAGAGAAGGTGAGATTTCAGAAGCTGTTTAAATGTTAGGAAAGATCATTGTTAATTGGGCTGGTGAAAGGAAAAAAGGCAATTCTTGATTCAAAGGGACAACTTTGGAAAGCACTAAACAAATGTTTATTAGGTGCCTATTATGGGTAAGATACCGTGCTTGACACTGAGGAGCCAAAATTCAAGACAAAACAGTACCTACCCCCAAGAAACTTTATATTCTACTGAGAAAGCTATGGGATGAAAGAAGAACTACCATACAAAAGGCTCATTTCAAGAGATGAGCCTAAAAATAGTGATAAGACCTAGGTAGGCTGGGATGAAGAAGATAAGGGAAGGGAAGGGACAATCCAAGATATCATGATGTATGAGTTTTGAAGCATAGGTGAAGACATATGGATCTCACCTCTATTAAATGGGAGGCCACCATTGAACTTTAAAGAGTCAAGAATATGGTCAGAGAAAACTCTAGGCAGAGAGAGAAAAAACGAACTAAAAGTCAAAATCTATAAGATAAAAGAGTACAGTGGAGAGGAAGTTGCAGCTTTTGAGGTGAAAGACTCAAAAGTCTGTATTAGAATAGAGATGATATGAATTGGCAGTAAGGAAAAGTTGGATAAGAAGAAGTGACAAAATCTGACAGACAATCAGATATTCATAATGATTGGGCAAACCTGGTGAGGCAACCTGGTATGGAGGATCACTCGCTTGCCTTATAGGAAGGAAGACTTGTGTTTGAACCTCACCTTGGACACTCTGTAGCTGTGTGACTCTGGGCAAGTCACTTAACCCTGTTTCTTCAGTTTTCTCATCTGTAAAATGAACTGGAGAAGGAAATGACTAACCACTCCAGTATCTTTGCCAAGAAAACCCCAGATAGGGTCATGAAGAGTCAGACAGGACATGACTGAAATGACTCAACAACAATGTACAACATTTTGTAAAACTTATAATGTTATGTAAATGCTGAGTGCACATATATAAACTATATCAGATTGCTTACTGTATCAGGGAAGGGGGAAGGGAGAGAGGAAGGGAAAGATAAAATTTGTAACTCTAAATTTAAAAAAGTTTAAAAAATTGTTTTAACATGTAATTGAGGAAAAAAATAAAGTATTATATAAAATGTTATATAAATACAAGTTATTCTTATAAATCAGAGAGTATGAAGGTGTCTTTGCTTGACTTGTTGGAGAGAGATGATATTTCTCACCATGTTGCAAAAGTTAAACATCAGGAAAAACCTTGATGAAATGTTTCTGGATTTTTATGTATTTTTTAGGCTTTTGTACTTTTTATTTACAAAAAAACACTCAGTAAATCCTCTACTACTATTAATTGCTTATTTGGCAAGAGGGGCAGTATGATGTAATGGATAGAAAGCTGGCCTGGAAATCAGGAAGACCTGGTTGAAACCTACCTCTGACACATTGGGGCTCCGAGACTCCAGGCAAATGACTTAATCTCTCAGTGGGTGTGCTCTATGCAACTCTAGAAGACTATAAGGTGCAAACCTGCTCTGTAAGAAGGCATTTCCCCATAGGAGTCCTCTATACCAATGAAATTATAGGACTGGGATCCCTTATTCTCTAAGGGGAAGCCATTATTCTAAGAAATTTACTTTTTAGATAACCAGCTAAGACAGGGTGCTCACCCATCACGAGCTGGGAGGTAGTTCCAAAATTAAACATCAGGCTGAGTGTACACATTTATGAGAGCTATTAAGATACACACACATACACACACACACACACACACACACACACACACACACACACACACACCCCAAACCAAACCAATAACCCTAGTTCACAAGTAACATCTTCCACTGTACCTCTTTGTGTGCTGAAATGGAGTGATGCCATATGTTTAACTCCCTAGTGAAAATATAATACTTTTTTTCCTTATACAAATGTAATAAACGTCACTTGCTAAGACTGGTGCACAGCTGCCCTCTGGTGAATTTAAGCTGTGTTGACATTTGAGAGTTTCTAAAAGGATAAAGTTCAAGTACTAACTAAATTCTAAAATACATCCATCTCGGATACAGCTTTGTTGATACAATTAGGTCATCTAAAATTGGGGCAGCTAGGTGGTGCACTGGGCTTGGAATCAGAAAAACTCATCTTTGTGAGTTCAAATCCAGCTTCAGACATTTACTAGCTGTCCCCTGTTTGCCCCAGTTTCTTCATCTGTAAAATGAGCTGGAGAAGGAAATGGCAAACCACTCCAGTATCTTTGCCAAGAAAACCCCAGAAGGGGTCATGAAGAATCAGACTTGATTAAAATGACTTAACAACAACAATCTAAAATTGCCAATCTTGACAGGTATGTCACAGCAGAAAATATTTGTCAGTATCACTAAGTTTGAAAAAAAAAAACATCTAAAAATTAGAATATTTGAAACTTGGGAACTGAGGACTAAGGGTATTGGACTTGGAGTCATTGGAGGTCTCTTCCAGTTCTATCTAAATCTATAAGCCCATGGCTATGATCAAAATAACATTTAATGAATCTTAAACTGAAATTAAACTTATTAAATTGAAATTTCTTGATGACAATTTAGAAAAGTCCAAGAAATACCAATGTTTACAATTTGTCTGAAAAACATTGCTAGATTCCAAATTGTGCTTCTCATGCCTCCCCCCCACTTGTAGCATTTGTATTACAAATGACAACTTACCTCCAAATAGATCCTGCTCTCATGTGTTGTTAGGGGTGTGACTGTGATCCTGGGTTCTTGATGTCTACACCAGTAGAAAGTAAGTTCTTGTCAAGCTGGAGGACCTTCAGATAAATTCCCAGAAATTGACTATATCTGCTGTCCTAAAACCAGCCTAGGTAAGAGTGGAGACATTCAGCACCACGGGGTTGGTACCATAGAAACACTATTGATATGAATGACTTTCAGGCTTGACAATTGACTAATAGATGATGAGTTCTTTGACTGTGACAACCCACAAAACAGCAACAGCAAAATGAAAAATTTAAATAGAAAATCTCCCACAGTTCCTTGTGATACCTTCTGCAGTGGATGGAAGACTTGAGGAAGAAGAAGGGAGTATTATGAATCACAGAGGTTTCAAGCCAGCAATAAATGTTAACTTGGTAACTGGTATTTTAAATATGAAGTATTTGTCCAACGAGTGGACATCAATTTTGATATTCTTTTATAAGTTAAATTAAAAGAGACAAAAAAATTGTCCCTAAATGGAAAGAAAGATGACTCACTGGTTCTCTTTGGAGAAGTATATAAAGGAATATGTAGAGTTGGTTTTATCATGTTTCCAAAGACATCAAGAAAAATAATTTCATGGGACATTTGTTGATCTTGACTGGTAGTACTTATAATGAGCCCTAGGAGAAAAGATAACCATGAAGCTAAATTGCAGTTCATGAACTAAGAATAGAGAAGGATAGAGGAACAATAAGAAGAGAACTTCAATGAAGAACTAGATAAGACTTACAAATTAAATCACCATCTATTTTAATATTGGTGAGCTCAAAGCAAAGGGGGAGGGGCATAAGTGAGAATGACAAAATATATTTTGAAAAATACAGTTCAGAATCAAGAAACAAAAAAGGACAAAAGATTATAGGCTACACAGAAACTTCACATATATTTCATCAATCAACCAACAATCTTCAAGTATGTATGAAATTCTCACTATATGCCCGAGTTCAAATCTGGCCTCAGACACTTACTAGCTAGGTGACGCTGAGCAAATCACCTAACCCTGTTTGCTTCAGTTTCCTCACCTACAAAATGAACTGGAGAAGGAAATAGCAAACCCTTCTAGTATCTTTGCAAAGAAAACCTCAAATGGATAACTAAGAGTTGGACATGACTGAAAAACAATTAAAAATAATTAAAATATATGCCAAACACTACTATTCTCTGGGCATACAAAGAAAAAGCAAAACAAACAAACAAACAAAAAACCAGTCCCTGACCTCGAGGAACTTGCATTTGAATGAGAGAGACACTTGTAATAAATCATAGAATACAAAATTTATGCAGAGTAAATGGTAGTTAGGTTAGCAGGAGAAGGCCACTAGTAGCTCAGAGAATTGGTAAAGTTCTCCTAGAGAAAGTGACATGAGATATTTTAAAGGAAGGCAGAAGTTCTAAGATTCAGCAGGTAAGAAGGAAAGTAAATACATTTTCTTTAAGAAGAGAGCAGAGGTATGTGTGGAGTGTGGCCATTTCTATGACTCCTCTCTTTCCTTAGTCCCATGATGGCTTCATATCATACTAAGGCTATGGTTAATATGTGTTTTAAGGTATGCTTCAAAGCCCATGCATTGTGGCACCTTGGGCTACCTCTCTCTTTCCTTGTCTTCATCTCAGGACACCTTAATTTGCCAGCACTCCCAACCACCATGAATACCTATGGAAAAGAGTCAGAATAATAGAAATAATAGTGATCAGTATTTCTATGGGGGGCTTGATGGTTAGCAAAGTGCTTTCGCTATATCTTATTTTGACAGAAGGTGCTGATCACTGTGACCACAGAATAATATCACAAAAAAATGAAATTGACAATGTCTTAACAGACAGGAAATGGCTGATTACTAATGTAGGAGTCATTTCTGAACCAGTCATCTGCATTTTAGTGAGACTCCTTATTAGAACAAAGGTAAAAATCAGCACCAAATTAGAAGAAGAATAAAGACAAGACGTCTTATGAAATTAAAATAAGTCTAATTTAACCTATTTAATTAAGTTATTGAAATATATATTATATACAGTTATGGGGATAATGTACACATCAATTGAGAACACCATTGATGAGACCATTAGAAAGAAATATTAGGCCTTTGCAAATGTTATTTTACAATGTACCATATTTTTATAATCATAAAGTTGATTAAAATATGTAGAGAATGAAAGATTACTGTACTCTGTTGCCATAAAAAAGTTTTACTTGGTACAAAGCATTGCCTTAATATTTTTCTCCAAACAAGATGTTTCTCATGCTTTTGTCAAAGTTATATTAGATTCCTTAAAAGCTATACTAGTATAGCTATACTATTTCACATGATGGTCTCATTACCTCCCACGGATTGAGTTATCATCTCTGGGTTAATGATTCTCAAATCTACTTATCCAGCCCTAACATCTCTCCTAACACAGTCTTCCATCTCCAATTATCTATTGTGCATATCAAACTAGATGTTCCCTAGACATATAAACTGGATTTAGCTTTACCCCCCAAATTGAACTTATCTTTACCACCAAATCCTCCCTTATTTATAACTTCCCTGTTATTGTTGAGGAACCACCATGTTTCCCAGTCACCCAGGCTCACAACCTAGGTGACATCATCAACTCCTCAGTCTCTGACACCCCTTATATCCAATCTGTCACCAAGGCTTGTTAATTTTTCCTTCTTAAAATCTCTCATATATGCCCTTTCCTCTCCTCTGACACTGCCACCACTCTGGAGCAGGCTTTCATTACCTCACCCCTGGACTATTGCAATAGCCTGTTGGTTGGTCCCCTGACACATCTTCCCATTCTAGTCTGTCCCTCACTTACTTGTCCAAGCACACGTCTGACCAGGCCACAGAAATCCTCCCCACTCAATAAAGTCTAGTGACTCCCTTTGCCTCCTGGATTAAATGTAAAGTCCTATGTGGTGTTCAAAGATTTTCATAATCTCTCACCCCTTTGTGCCCCAGCACCTTTCCAGACTTCCTATATCTTACCTTTCTTCTCTTCTATATACTGTTTGATTCAGTGGCACTGACCTCCTTGCTCTTCCACAACATACTCCAACTCTCAATTCCAAGCATTTTCATTGATTGTTTTCTGTGCCTGGAATTTTCTCCCTAATCATCTCCACTTCCTGGCTTTAAGTGCTAGCTAAAGCCCTATCTTCTAGAAGGAGTTTTTCTGATCCCCCTTAATTCTAGTGCCTTCTCTCTGTTGATTATACTTTATCCTATATCTATATCCATATCTGTCTATCTATCCATCTATATTTTGTTCATACATGCCTGTTTACATGTAGCCTCCCCCATTAGATCGTGAGTTCCTTGAGATCAGGGACTGTCTTTTGTCTTTCTTTTCGTCTCCACAGCTTAGTACAAAGCCTGGCATATAGCAGGTGCTTAATAAATGTTTATTTGCAAAATGACAATAGAGACAATTTTATCTGACCTCCTGCTGATCATTAACGGGAAGCAAGGCACAACACAGACAGACATATGCTCATCAGAGGTGTTTGCCACTGTCGTGGTGGAGCTCTAACAGAGTCCAAATTGAGGGATGCTTCCCAACAGCTGCTGAAGTCTTCTAAATACTTCTGTTTGTGGATGTTATTATACTGATTTCAACAGACCCTTGGAACATTGTAGAGCTTCAAGAATGTGGTCCATAATCACTTCAAAGAATTTGGTCTAAGAATTTACACAGGAAAAATCAAGTGATTGAAGAGCACCTATTGTCTAGACTATGATATGATTACTCTATAGCACTCTTTCACTAGCCTATATAGATCCATGTCCATCCATTTATCTATGTATCTATCTATGAATCTATGTATCTATCTGATAGAAACTGCAAATGGGTAATGAATTGTGCCCAGAATTGGCCCAATTTTTAATCCAACCAAGCTTTTCCACAAAATACTAATACTAGTATTCTTCTAGTTTTATGTGAGTCATGAAATACCTAAGTTTCTGATAAAAAATTGAAATTGAGGATTATTGGAAAGGTGTATCAGCAAGCACCCTAGCATACCCAGGGTGGCTGCTAGCATAGGTTCTTAGATCTGCTTTTCTAAAGGAAAGCAACTCAAAATGGGTTAACAGTGTTACTTTAATCAATCAAACATATATCATTTACCTAGTTCAGGGGGAAAAAGTCAACACCTTGAACTTCAGAGAATACAAACAGTAGTTATAAGCAGACAAAGAAGCAGATCAGCAGATGGGCTTCCAGCCATCTAAGCATTACATCCATACTTAGTCAGTTACCAGAAAGGGAAGCACCAACATCTGGATTTTTCAAAGCCGGGGGCTCAACAGCTTCCCAGAGTCTCGTCTGGCCAAATCACACAACTCTTTCCAAAGTGAGCTCCAAAGCAAAACCTCACATCAGGGTATATATAGCCTTCTCCTGGCTCAGAGAATGTCACAACCCTCTTGACCAACTGCCCAATCACAAAGCAATAACATGTGGGCATTCCTGAAGAACAAGCTTCCTGCCACAGGCTCCATGTGACCACATTTAGCCTATTAGGGGGCAGACTATATTTTCAAATCAGGGAAGGTTCTCAGAGTCACTTAATCCTATCAAAGAATTTAGGGGCAGGGAAGATTTTCAGATTCCCATAACATAACACTCAACCTGAAAACCAAGCCAACGCAGGGGGAATCTTCAAATTCCATTACCATTACAAAAGGCCACAAAGAGGTACCTGGTAGATGTGAGTGTGAACTGCCTGCATTACATTATCAAGAGGAATTATACAGGGTAAGCTTCATATATAGATAGTGTAAAGTTAATGGGAGTTGAAGATCTTCCCTGAAATAGGCTTCATGTGGAACCCAACAAGAGAAGCTTGATTAGGGAAGGCTTGTTTTTCCAGGAAGGTCCACACCTTTTGTTACTTTGTAATTAGGCAGGCTATATACTGAAGAAGTATATATACTCTATATATAGTTTAGCATTTGGTTTGAGGCTTGCTCATGGGAAGAGTGTTCATGTGATATAGCCAGATGAGATTGAGTAGCTGTTAAGGGGCTCCCCTGGCTTTGAAAACCCAGATGTTGGGGCTTCTCTCTCCGGTAACTGTGTATGTATGTATGTAACGGGAAGACAGCTGGATCCATCTGTTGATCTGTGATGTATGTGTTATTTGATTAGACAGTTAGAAGCCCTGTCTCTATTGGTCTTTATGCTATTATGTCTGCTTGTAATTTGTTTGTATTTTCTGAAGTTCAGGGAGTTAACTTTTCCCCCTGAACTAAGTAAATGATATATATGTTTGATTAAAGTAAGATTGTTGATCCCTTCTGAGTTGCTTTACTTTAGAAAAGCAAGTCAAAGAACCTGTGCTAGCAGCCCTCCCGTGTGCTGGTGTTATTGGTCTTATATCCCCACAGCTGCTGCAAGTAGCATCGCTGTTACAAATACCAATACCATGTTCTTCTAGTTTTATGTGAGTCATGAAATACTTAAGTTTCTGAAAATATTGGAAATTGAGGATTACTGGAAAGGCAACAAAGAGGTGTCTGGTAGATATGGGTGTGAACTGCCTGCATTACATCATCAAAAGGAATTATATAGGGGAAGCTTCATATATAGATAGATAGATAACCTATATTTATATCTATCTAGAGAAACAGTTATCCAAGAAATATATAAGACAAAAAATTGGGGGCTATTATTATAGTGAACACGAGGGATAAACCATTGTGCTTCAGTGGTGGCCTAGCAATATAAAGAGAAAATGAAGGCTCTTGGCACACTGGGTGGCAAGCTTACAGGGATACCTGGACAAGAGTTAAGTTTCTCAGTATAGAACTTTAGGCTTTAGAGAAATGAAATTATTTGTCCAAGGATTTAAACTCAGGTTTTCTATCTTAAGACCCAGCTTTCAATTCATTAGGACAGAAGGTATGGATTAGATGGGGGACCCCTGAAAGGACTGTACAAATGCCCCTGTACAAAAACACCTCTTCTTCAAGCCCCAACTTTACCCAACACCATTGCTACAAGTCAGTCTCAGCCTGTGTTATCTGGAGCATCATATTGGCACAGGTAGGTAAGAGGTAATATGTTTCAAGGCTATTAAGAAAGCTCTGGTATGTTTCTGGGCCCCTGTGATTCTCTTGATCATTTATACTTCAAGTTGGGAGGCAAATGGGATAATGGAAGGAAAAGCCAGCTTGAATTTTCCTAGAGAAACTCAAAACACTTTTACAGGGATTATCTAGTTATCTAGAAGAGATTATCATCATTTTTCACATTTTGGGGAAGCAGCAGCTACAGATAGGAAAAGAGAGGAGATACTGAACAACACAGAACTTTGGCCAGGTTTTACAAAGCGAGTTCAGCAGGTGGTCATCAAAACCAGTTGCCTCAACTCCTAGTCTGAGACTCCCGGGTGCTTCTTTCGTATCTTGATCCCATGGTCCCAGATCACTGCCGGCCTAAGCCTGAATTGCACCAGAGTGGCTGCTCGTGGTGGTGGGATTTAAGGGTGCAATTCCAAGCAATTACGCGGATTAACTTGAACACTTGCACCTGCTGGGATGGAGGCAGACTTTTGGCTGCTTGAGTCTGGCCAGGGCTTGAGGTTTTCACAGGTCCTGCCTGGGTGGCCTTCCTGGATTTGGGCCAATCCGTTACGACCCCAGGAGTCGCCTAGCGTCTCCGTGCGTTCTCCCCGGTGGTAAGATTCTGCCAACCTTCCAAAATTCTGTAGCTTCAGAATCCTCTAACTCCATCCATCGAGGTCCCCAGCGCTCCGGTCCCAGAAGCAAAGGAGTTAGTTCTCAAGCCTTGTAACCACAGATCTATTTCAAAAGGGCCATAGGGCCAAACACCCCACCCTTTCCACTCTACGTGCAGTTTACGGTTACTGTGGTTACGAGAGCAGAGGCAGCCATGGAAGGCCAGCGAGGCTTCAAAGGATCTCACTAAAAGCAATCAACAAGGATGTTCGCTGCACTTGACAGATTCCCCAATAAACCATGTCCTGAAACGAAGGACACCTACTTCCACTAAAGATTCAGGAGGCGTTGAAGTTTCAGTCTGAGACTGAGAACTGGTAAAAGTCCCTTGTGTTCACTTTCTCAGTGATTCTGATTTTCTCCCCTCATTATTTCCTCCTTGGTCTCTTCCCCTTCACCCCAAAGGTTTCTTTTAGTC
>CM053586.1:66358483-66372044 GCA_028646515.1 Pseudochirops corinnae | reverse complement strand
ATGTGAAAGTATTTGCAGATCCTATACATGATTGCACGCCACCCTGGGGGGGGGGAGGGGAGGGAGGGGAGAAAATCTGAAACTCAAGTGATTGTGGAACTGAATCTTGTAAATTAAAAGTAAATGAGTAAATAAAAAAAATTAAAAAAAAAAAACCTGACGTGTTGGAAATTGAGTTTTGAAGTAACTTGGATACATGGCTGTGTTTCCCAGTAAATGTTGCCAGTATCCATAACCTTTATCTCTGAATTACTCATATTCCTGTGCCTTCAACAATTCTATTCCTTGCAGCCTCTAAAGAAACATCCAAAGCATTTTCATGGACAAACTACTCCTGTAATTATGGATTGCTATAACTGGATATGAACGAAATGAAATTATTAGGAACAAAATCAAAATTCTAATTCCATTCTATATATCTGTAGTCAGTGAAAGATTAAAATCGCTGAAGGGATCCCATTTGATTAATGAGGCAGTTAGAATGGATTTGCCATTATGTAGAAAAATTGGAGGTTGATATTTTGCTTTTTGTTTGTCAATTGAGTGAGAGCTTTAGTTAGCAAAGGTGGGGGAGGGAGAAAGAATATGAAAACTGAGGATATTTTCATTTCCCTCCATACTAGCTCATGAATATGTTTTGCTGGAGTTTGCTGTAGATTTGAGATCCTCCCTGAGGTTAACTTGAGCTTTAAGGAATCGTTCCTCTAATATGCATTTATTTTCCTAAACCTTACTGATTTTTTCCTTCTCTCAAACCCCAGGTCAGTTTCAGGTAACTTTTTTACCCCTTACCTGAGGATTAAGAAAATATTGAAAAATATAGTTCATCATGTAGATAGATAATTTCAGCCCCAACATTTAATTGGAGGAGGAAAGTGAGTTAGAGTATGTTTTTGAAACTGTACTATACTTTCAGGGATCCCAGGTTGTTTCCTGTTGCCAAAACCCATCTTTAAAACACTAATGTTTTCCTAATGTTACTATCTGCCTGTGAATCATGGGACACCATGATCTCCAAAGAATCGACATTATGGGTGGCTCATGATGAAATGGAAATCATGGTGGTTCTAAACAGACTGCAGCACATTTCTAACAATGATTAATGTATAAGAAGGGATGAAAAAAAAATATTGCTGAGAATATGTGTGACTAGAAAAGGAGGCAGGCTGGTCATTTATCAAGTGAGGGAAAACAGATGGAAAATTCTTTTGTTGAATTTCGATCCACAATATGTTGGAAGATCTCTGATCCTATAAAAGGATGATATCATCAAAGAGATGTTGGGTGAATTTTCTATGGAAGATTTATGGAAATCTCAGAGGATGGGAGGGTTGAATAGGTTGCAATCTACCCTAGTGTTGGGAATACCAACCCTGTACCCATAATATCATGGCTCCATTGAATCACATAAGTATATACATTTTTAATGTTGTGTGATTAAATAGACCCATGCTATGTAGTACCAACAATAGTAGCTAAAAATGTATAAGAAATTTTTGTAATTAGAACTGGATAATAATAACAATTATAATAGCTAGCATTTTTTAAAGCACCTTAAGGTTTGCAAAGTGCTATGCATGTATAATCTCATTAGGTTCTCACAACAACTCAGTGAGATGGGTGCTTATTATTATCCCCATTTTACAAATGAAGAAACTGAGACTGAGAGAAGTTAAGAAACTTGACCACTATTATTATTATGGGGACTATGTAAATGGTCAAGGAACAGGGTTGGAATGATACAAGAAAAAAAAAGATTGAAATTTATCTTGGATAATTGGATTGATGGTAGCAAGAATGAAAGTTTCAAAAACTATTTTGCCACTTGAAAGAATGTAAGATAAAAAATGAAGTCATTTCAGAAGTTTTCATAGGATGGTTACCTAGAAAGTCTTCTGGGCAATAGAAATCACAATTAGTGTAGTGTTTTAATGACTGTGAAGCATTGGTGTCATAGACAATTATAGATGTTATCTCAGTATTAATAATGTAGTAGGTTATTCTATGGAGTTGCAATAGGAGCATAGGATTTTAGAACAGGAAGAATCTTAGAGATCATTTATTCCAGTCTTCCTCATTTCCTAACTGAGGAAACTGAGCCTAAATGAGATTAAGAGGCTTGCCCAAGATTATATCGCTAGCCACAAATAACCAGGATATTGAATGAAGACACTGAATTGGGTCTTCTGACCCCAGCGTCTAATGCTCTTTAACATACTGTACTTTGAGGGTCTGTCACTTTGTTAGTGTGGGGAGTCCTTTTACCAATGCAGAGTTCAGCATTTCATACTCTTCTTCTCCATCTTTTTCTTCCATTGGTGAACTCTGATTTTGAATACTGTACCCCAGTTGTGTTGTCTTTACATTTATTGTGTGATAGAAATAAAATGAGCACAACTTGCTGCTTAAAAATGTTTATGGAGGGGCTGCTAGGTGGCACAGTGAATAGAGCACTCGACCTAGAGTCAAGAGGATCTGAGTTCAAATCCGGCCTCAGACACTTAACCCTTACTAGCCATGTGACCTCGGGCAAGTCACTTAACCCCAATTGCCCTGCCTTCCCCACTCCAAAAATCAAAAAATAAAAATAAAAAAAGTTTATGGATTGACTGATTGGCATTATTAGAAATAAAATATTCAAAGAATTAGAAATCATAGAGGCTTTTGAAGAAAATTGGTGAAGAAAAGTTTCGAGAAGGGTAAACAAGAGTTCATGTTGGGAGTGGAAAAGTGAGATGAAGAAAGAAAGGATAAAAGAAGGCTTGAGATGGGAGGGAGTCAAAGATCAAAGTGAAGGAGTGAAATTGTGAGACATGGAGGGATAGAAAGGAGGGAATGAAAACATTGAAAAGCTCATTAATACAAGCTCTCTGGAGGGCAAGGACTGGGGAGATCTCCTGTCACTGACTTCAGATGGGGCCGGACCTAAGTTTCAGTCCCTTTGTGAGACCCGGTAAAAGGTGGGTGCCATGATGGCAGCTTGGGCACATAATGGATGGAGCACTGGATTTGAACTCCAGAGGGCTTGAGTTCAAATTCTACTTCAGACACTTATTACCTATGTGACTCTGGGCAAATCACATACCTCGTAGGGTTGTTATGTGAGGATCAAATAAGATAAGATGCATAAAGCATTTTGCAAACCTTAAAGTGCTATATATAAATGTTACCGTTATAAATTCCTTGTCTAAGCTCTCTGAATATCACAGAATCAAAGAATTATAGAACAGGAAGGGACCTGAGCTATCAGCTGTATCCAGCCTCTTCCCTAGTGCAAGAATTCTCTCAGCACCACTGACAAAATTGTATGTAGAAAAATTCTTTGAGAAACAACCCAGTAGATGGCTGTACTGTCCCTGTAATAAAGTAAATCTAAAAAGCAGCAAGGGATGGGAAATAACTGTAATTCCCTAACAGCAGGGAGGAGGATTTAAAACGGGGCTTGAAAGGGAGTAGGATGTAACACCTTCTGAGATACCAAACAGTGGACTACACTTTAAACATTTACACATAATCCTGTCTCTTCCCCTACCCTCAATGGATGATTAGAGTCAAATCTGTCTGGATTGGAAAAATTGATTATAGACAGTGCTAGGACTTGTCATTTTGCTTGTAGATTTGTTCTCTGACATTTTTTCTTCTCGGTTTTTCTCTGCCTTTTTAGCTGAATGTCAATGCCACCCACCAAAAAGCTTCTCTTGAATTTAAAAATAATGGAGTCAGCCTGTTGATGCCAGCCCAGACAGTAATCCTGGGTTGTTTTTTCTTAATCAGAAATTGGGCAGATGCAGCTCTGATTGTGGAAACTGAAGCCCTGAACTTTGAGCATCAGTGATGTCTAAGGACCCTGTACCCAAGTTGGCTGGGACATCCCCTAAAAGCAAACTACCCCTCCCTAGTAAGAATTCAGGAAAAGTTATGTCCCATTCTTCTATGAATTTGAATGAAAGCGTGACCAACACCTTCACTGAGCAGCTGGCACCCTTATGTTACTCAACAAACTGCAACTTGGTGGCATGGAACATGACTCCAGAGGAGGAAGCAAACCCAAGTCAAGTTTCTGATGATGCTCAACAATTGAATGTTTTGGCCAACTCGGTCTTAGTCTCCCCTTTAATGACAGCCAACAAAAATCCAACTGGGTGCCTTCATGCCACAAAAGTAAGTGGCCCTTCAGAAACACTGTCTTCTGCTCCCTGGGTAAGTAGTCAACAGCAGCCTCTATATTCAGATAAGAGAAATGACTATATTATTATAAATGAAGAAGAGCCTTAGAAATCTGAGTGTTGAACTATGTGTAATCCAGAAACTGCTCTACCAATGAATGCAAGTAGCCACATAACTACCTTTTCTAGAATTTTCTGTGCCAGACAGAATTGGCATATGTGGGTGGGGGAACTGTTGCTTGGCCTCTTTCTTCATATGTCTCACATAAAGAACATGGCCCCTACCTTTAGCCTTTTTGAATAATTCAGAGCGAAATAAAATGCTATGATGTCTGGACCCCTTTTCTCTTCCCACTAGTAATTTTCTTGTTGAGAAAAAGATTTTGAAATTGCTTTTTATCTGACATGTCCTTCAGCTTGAGTTGAGACCTATTGTCTTCTTATGGGTTGGGGAGCTATTTTATGTTTTCCTGTTCATACAAGGTCTGGTCCTTGTTTATCCTCTGACCATTCAGTGTATAACTTCAAAGCATCCCTCAGGGATTCTAAGGACCCTCTTCTAGGTAACTGACTTTGACCAGCCCTTTGGCAACTTTTTCAAAAGCTTTCAATGCAGGATGTTTTCAGAAGCTACTTCAAGGTGCAAGCTCTGTTACTGAGTTGATGACAAAGTGGTGGTGACAGAGGGCTAAGTGTTGGCATAGGATCATAGCCTTCCTATATCTTCTTGTGTCCAACCCTCCAACCTTTTCTTGTGGTCCTTTCCTTATGCTTTTTTGAAACTTCCCAGCTGGGGAAATCTTGCCAAGAAAATTCCTATCTGTGCTGACATTTCTATCACAGCCTCCTTGTCAACAGAGGTCCCTGGAGTGTGAGAGTAGAAGATACTGCATAACTCAGTAACATGGAGCAAAAGAAGAAGATGAGATATGAGGAAGAAAAAGAAGCAGCAGGCAAAGTCAGAAGGGAGAAAAGTGCTTAAGCCAATGGGGAAACTAGAAATGTGAGGCTAGAGTTTCACTAACATGTGATTAAATGATTACATTAAATAATTGCTACTTTCTGGACTTGGGTGAGTTGTGGCTGGAAGGCACTTAGGGTGTGGAATGATGGAGAAAGAGGAGTGATACTGGTTGGGGAATTTATTTTATTTTTTAATAAAAACCCTTGTTGGTGTTTTTTGGTTTTGGTTTTGGATATGTTCTACATCTGTTCCCCAACAATAGTACTTCCCTTGCAACAAAGACAAACAGCTAAGTAACACCACCCAACTCAGTGATTACATTTAATAGTCTATCTGCCATTCTATAGCCATAGTCCCCCACCTTTCTTTCTTAATAGGAAGGAGATACATTTTCTCAGTTCTTCTCCAGAGTCAGACTTGGTTATTACTATTATTCAGTGTTCAGTTTCATTGCATTTCAACAGACATTTGTTAAGCACCTACTACATACAAGATACTGTGCCAGGTGCTGAAGAACTTTTTTTAAAAACATTTTAATTTTTGTTGATATGTCTTTAAAGCATCTTCATTTATGAATATATACTTCCCCCTTTACCGTGTACTGTGAACCATCCTTTGGTACAAGAATTAAAAAAAAGAAAAAAAGGCAATTTAGAAAGTCTAAGATGGTTAGGGAATTTCAAACCCTTCTTTCACTGGAGAGACAGTAGTTAGATGAAATTGGATTGCGCCAACTCAGAGGAAGGAGGGAGTTATTTTATCAAGCAGTACAGGTGGCTTGACATACAGCCAAGGAGGAAGAGTGAATACTTTGAAGGAGAAAAAAAAAAGATAGGGATCTGCGACAAAATGGTAGAGGGAGATATTTCCTAACCAATTAAAAAAGAAAGAAGCAGAGATGAACTTCTTCAATTTTCATACATCCTTTTATTTTTACCTCATACAACTAGTAAGTCCCAAATTCTTTCCCCTTAAATTTAATTTCATTATTTTTTCTGACAAACATTCATTTTCTCTCCATACCACTTCCCTCCACCCATTAAATAATAAAATAAGACAAAGAAAACCCTCTCAACAAATATGTATGATAAAATAAAACAAATTCCTACATTGTCCATATCCAAAAACGTGTGTCTCATTCTTCCCTTTAAGTCTATCACCTCTTGGGTAGGAGGTGGGTGAAACATTTCTTTGTTGATCCTCTGGACCACATTGAACAGAGTTTTAGAGTTTCCCAAAGTTGTATTTCTTTAAAATGTTATTGTCATTGCGTATATTCTTCCCATTTCACTATATGCATCAATCCATAGAGATCTCAGTTTTTTTCTGAAATTTTCCATTTTGGCATTTCTCATGATTCAATAATATTCGATTACAATCATGTACCACAGTGTGTTGCACCACAAACAAATTGTGGCTTAACTTACTGTAAATGTCTCACCTTTATATTGAAAAAAATATGGCAATAGAAGCTCTTTCACAGTGCTGTTGTCAGAAGACAAAGGCGACTTGAATGAGGCTGTAGTGGAAAGATGATCAAACCAGGAGTTGGCTAAACATAGTCCTGGCTCTGCCACTTTACTAACAGATGGCTGTAGGTAAGTCATTGCACCTCTCTGAGTGGCAGTTTCCTAAACTGTAAAATGACATGCATGACAATCAAATAAGATAATATATAAAATTAATTAGTTAACAATCAGCTAATGTTGATCAAGTGTTCAGTATAAAATAGGCCAGGCAGATGCAAAGACAAAAAAAAATTGTTCTCTGGTAGTATACATTCTGTTGGGACAGAAAACGTACATAAATAAGCATATTCAGGATAGACATACACACACATATATTTATAGTACAAAATAAATACAAGATAGATATAGCTAATTAGAAAATGAGGACATCAACAACTGGGATCAAGAAAGGCATTGGGCTGGCACAGCTAGGTGGTGCAGTGAACAGAGCACTGGCCCTGGAGTCAGGAGGACCTGAGTTCAAATCTGGCCTCAGACACTTAACACTAGCTGTATGACTTTGGGCAAGTCACTTAACCCCAATTGTCCTGCCTTCCCCCCTCCAAAAAGGAAAAAAAAAAAGGCACCAGGTAAAAGATGGTGCTTGAGCTGGGCGCAGAAAGAGGAGAGGAATTCTATGGGATGGAGGCAAAAAGGGAGTGCTTGATGGGCATGTGTGATGTCTAATGCAAAGTACAGAGATGGCAGATGAAGTGTCCCATAGAGAGAATAGTGATGAGTGTCTATTTGGCTAGATGGTAGAGTCTGGGAAGGGGAGGAGTAATGGATCTAGAAAGATAGATTGGAGTTAGTTTGTGAAAGGCTTTAAAAGTCAGACATGGAGCCTTCATCTTAGAGGCAATAGGGAGCTACTAGAGTTTGGCTGGTTTGATGACTGTCCTTCATTCTTGAAGAGGACCAAAAGCGACATCACCCTGTTGGGTTCATAGTACAGTGTGTCTGACTGTGAGTAATCGGATATGTCCACATGAGTATTTGGAGTGGAGATATTTCTCAGTTTGCACATGTTGCATTTCTGAACATGGTAATGAAATGGTCAGATTTGAACTAAAGGGGAAAAAAGCACTTGAGTTGGTATCCATGAATGACTTGCAGTGTGGCCAAAGCTATCATGGATGAGGACAGTAGTATCATGGTATCATTGGCCTGATGTGTATTTATTGGTTGGGTTTTCAGATCCCAGGATCCCAGGAACAAATGATGCAGCAGCAAATGGAGCAACTACAGAGACTGGTGGCAGAACAGCAGAGGATTATCACACTTTACTGCTCAGGTAGTACCCTGGTGGCATTTCACATACCCTGAATGGCACTTCTTTCCTGCGACAGTCAATATGCTTTATCTTGAAAGAAAATGCTGTTGATTTTAGCTTAAAGCTTTTCATGAGCATTTTAAAGGAGATGACACCATATCATGCTGTTAATGTAGCCACTGGGCAGCCAGGTAGGACCGTGGATATAATGCCAGAATTGGAATCAGGAAGACTCATCCTTCTAAATTCAAACCTGGCTTTAGATACTTACTAGCTGTGTGACCCTGGGCAAGTTATTTAACCCTGTTTGCCTCAGTTTCCTCATCTGTAAAATGAGCTAAAGAAGGAAGTGGCAAAGCACTCCTTTATCTTTTCCAAGAAAATCTCAAATGGGATCACCGAGTCAGACCAAATTAAAAATGACTGACCAGTAAATGTAGCCACATTCTGAACCAGACTTTTTCTGGCTGGCTTTTTGGGTTAGATTTAGGAGTCGTCACCTAATTCTGATAGTTGTGTGTATTACTTTCTTCTAGAGTTCTCATAGGTGTTTGACATCTCATGATTTTGTTTTGCCGAGGATGCCTTGTTAGGAAATTCCATGAGCTGTAATGAATCTTGGAAGGCAGTTGTGCTCACAATGAGAAGTTCTTCAGTGGTATCCAGTGGGGAATCTGTGCTTGTTCCTCTGCTAGTTAATATTATTATTATTATCAATCCAAGTCTTATATAGTGGCATCGATGTCAAATTTGCATATGATACAAAGCTGGGACATATAGCTAGCACAGTGTATGAAAGAGCGGGGAATCTCCCTCACCCCCTCAAGACTTTGCAGGCTAGGACGTTGGGTCAAATTTAATAAGAGGAAATACTTTATTAGGGATGAATATAAAGTCTTACACTGGGTTAAAAAACCCCCAACAAATTCTCATATAGTGTATGTATGTGAGGGGAAAGTCCAGCATGTCTAGACAACTCTTTATTTAAAAAAGATCTTCCAGCTTAATATGAGTCAAAAATGTGTTATACAGCAGCTCAGAAAGTTAGTGTGATCTCAGACTGTATTAAAGGAAGGACATTAAAGGAACAACTTTCAGGAATAAATAGTCGATGGTTCTTCTGTAATCTGTTCTAATCAAGAACACATCAGGAATATAATGTTCAGTCCTGGTATTCAGAAAAGGTATTGATAAATTGGAGGCCTCTGGAGGAAGGAAAGAGGATGGTCAAGTTCCTTGAATTAATCAATAAAAACGTCAGTTGATGGAACTAGGGATTAACCTAGAGAAGCCTCTGGATATTGAGCCTATCTTCAGGTATTTGAAGGACTGTTAGGAAAGAGGAGATAAACTTGTTTTGCTCGATACCAGAAAACAGAACAATAGGTAGGAGGTGCAAAAGAGGCGAACTGATGAAATATAAGGAACGAGGTATCAAAAAGTAGATTGGGCTTCTCGGGGGGAGCTGTAGGTTCTTGTTGGAACCTTGTTGGAACACCAAACAAAACCTGAAGATCATTTGTATGGTGTGATGTAGAGGAATTCCTTTTTTAGGGATGGCTTGGACATGGCTTGTAGTGTAATGATACTGTCACTGAACCAGCTGCAGATAATTGTGTATAGCCTCTTGTAATAGTGGTCCTAGCTTTTTTCAAACTGCTTAACTCTCAAGCAAAAGATGAACTTGGTTGGGATGCAGAGATTAAAAACAACGAGATTGAAGACTGTAACAAGCATGGAAAGTCATCCATATGTATATTGATGTAAATTTAGCTCAGGGCAACATATATGTGGAATGTCCTTTAATTGCTAAGCTGTTGGATAGAAAACTGGTAAAATGATTACAGCTGCTCATGTATGTTTTTCAACTTACTACAGTCTCTTCACTGATTCTATAACAGCAGCCTGACTGTTGGTTCTTATTCAATGAAGGAGGATTGAGTTCTTCTTTGATTAAATATATAGGCACTCACAGACACTGAAGTTTCTTCAAACTCTGAGTAGATTCTGTGAGTTCTGGGTTCCATCTCTTAGGAAGGAAGTGGACAAACTAAAGCAAGTTAAGAGAAAAGCCATGAGAGTGAGGAAAACTTGAAATCATATCACGTGATTGTTTGAAGAAATTGAGGGATGTTCAACTGGACAAGATAAGACTTGGGGGTCGGGAGGCATGTGATTGTTGTCAGCAAATGTTGGAAGGATTATGACAGATAGATTAGACTGACTGTTTTGCCTTAAGAGGGGACAACTAGGATCAGGAGATAGGAGTTATGGACAGACAGGTTTCAGCCCAACATTTCATATAATTTGCTGACACTTAGAGGTGCCTCCAAATAGAATGAACTGTCATGAAGTAATGAGTTCTCCCTCACTGAAAGTTTTAAAGCCAAGACTGGAAGACTATTTGTTGTGGACAACGTAGTGGAGATTTCTTTAATGGGCAGGACTACACTTTTGGTAGATCCCATTCAACTTTAGGGTTCTGTGATGATACAGTGCACTGAAAATTCTTGGACATGTTCCCAGAGGCCTATGTGATTTACACTGATCACTCTATTTTTAAAATTAATTTGTCAAAAATCATGTTGTTTTGAATAACTAGAATACATTATGGTAATGATAGGGGGAAAGGAAAACTTGAAGAGACAGGGAACATATTCACTTCATGAAGGAAATTATTTTCAGCCGCCTGTGTGGTAACTTCTTTAAGGCACAGTTCCATTCAATTCATAAGAACCGAAGATTTAGGGCAGCAGGGGACCTTGGAGAGAATTTAGTTCAATCTGCTAATCTTACAGATGAGAGAATTGAGTCTTATGGAGGTTAAATGGCTTCTTAATGTCATACAGGTAGTAAATAGCTTTGCACATTATGGGCAGTTAGATGTTTGCTGACTTGAATAGAATTGAAGAGGCTACTATATCCTAGGGAGGATGTAACATATGTACAATAAGTATCATATAGGGTAGAATGTAGAATGGGATAAGGGCCAAGGAAAAATCCAGACAAAGCATTGTAGGAAAACCTGAGAAGGGGAGGTCATCTGTATGATGTCTTACTTTACCTTTCTCACCTCAGTTTCTGTATATAATATAAAAGGAAGGAGTTGTTCTAAATAATTTCAAAGGTACCATCAACTTGTAAATCTATAAACCTTTGAGTCTTTGAAATTTCAGCTGGGAGAATCAGGAATGGTAATTAACCTGGTTTTTAGGAAGTGAAGGTTTTTGTCAGCAGGTAGGGATGAGGAGGGAGTGCACTTTGGGGCACTTTGGGTGTGCCCTGAGCAAGCTACACAAAGATGGCAGAGGACAGTGACAAGAAAACATCTAGTAGTCTAGTAGGACTGCAAGAGAGAAAAACGTGAAGGAGAATACAGTGAGAACTAAGGTAGAAAAAATAAGGAAGCACCATGGTGTAGTGCAAAGAATATTGAACTGGGAGTCACAGGACCCAAGTTCAAATCCCAGTTTTTTTCAGTACAAGTTCGGTAAATTCCAATTTGCTTTCCACAATGGTTGTATCCATTCATAGTGCATCATGTGCCTGTTTTCCAACAGCTCCTCCCATATTTATCATTTCCCTTTTTTGTCATCTTTGTGATTTTGGTGGGTGTGAGATGGAATCTTAGAATTGCTTTAATTTGCATTTCTCAAGTAGTGATTTGGAACATTTTTTTTTCATATTGCTATAAATAGCCTGTATTTCTTTTCTTAAGAACTGTCTGTTCATATCTTTAGACCATTTTTCATATGAGGAATGGATCTATATCTTATGAATTTGAATCAGTCCCTTATATGTCTTGGAAATGAGACCTTTATCAGAGAAACTTGACACAAAGTCCCCCCTCCCAGTTAACTGTTTGTTTCCCTTTTAATCTTTGTTAGTTTTGTTCATGCAAAAACTTTTAAATTTTATGTGATAAAATTATTTTATCTTCTGTATTCTCTGGTCATGAACCTTTCTCCTATCCATAGATCTGGTAGATATGGTCTATGATGAAAAATACTGTTATGTCCCATTACAGGTGCATGACAGATGTGAGATGCAGACTGAGACAGATATATTTTTATACACAGCCACTAAGGGAATTTATTTTGCTTGACTGTCTGTATTTGTTATAAGAAATGTCTTTTCCTTTTTCATAATGTTGTAGAGAATATGGATTCTTATTAATTTTGTAAAAATAGAGAAGTAGGATAATATAGATATGAAATGTTGCTTTGAACTCTCAGATGAAATCACTGTATTATTAGTTTTGCTTAAATGTTTTACTGTGTTATAAGAGACCTCTCATGAAATGGGAGCAATCTTTGGATGTTGGTAATGAAAAAAACAAAGTGCATTGAAAAAATGTAAAAAAAAAAAAAAAAAAGGAGAGAGAGATCTTAGTCCTGCTACTTAACTACTTGTGTGACCTTGGGCAAAGCATCTAACTTCCCTGGGCTTCAGATTCTTCATCTATATATTCTAAGGGGTTGAACTAGGTGATCTCTAAGGCTAGTGTCTAACTCATGCTAGCTCTATGATCCAAGAGACAAGTAGTTTGGAGTCAATATGTCACTCATTCATATCTGACTCTTCATGACCCCATTTGGGATTTTCTTTGGCAGAGATGCTGAAGTGGTCTGCCATTTTCTTCTCCAGCTCATTTTACAGATGAGGAAACTGAGGCAAACAAATTAAGTGACTTGCCCAGGGTCACACAGCTAGTAAGTATCTGAGGCTGGATTTAAATTTAGGTCTTACTGACTGACTTCATGCCTGACACTCTATGAACCATGGACATCACCTAGCTGCCAATTTGGAGCCAAAATATGGGGAATTTTAAGTACAAGGCTAAGGAACCTTTTAGAAAATTAAATTTAATTAAGAAATATTTATTTTACCTTTGGATTCTGAACCAGTAATACTGAAAAGAAATATATTCATCTCCACACCTGGAAAATGTTTGAATATAGAAAGGAAACATAATTGGCCGTTATGCTTTGGAAGGTAAATGACAGAATTTGCAGTTTTAAATGTGGGCTGGAGAGATTACTCAATGCAAGGAAACACAAACCAGACTGAAAATTTAGGACTATTTATTGCCATTATCGTTCACTCCCAGAATCAGAAAAAAAAAATACTTGGAAGATACCGGATGTATGCATCGCTTTGTTGCATAGGCCTTATTTTTCAGAGCAAGAACCAAACCTTGGGAAAATAAGGTTATACTTAAAACCAGCATTGTGATAGGGCTCTGGCATGCCACATGGTATCCACAATCTGTATATGCTGTCTATATGAGTCATTTCCTTCTTCAGGGAAAATCATTATAAGGAGAATAAAGACCTACTTGAGAGTGGGGAAAAAACTGATTGCATTGTATGGAAATCTTACTCCCTTAGAACAGACTGAACTGTAGACTGGCAGTTCTCAGAAATGTACTCATTTCCATTCACGTCCTTTGGGTAGGCAATGATCCTGTCTCATTTCTCAAATATGTAATAAAACAAGTCGGAAGGAATCTTTCATAACATTTGTAAGCAGGTACTAAGTCTCTTCCCAGAGGATCACGAAATATCCACAACACCCATGATCTAAGTAGGAGCTACTTATGTTTCTAAGGAAGAGTTAATCAAAGCAAAGTCAGAGGTAGATTTAGTTC
>CM053586.1:66339295-66358383 GCA_028646515.1 Pseudochirops corinnae | reverse complement strand
ATATATATATGTATATATGTACACACACAAATGTATGTATATCCATATATATATTTTTATATATATATATGATCAGTTAGGACAAAATTATTATTATTATTATTATTTTGCCTTTTGGAGGGCAATTGGGGTTAAATGACTTGCCCAAAGTCACATGGCTCAGGACAAAATTATTTTGTCCCACTTGGAACTCACTACTATTAATCTCCATCTCCAGAAAGTTTGTTTGTCTTATTTCCAAAGTCAACCGAAATTAGAAGTGATATAAGCCCTGAGAGGAGGCCAGTCCCATGAAGCACAAGAAAAGTTCCAGAGACAATTTGGAAGATACCTCAAGCAAAGGTTTATTGCTAGCACCTATTATCTCTAGCTAAAGTGCTCCCCAATGGGTCTTTTTCCAGGAGAGCAACACAGAATCCTCATCTCAGTGCTCTAGATAGAAATATACAGAGCCAGAGAAAGAGAAGGGGTGGGGGGAGCAGGGGCATAGGAGAACCAGTAAAGTATGGTTGTAGAGTTATCCTTGGAATCTAGAAGAAGATCTGGCTTGGCTCTGATGTACATGAGCTATGTGACCTGGAGCATGTCACTTAATCTCTGAGGGTTAACACTTCTATCTGTCTGAGTTGGTAGAAGGAGTTTCCTCACTTGGGAGCTGGACAAGACAGGAAAACAGAAAGGGAAAAGGGGATCTATTGCATCAATTTTATTTGGATAAGTAAGCCCCTCTCCTTCTTTCCAGCAACCTGTGCAACTGAATCATCTCCCTCGTGGGTTTGGAGATTTACTGACATCTTTGTTTGTATCTCAGAGACTTGTTCATTATATAACATTTGATGCTCAGCAGTAACGCAAGGATTGAAACATGTAAGAACTTCAGTTATAGAAATAATTTCTGAGATTGCAATGGTGAAGTATGTCATCCATGAAAGGCATTTAAATCAGAGGCCAGCTTTCCCTCCCCATACCCCTATGACTTTGCATAGCTCTGCCTCACAATTCCAGTCCACAAATAAGTCAAGATATCACCCTCGTGATGTCATTGGTCCTTTTCAAGAATGAATGATGAAAAACAACAAAATAGAGATAATAATAGTACCTATTGTTTGTGAGGATAAACTAAGGTAACAAGTGTAAAGAGCTTTGCTAACCTGAAAGTACTATGTAAATAAAGCTATAATTATTATTATTCTTTCCTAAGGTATAGGTCTGATTGGGGGCAGCTAGGTAACAGAGTAGATACAGTGCAGGTTCTGGAGTCAGGCCTCAGACACTTACTAGCTATGTGACCCTGGGAAGGTCACTTAACCCTGTGTGCTTGTTTCTTCATCTTTAAAATGAGCTAAAGAAGGAAAAGGCAAACCACTCCAGGATCTCTGCCAAGAAAACTCCAAATGGGCTCCTGAAGATTCAGGCGTGATTGAAAAAGGACTAAACGACAATGTGGCCCCTTCCTCCCTTTGTGGTTTTTTAACACTATACTCCCTGCCACATACACTCTTCACTCTGTGATTAAGCCACATTGGTCTACTTGTTTTCCATCCCTTTGCATAGATTCTCTCTCTCTCTTCACCTCGGCCTCCTTGGTTTCTTTTTAAGACTCAACTCAAATCTATCCTTCTTCAGGAGGCTCTTCCCAGTCCCCTTTTCTCTGATATCACCTTCCCCTACTTTGCATAAAATTTGCATGTATTTAATTATTTTCCTGTTTGTCTCCCCGTTTGGAATGTAAGCTTCTTGGGCACGGGGACTTTTTTTTGCTTTTCTTTGTAAGCCTTTAGAATGGTGCTTAATAAATGCTCATTGACTTTCTGACTAAATAAAAACATTAAGAAAAATTTAAATTTCATTGAATTGATTATACTTCAGATGCAAAGAAGGGTGTGTTTTAGAAGATTTTTGTCCATTAAAAAAAAGTTAAGAGTTCAGTTTTGGGTCCAGTAAACCTGTAGCTATTTGAAAAGGTTGGCTATTAAAAATGACTCCTTCCTTAATAGAGTTTGTGTGGCACATGGGATAGAGTGATTTAGTCAGGAAGACATGGGATCAAATTTTGTCTCTGATACATACTTGCTATGTGACTACAGGCAAATCACTTACCTTCTGTCAACTTTAGGTATCTTTCTGTGAAAAGGGAATAAACATATTGGTAGTATCTATCCTATAAGGTTGTTTTGAGGTTCAGCTGATATAACGTATGTGAAATGGGGCCCTTCCTCATCCTGGAGCATGCAGTCACCATTGTGGAACTGTGGTGGGCCAGCTTTGGGACAATTATGACTTGGTCACTGATTGTCTCTTAATTGGCTGTCAAGCTGGAAAAGCTGATAATGTTGTGAGGTGGTTTCTACCTGCCAGCTTGTGACCTGTCCTCCCCCTGCCCTCGTCTTGCAGACGATGAGATATGATAGTAAAGAGGGGAAGTTACTGTGTATGATAAATTATTAAATGTGTGGTACAAAAATGTAAGTATTATAATCAGAAGGGAGAGATGAATGAATGTAGATAGGAAATGTCAGGAAAAACTTCAAAGAATAGAGAAGCTTTGGCCTGGGGCTTGAAGGATAATCAGGATGTAACTAGGCAGAAAGAAAGGAAAATAAAAGAATCAGAGCATGAAAATAGGAATAAATGTATGAATAAATTATTCCTGGTAACTTCTTTCAGAAATGGATACACACGATAACTATATTTTATGAAGCAAAAATTGAGACTTAGGGTTGATGAATGATATTTCTTTTGCAATGCCCAATTTAAAGAACATTTTCTTGAAACTAGTATTGTGTGGGAATTCTGAGGTGTATGGTTCTTGTACTTCTATGTGGTTAATGCTAATTCTTGAGTGCCAAACCTGGATTTCTTAGGGGAGAAAGATAATTTAAAAAAAAATTTCTTAGATAATAATAATAATAACTAACATAGTGTTCACTATGTGCCAGGCACTGTGCTAAGTGCTTTACAATTACTATCTCATTTTATCTTCAAAACAACCTTGGGAAATAGGTGCTCTATTATCTTTATTTTACAAATAAGGAAACTGAGTTAAGTGACTTTCCCAGGGTCACCTAGCCAGTAAATGTCTGAACTTATTTGAATTTATCTTCCTGACTCAAGTTCCAGTGCTCTATCTACTGAGCAACCTAGCTTTACAAAGCAAAAAGAAGAGGAAATAGACATTTGATATTATATAAAGAGAAATAGAAAAAGAGGGAGAAAGAAAATAAGATAATTTATTATTCTCTAAAGAGGAAAAAGAAAAACGTGTATACACACACATTTATTTATATATTTAAATGTGGTAAAGATATATTTGTGCCAATCAGGTCAAGAATTTTTTTTCAGTGAAATAAATGAAAATGAGAAAGAGAAAATCTAGCACCTGGTATCCAAACATCTTGCTGGGTGTGCATTGTTTATGAGAGTCTCAGAACTATTCCCATGATATTACAGATCTGTGCATATCTTGCCTGCCTACTGTCCTTCACATGCCTCTGCCCCACCATGGGAATCAGGAAGTTGTTATATCTGCTCAAAGACTCAAGAGGACTGAATTAGATTATGGGAAGAGAGGCAATGACAATACCCAGAATATTAGTAGCAAGTATATTGTCATCACCAAATAAACCACTCTGCTCTCTTTTTTCATTATCGTTAAGGCAAAGGAGACTGCCTTCTTCTGTCCTTCCGAAATCACAGCAATGATCATTGCCTTGCTCTCTCATGAATATCCTTAATGTTCATTTCATTCATATTTCATGTTTAAAAAATGTAATCAAAGGGGGAAAAGTTACTCATGTTGTATGATTTCCTCTTGATCCTTGAACTCTCTTTGGGATACTCCTACAGGAGTAGTACACTACTACAGAGTAGGATAGTTTAATTTTTTTAAATGTAATTTTTTTATTTTTTCAATTAACACGAATTTTATTTTTCTTCCCCTCCCATATTCCCTTCCTAATTGAACAAAAAGGAAACTAAAACCCTCACAACAAATATGTACCATTGGTCAAGTATAAAAATATATGTCATTCTACATTTTGAGTTCCCTCTCTTTCCGGAGGTGGGCAGCATGCTTCATCTTAATTCTTCCGGACTTATGGTTTATCATTGCCTTAGTAAAAGTTTTGAAGTTTTTCAAATTTTTTTTTCTTGATAATGTTGCTGTTATTGTATAAATTGTTCTCCAATTCTATGGAATTCTCTTTGCAACAGTTTATACAAGTCTTTCCAAGTTTCTCTGAAAACATTCATATTATTTCTTATTGCACAATGTTCTTGCATTATATTCACATGCCATAATTTATTCATCTATTGTCCAATAGCTGAGCATTCCCTTTGCTTCCATTTTTGCAACTCTGAAAAGAGTTGCTCTAAACACGCTATTGTTATCTTTCATGTCTGGTTTTGCTTTTTTTTCCCAGTGATCACTCATTGGTTACAACCCTTCTATATAACCAAACTATTGTACAATGTGAAAGTATTTGCAGATCCTATACATGATTGCACACCACCTTGCGGGGGGGGGGAAGGAAGGGGAGAAAATCTGAAACTCAAGTGAATGTGGATCTGAGTCTTGTAAATTAAAAGTAAATAAACAAGTGATTTTTAAAAAAAAGGAAAAGAAAAAAGTTGCTCTAAAATTGTGTGTATGTGTGTGTGTGTGTGTGTGTGTTTGTGTATGCATATAGGTCCTTTTCTAGGAGTAGTATGGTTGGATCAAAGGATATATACAGTTTAGCCAGATGGTACTTTCTCCTGGGTACTGTTGGATACGTTAGGTCCCAAGATGAAGTAGCATATGACATATCTGAGCAAAATAGAAAGAACATATCTGATTTTTTTGCTTTTTTGCTTTTTGGAGGGGAGAAGGCAGGGCAATTAGGGTTAAGTGACTTGCCCAAGGTCATGCGGTTAGTAAGTGTTAAGTGTCTGAGGCCCCATGTGAACTCAAGTTCCCTTGACTCCCAGCTGGTGTTCTATTCACTGAGCCACCTAGCCACTATGAACATGTCTGATTTTCAAATCAGGTTTTGAGAAGATTGCTTTTCTGAGTATGTAGCTAAAAGTCTGGGATTCCCTTTTGCCTTTACATGTTATGGTGTTCTGTTCATAAAATTTCACAAATTTCCTTTCTTTTGAGTGCTGCCATCTGCTCAGGGCAACACAGTACATGTAACACATGGATCTGACCCAGGAAGGGCTTTTGAAATAAAAATTCACTTTGGGAGATATGAAAGCTACATTTCTCACTCCCTCCAACTTTTGTTTGACATCCCTCCAGTTCTAACCACTACCGTAATTTGCACTAGAGTATAAGACAAGAACCAATTAGCAAAGGGATTTCTGACTCCCTTTATATTATCTACTGCAGGGTTGGGGTAGATATTGGGAAATGAGATCAGAACATATCAGAACTATCTCTGATATGGTAAAAGTAGGAAAAATAATGTAAAAGACAGAAATGTTACTGGACACAATTGGTTTTAGATGTGTTTCGAGACCCTCTTGGAATATCTGGCATGCCCAGTTATTCCCATAACTATTACGTGAAAAAAGTTAGACAAAACCATTTAAAAAGTAGTTTAGTTCATGCTTCTTAGTTATTCATTTTCAGTAATTTAGTTCATACTTCATACTTCTTCATTCTTTGTTTATACCTCACAACAGTTCTAAAGTATTTTCCCTCTTCTTAGACCAGAGAAGCCCAATAAAATTCATAGGTATTAAAACAAACCTAGTTTTCTGTTCTGAGGGCACATTTCTGGTACGTGAAAAGGGAGAGCTTCTTATAAGAAATTAGGAAGCCGATTTGGTTTAGTTGCATAAGAATGTTATTCCCGTAGACGGTGCAAAGTGGTTATAACATTTTATTATATTTTTAATCACTCAAAAATTAGATAAAGCTGAATCTTGAAAATATCCTTAGAACTCCTTTTCAAAACTACATAGGTTTTACCTTGTTACTTCTTACTGCATCTCCCCTATGTGCATTTTTTAAAAATTTTAGAGACAGGGGAATTGGAAATTAAAATTATTTGCCTTTGGTAAAGTAGAAAACCCATTATTTTGTGAGGAATCAAGAGCTTCTCCTTTCAGATTCACCAGATCGAACAAACCACTTTGTTCCAATTTAATCTAGGCTATAGTTTTCTTAACAGGAAGGTTTATTTTGTTTACTCTGATTACCCTCCAGTGAATTGTACAACAACAGGGCTTAAAATCTGGTAAAAATCGAAGTGGAGAAAGAAAAATGCTGCTCACATTCAATAAGCAGTCCCTCTTTGTCTTCACATGGACAGGGCCAGGCATAAGTCTTTGTTCTGATTTGTGCAGAGATCTCCAACAGGAACATCCAATTATCTTCATTAATAAGTGTAGCTCATGTTTATGTAAAGCTTTAAGGTTCACAAAATGCTTGAAGTACCTCATTAAACTGTATCTTCACAACCTTTCTGGGAGGTAGAGTTCTTAGCCCATTTCAACAAGTGAGGAAACTGAGGCACAGATGTCACTTAGTCAATATGTTAGGGAGGATTCAAACCCAAGTCCTCCTGACTTGAAGTCCAGTGATCTATTGTTCACTATAACAGGAATCTTTGAGATCAAAACCCTGAGGCTGTGATTCCTTCCTTCTTCCTCTTATTGTATTAAAGGCTTTCCTATATGAATATCTGAACACTGGATTTGAAAAACAGTATACCACTGGGTTGAGAACACTGTTGAGATAGGTGAGGCTGTTGGTGACATCACATATATGAACCATGAACTGAAGAGTCTGGCAGCTTTCTGACTTTTGGAGGATGGTGGTGAGTATCCTAGCCAGAAAGTTAGGCAGAAAGCAAATCCCAAAGAGCACCACCACTATAGTGACTATCACCACAGATCTCTGAAGCTTGGGCTGTTTGTGTTGGTCCCAGAGCCGCTGATGGAGTATCTTAATGATGCGAATGTTGCAGAACAGAATGAGACTGAAGGGAAGAAGGAATTGAAGACCAAACACCACCTCCTGCCAAGTGCTGCCAGAAGTGATGTCTTCTATGGGGTAGAAACCGTGGCACTCAGTGGCATTATTCCCAATCTTGGAAGCCACTAGGCTTGGGAGAACCAGTCCCCCCACCAGAAGCCAGACTAAAACAGAGATGATCTTGGCCATCTGAGTTGAGAAGCTATTGATCTTGAAATGAGGGTGGATCACTCTGAGGTAGCGATCCAAAGCCACTGTGGTGAGGAAAGCAATGCCACCAATCCTGCTAAGGGACAGCAGGAAGGTCAGGATGCAGCAAGCTGTCTGTCCCAGTTCCCATTTCTTGTGCATGAGATAGAAAGTGATTTGGAATGGCAGGCACCTAGACAACAAAAGGTCTGCAGTAACCAGGTTGAGCAAGTAGACTGCATATGGTTTCCACACCTTTAAGTGAGAAATAAAAGACCACAGGGCGAGTGCATTGCCCACAAATCCCAATGCAAATTCCGGAATCAGCAGGGTGGCTATAGAGATCTCAACAAATCTGTTATGAAGAGAGCAGTTCATAGATGTCATTTCTCTTCTCCTATTGCTGCTGACTGGAACTCTGAAGTGCCCAAATAGAGGGAAATGAAGCTCTGGACTGTATCAGTTCCTATAGCTTGAAGGGCTGGGGGAGTGAGACGGGGAGAGAACTTTTCTGTTTTCCCATGGACAAGTTTTGCATTTCTTAGGCTAAGAAAGATGCTGAATGACCAGAAGGACAAATTCAAAAGTAAACTAAGATCTATGTGTGGAAAAAAAAAGATCAGGAAATAAGCCTGATGTAATGGCATTTTTTTTCTTTTTTAAAAAAGGGAAATTGTGTTTCATTTTATATCATGCTGCACAAAAACAAAAAAAAAAATTAAAGCTATAAGAATTCTGTGAATATTGCAGCTGTTGAACAAGCAAGGTGGAAAATTTCAGCTTCATGAAAATTGTATCCCCATAAAAACAGAGCATTCTTTTGCCATACTGAAGCTTGTTATTGGGTTTACAAATGGAACCATTGTACTGTGATGTTTAAGGAGGTCCCAGAGGCAAGCTTCACATGTGTCTCCTCTCCACTGCCTGTATGACCAAAAAATGTTGTGGGATCATAGTATCTTAGGGATAAAAAAGATCTTTGATGTCACCTGCTCTGACCACCTCACTTTACAGATCAGGAAGCAAAGGTAGGGAGAGGTGATGTGACTTTTCCCAGGATGCCTAGCTAGTGAGTGAGTAGCATAATCAGGTTTCAAATCTAGGTCTTTTGACTTCAAGTCTTGTACTCTAACAACCTGCTGGTACCTGAGCACTTTTTCTGGTTTGTGGTACCATGCTAAGTGGTGTCTAAAGAGTAATGTGGACATGGACCCTGTAAGAAAAAGAAACAGATGCCAAATGCCATACCTATTAATTTCTTGGTTTATTTTGTTTTCTTTTATCAGACTTTTAACTTTCTCTATCAATGTTTCCTAACTTACTGTCCATATCACAAAGACTGTTGACTGAAGGACAAAAATGGTGTAGGGCTTAGGAATATGTTACTATTCAATTAATAACCATAAGAGGTCATGTGTATGTGTGTGAATGTGTAAGTATGTGAAGTATAATCCTCTGATGAGTCAGAGAACCCTTTGTCTCTTGCTTCTCGCTAGGTCTAATCCAGCCTGTTCCTCATCCTATTTCTTATTCTTCTTGCCTCTTTTCTCTACTTTTCTAGTCTTCTTACACTTCACTGACCTCCACATACTTTGTAATCCAGTGACACTGCCATCCTTTGCTATTCCTTGAATGTGATACTCCAGTCATACCTGGAATACTTTTTTTCCTTATCTCTACTTCTTGGTCACCCTGGCTTCCTTCAAGTCTCAGCCAAAGGAACACCTTTTATCAGTAGCCTTTCCCAATTCCCCTTCATCTTAGAGTTTTCTCTCTGAGATACTCCCCAATTTATCCTGTATATATCTTGTTTATACATAATTGTTTGCATGTTGGAGCTCCTGGAAGTCAGGAACTGTATTTTTTGTCTTTCACTGTTCCCCAGTGTTTAACACCATACATGACAGGCACATGGAAGCATTGAATAAAGGCCAGTTGACCTGATTTGACTTGATTTAAACTCATCTCAATTTTTCCTCTGATCTCCTTTGGATGATGATCCTTGAAACTCCAGAATGACCTGTCATAGTTAGGCAGCTTGTTTGTATACCAAATTAGAGTTTCAGTTGTCGCTGGCTCTGGTGACGCTACCCAGAGTTTTATGTTAAAATATTAGTTTTATAAGTAATATAATGATTTTTTTTAAATTTTATTTTAGTTTGCATCATTCATTTCCACAAGATTTTGAGTTACATATTTTCTCCCCTTCTTTCCCCTACTCACCACCCCAAAACAGCCATCCCAGTGTGTCCCCCCTGCCCCAGTCTATTCTCTCCTATGTCACTTTTCAGGTAGGGCAGGATGGATCTCCCAACCACAGTGCCTGTGTATCTCAAGTTCCAGTTGGATGTAGTCAATAATAATAATAATAATAATAATAATAATAATAATAGCATATATATAGATATAGATATATATTTATAATATAATGATTTTTAAAAATTCTTATTTTCATATTTTGCCCTAATGCCTCAACTCTTTGAGCACCAGTCCTCCATTATAATTAACAAGAACAGTGAAATAAAAGCATATAATACAGCCAACATGTTATTTGCATAGGGAGGTTCCCGTTTCCATAGAACCAACCCTTCTATTCTCTACAAAAAAGGAAGAAAGTATATTTCATTATCTATATTCTGGAATCAAGATTGATGATTGAATTTACTCAGAACTCAGCTGTCTTTTTGTGTTATTTTTATTCACATTATTGTAGTCATTGTGTATATTAGTTCTTTAGCCATACTTTCTTCTCTCTATATATATCATTTCATATCACTCTTCCCATGTGTCTCTGAATTTCTCATATACATGGTTTCCTATGGCATGACAATGTTTAGTTAACTTCATATGCCACAATTTAGTAAGCCACTCATCAACTGATTGGCTTGTTGTTGTGGCTCAGTTGCTTCAGTTGTGTCCAACTCTTTGTAACCCCATATTGGAGTGGTTTGCTATTTTCTTCTCTAGTTCATTTTATAGACAAAAAATGAGACAAATAGGGTTAAGTGACTTGCCCAGGATCATGCAGCTAGTAAGTATCTGAGGTTGGATTTGAACTCAAGTCTTTCTGACTATCCACTGCACCACATAGCTGCCCTAAGTTGATTAGAACCTACTTATATTCCAGGTTTTTTTGTATTCATATATAGAATCTCCCTTTGACATCTTTTGAGTACATGTCTAGCAGTGAAATTACTGGGTTAAGGGATAAAAATAGTTTTCTTGCATAATTTCAAATTGTTTTTTAGTGCAGACTATGATAGATTGCTGCTTGGTCTCCTTGCCTCAGATCCCTCTCTATTCTAGTCCGTTTTCTACTCAGTTACCAAACAGATCTTTCTGAAACGCACATCTGACTATGTCACACCGCTCTTCCCTACGAAACAAACTTCTATGACTCTAACCTCTAGGATCAAATAGGAAATATTCTGCTTGACTTTTAAAGCCCTTTACCTGGCTCTTTCTGGTTTTTCCAGTCTTCTTACCCTTCAGTCCTCTTGATTTTCTTTATAATCTAGTGACACTGGTTTTCTTTCAGTTCCTTGAACACTCTGCTCCATTTTGGTCTCTGTACTTTTTCCCTAGCTATTACCTACGCCTGGAATAGCTTCTCCTTACTTTTGACTCCTGGATTCCCCAGTTTCCTTCAAAATTCAACTTAAATCCTATGTTTTGTGAGAGACGGAATTGGATCCCTACTGCCTCCCTCTGATGTTGCCTCCCATTGGTACTGGGATATATTTTGTGTATAACTAGTTGTTTTCATATTGTCTCTTGCATCAGACTGTCCTTGAGAACAGACTGTCTTTTTTTTTTTTTTTGCTTTCCTTTGTTTTCCTAGCACTTAGCATAATATTGGGCACATTGTTGTTGAGTTGTTTTTCAGTCCTGTCAGACTCTTCTTGACCCCATTTGTGGTTTTCTTGGCAAAGATACTGGGGGGTTTTGCTATTTCCTTCTCCAACTCATTTTTACAGGTGAAGAAACTAAAACAAACAGGATTAAGACACTTACCCAGGGTCACACAGCTAGTAAATGTCTAAGGCTGGATTTGAACTCAGGAAGATGAGTCTTCTTGATCCCAATCCCACATTAGATTCACTGCACCTCCTAGCTGCCCTATAATGGGGCAAATAAAAGTGTTTAATAAATGCTTATTGATTGTGAGAACAGTTGGATCAATTCATAGCTTTCTCCATAGTATATTACTGTACCTAATTTTCCACAGCCTCTCCAACATGGATAATTTGTCTTTTATCATCTTGCCTGCTCAGTAGATGTAAGGTGGAACCTCAGAGTTGTTTTGATTTGTATTTTTTTTTCTGTGAAGTTTTTGATAGTTTACAATTCTGTTGAAAACTTGCTCATATCCTTTGCCCATTTCTCTACTGGAGAAGGGCTTTGCATTTACATATTTGCATCAAATTTCTATATATCTTGTATGTTAGACTTTTATCAGATATTTAATATGAAGATGTTTCCTTCCTCTCCCCTTCCCCTTTCCCCCAATAGCTTCTTATTCTGGTTGCATTGATTTTGTTTGCAAAGCAACTTCATTTTAAGATTTCTTTTTGTTAGAAAATCTCAATCCTGTCTGTCTTATATAGAAAATATTTTTAGTCCCTTTCTTTAGCATTTGAATCTTTTCCTTTGTACTTTTCATTTTATTAGGCTTTCCATTTTCTACTGGAATGCCTACCCATTTACAGCCTGTGTCACCAAGTCTTGCTTCATCTCTTGTAAGGACATACTTGGAGAGTTCTTCACACATTCCAAATCATCAAAACAATCCCCAAATAATGAGCCAACCTCCTTTAATGGTGAAATTGCCAACAACACATTCATCTTCCATTAGGTCCTCAGAAAATCCAGAAGAAGGAACACAGACTCAATTTTCAGGTGAGTAATGCCATAGAGATTAACCTTGTCCGTCATTGCTGAGAAAAAATATTGCAAGAAACAATCATAGACAGTATGGATAAGGGATGAATTCTTACAAATTATAGAGGCAATTTCAAAAGATAAAAACAGACGATTCTGATTTCATGAAATTGAAAAGCTTTTGCACAAAGTCAAAAATCTAGTATGAGAAGGAAAGGGGATGACTGAGAAAAATCTTAGTATTAAATATCTCTGATAAAGAATGATCTACAAGATGTATGAATAACTAATAGAAATATTTAAAACCTAAAATTATTCCCCAATATATGTGATCAAGAATATGAATGTTTTTCAAAAGAATGTAAACTAATAAAAACTACATGTAGAAAATGCTCAAAGTCATTATTAATGATAAGAGAAATGCAAATCAAAACAACCCTGTGTAATGATACTGGGATTTGAAGATCTTCCACGTCCCTTGAACTTGCTGACGTAGCAGGAAGGGGTGGAGCAAGAGAAGGCTAGAACCAAGCTAGCCTCTGTGTGGTGCTGACTGGAAGCAGCGGCAGCGGCAGTGGCGGTTGCAGCACAAACTCCTTTTTCTTTGAGCCAGCCAGAATGTCTGCTAAGGACTCCTGCTGAGGATCGCCAGGGATGGGAACTGCTTGGGGAGAGGCGGGGATGGGGCGGCCCACCGGAGCTGCTGGGAGCAAGCTGCCTGGATTCTGAACAGTAACCATGAGTAAGGAGAGGAGGATCTTTGCCTGAGGTAGCCTGTCCTGTTTTGAAGGCTTGAGAATGTGAGTGTTTACTACTTTAACTACATGTGCCAACTTCATAACTACTGTGTTGGTTTTGACTTTCTGGTTTTGGGACTCAGTTTTCTGGTATTTAAATAAATGCTCTAGCTATATTTCTTATGTGGAGAACCTGTTACATTTTGTGATTAATAACCATACCAGCATACTTATAGTTACTGTAGGCATTGTGAATGTTGCATTGCTGATACACTCTGAGACTATACCTCACACCCAACAAATTGCCAACAATGACAGAAGAAGGAAAAGTCAATGTTTGGAGGGACAGTGGGATGACAGACAGAGGAATAAATTGTTAGTGTACTTGTGAATTGGTATAGGCATTCTGGAAAGCAGTTGGGTGTTATGCAGATCAAGTGAGTAAACTATCTGTGTCTTTCTTCACCTAGTCAATATAATAATAATATTTACCCAGAGAGGTAGCCATGATGCAGTGAATAGAGGGATGGCTTTGGAGAAAGGAAGATTATTTCAAGTCCCATCTTTGATTCATTCTGTGGCAGTCATTTATCCTCTCAGTGTCCCGGGCAATGCTGAATTGGCAGAGGGAGTTTCCTCCTTGAGAGTGACTACCTTAAGGCAGCTAGACAGCAGAGTGCTGGGCCTGGAACGGGGAAGACCTGAACTCATTACGCTCACTGAGTCTGGGAGAGTCACTTAATCTCTGTCTCTCTCAGTTCCCTCAATCATAAAATGGGAGAGGTAATAGCACCTATCTCCCAGGGTTTTTGTGAAGATCAAATGAGGTATTTATAAAGTGCTTCACATATAGTAGTCCTGGCACATAGTAGGCCCTTAATAAATGCTTGCTTCATCTTGCAAATTAAAAGTAAATAAACAAATCAATTTAAAAAAATAAATGCTTGCTTCCGTCCTTCTTACACCAGTGAAACCCCTGGCCTATTCCACAACAACAACAAAAACTTTCACTAACCGTCTCACAAAATAAGCCACATACAAATCTTAAACTATGGTGCAAATATGAGTGATAATGATGATGCTAATTGTTAAACATACAGCTCTGTTCCTTTTGTCACAATAGTACGTAACAGTACACTATTACTTTCTGTTCCTTTCACGATAGCAGCCTAGCACTTTCTCCTTTCTTCTTTGGTATATAATACACTTTACCTTTTCATCTCCATTGTTGTTGGTCGGTCATTTTCAGTCGTGTCAGATTCTTCATGACCTCATTTGGGGTTTTCTTGGCAAAGATACAAGTCCTTGCTTCTACAGTTCATTTTACAGATGAGGAAACTGAGGTAAACAAGGTTAAGTGACTTGCCCAGGGTCACTCAGCTAGTAAGTGTCTGAGGTCAGATTTGAACTCAGGTCTTTCTGACTCCAGGCCTAGGGATCTATCCATTGTGCCGCCTTGCTGTCCTTTTCATCTCTTCTTTCTTTCTTTTCTTTTTGGAGGGGGGAGGCAGAGCAATTGGGGTTAAGTAACTTGCCCAAGGTCACATTGCTAGTAAGTGTTAAGTGTCTGAGGCCAGATTTGAATTCAGGTCCTCCTGACTCCAGGGCTGGTGCTCTGTTCACTGTGTCACCTAGCCACCCCTCATCTCTTATTTCTTAACCAATATCAGCATATGTTTTTCTCCTTTGGTAACCTTTCCTCTTTTGTTCTTGTCATCTCTGGAAACTCCTCTCCTCGTCACCCTTTTGTGTCAGTACCCAAGAGCCTATGTTCTTTCAACTTATATTTCTATGCTTTGTATCTTGGCAAATCATTCTTACCTCTTTATTTAAATAGGATCCACAATTTTAAATGGACTGACTGATCTAATTCCTCATCCTCTCCTTTTCTCAATCTTTCCTTTCCAAGTTTTCTTAGGTACTTTACCATTACTAGGAGCATAGTGGTATGTGGAGTGAACACTCCATTTCAAATTCTTCTGTCTTTTCCCCTTTCATTTGTGGTTAGTGATCTCAAGATAGTCCCTCTTTTTCAAGCTTAAGAATCTAATCCAGTTTGATCCCTTCCTCTGCCTGTATTTCCATATTTGGGTTTGCAAAGTGCAAAGTGCCTTTCATGCATTATTTCTTTTGAGTCTAATAGCCATCCTTTGAGGTAGGAGCTATTATTATCAGTCATGTAACAGACCAGAAAATTGAGGATCAGAGAGGGTAAGTGGCATGACTGGATCATACAATTAATAAACATCTAAGGTGGGATTCAAACCCAGGTTTTCCAGATTTCAGGTCCCAAAATTTTCTCATCTAGACCACCTTAATGCAGTATCTGTGCTACTTTTGGTGAGTTCCTCAATCCAAAGCTATTCACCTGTCCATTCTATCTACTGGCTTTTTACCATTCTCCTTAGAAAGCCTGAGTATAAGAAGGAATGAGGTACAGTTAATTAAAGTATTTTTTTTTTTAAAGGGAAGTAGGTAAGTCTCAAGGACTATAGAAATAAATCAGCATGACGAAGTCTCATGATGGCACTGCTTGTAGTCTTGAATTTCCTTGTTTGGATAAGACAGAATCCAGTTCAGCAGCATCTCTCTCTTTCTGTAACATAGATTTAAAAGAAAGAGGTGTTTACTGAAAATAATACAGAATTCCATCAATCAGAAGTTATTTGAACTGATTCTTCAGCTGTCTTATACAAACTAGTACTATTAACTGCCTACAAAGTAAAATGAAAGGTCAATGTTAGGAGTGAAACTCTAAATGGTATTAAAATATGCAATATACCGTCTGGTAAACTAGCTATCTCTTTCAATACATGTTAGAGTTTCAAACTCAATATGATGGAAAATCCCCAAGTATATCTTACAGACAAGATACTCAAGAAGAATCAAAAAACAGAAGCAAAGGTGAGTCACATGTCTTGGTATACATGCACAAAATCATTGAACCCTGAAGGACATCTGGAGGCTTAATTGACGCCAACGGGGGAAGTAGCAACATATTGGCTTTCCAAGACAAATGTATTCTGTGCTGTTTCTTTCCCTTGAAATAAAGTGTTCTCAGAATGAGAGTTTCTTGAGAGTGGGGGGTGTTTTACTTATCGATCTTTCTGGCAGCAAGGTAGTGCAATAGAGCTTGGAATCGGGAAGATGAGTCTTCCTGAGTTCAAATGTGACCTCAGACATTTACTAGCTGTATTACCCTGGGAAAGTCATTTAACCCTGTTTGCCTCGGTTTCTTCATCTGTAAAATGAGTTGGAGCAGGAAATAGCAGTATCTTAACAACAACATGATACTGTATGACTCTGAGCCATGGAATATGTGACGCAAAAGACGTATAGTTCCAAATTGCTCTCTAGAATGGTTGGATCAGTTCACAACTCCACCAACAATGCATTAGTGTCCCAGTTTTCCCACATCATTTCCAACCCCCTTCTTTTCCTTTTTTGTCATATTAGTCAATCTGATAGAGGAAGTAGTACTTCAGAGTTGTTTTAATTTGCATTTCTCTGATCAATAGTGATTTAGAGTATTTTTTCATATGACTACAGAGAGCTTTGATTTCTTTGTCTGAAAATTGCCTATTAATATCCACAAAGTCCCTTTTTTGAACCACACCTTTTTTTTTTTCTTTTTGGAGTATCTTTGCCAAGAAAACCCCAAATGGGTCTTGAAGAGTTGGACACGACTGAATTTTACTCCCCAGCTATTAGCAATAATGCTTTGCACATAGCTAGACTTAATAAATGCTTCATTCATTCATTCATTCAGTGTCAATTCAATTCTGACTTCCACTGTCTGGTGGAAACTTTCTAGTTAAAATTTTCCTTGTAATTGTAAGTACACTCATAAGTTCATGGCTACAGGGCAGTGTAGACACGTCAGAGTATCTGTAGTACAAACCTCACAATATTGTTGTAGGACTTGAGTGAGATAACATTTATAATTTGTTGTTGTTGTTCAGTTGTTTCAGTCATGTCTGACTCTTCATGACCCCATTTGGGAATTTCCTCACAAAGATACTGGCATGGTTTGCCATTTCCTTTTCCAGCTCACTTTACAGATGAGGAAACTGAGGCAAACAGGGTTAAGTGACTTGCCCAAGGCCACTTAGCTAGTAAGCATCTGAGGCTGAACTTGGAAATATGAGTCTTCCTGACTCTAAGCTACACAACTTAGCTGGTCCAATATATGTAAAACACTATAAAGTTAAAGTATTTGCTATATTATTTCATTTTTCCTCCTCAATAATAATCTCAATAGCTAACATTTAGGTTGCACTTTAAGATTTGTGAAGGTCTTTACAAAATTAACCTCATTTGATCCTCACAACCATCCTGGAAGGTAGATGCTCTCAGTACATTTTCCTGTGCTCATACTAAGGGACATCAACCTGTATATTGATAACCCAGTCAACATCCTAGTTCCTCAACCTATTAATTTCTCATGACTACTCCTCTAACCCATCTCAACTGTACACAGAGATACTCATGCCATTGCTCTTGCCATCACCCACCAGAATTCCATTTCCATATTTATGATCTCTGAAATTCTTTTTTGAACAGATTCTGTTGTCATTCCACCTCTTTGCATTGCAACTCCAAATCCTGTTCTTCATCTTTACATCAATTCCATCAATTGAAATTCAGTCTATTTTATCAGTTGAAATTGAGTCTAATTGTTGCTTCTAATCCCTCACCTCTAATCTCTTTTCTAGGCATCATCTATGCACTGACTATACCTTTCCCCCCTCCCTCCCTTGATCCCTTGGTGAAACTATTCAACTATACACTGTCCCCTTCCCACCATCTCCTGCCTCTTATACTATTGAAGATTTCACCCTGCAAAACTTCAACCTTGGATTATTCCCATTATTTGCTGACTTTCATCCCACTCACCTGCTAATGAGTAAGGCTCAAGAAAATCACAAAACCATTCTGACTAGGTCCACTACAAATTTATGTTGCATTATCTCCATCAGGCCTTCAGTGTGAAAAGATAATTTTTGTACATCTTCCTAATTGATTCACTACCCAAGTCACCGCCAGCAGCTTTTCCAAATGTTTTTATGCCTCCTGAAACTGCCCATAGATCCCTCTCCCTCCACCCTTGTAGCTGTGAGCCTTGCCCTGTATTTCACTGAAAAAAAAAGAGTTATTCACCAAGAACTCGTCTTCTCCACTGCTCCTCATCTCACAGAACTCTTCTGATATTATCTTTTTCCTCCTTCACCCGTCTCAAATGAAGGAAGGAAATAATTTGTTAAGCATCTAATATGTTCTAGGCACTGTGCTAAATGCCTTCACAACTATCTCATTTTATCCTCACAACAACTCTGGGAGACAGACACTATTATTATCCCCTTTGTATAGTTGAGGAAACAGGCACACAGAGGTCAAGTCACTTGGCCAAGATCACGTATCTAGTAAGTCTCCGAGACCAGATTTGAACTTAAGATCTTCCTGACTCCAGGCCCAGAATTATATGTACTGTATCAACTCGCTGCCTGGTGCTTTACCCTGTTAAGGCAAAACCCCATGCACAAATGACTCCATTCTGTCTCATCTTTTCCACTGAAAAACTTAAGTAAGCCATTGAAAAACCTTTCTCCACCCTAGAATCTCCATTTTTCTATCGGTATACCCCATCTCATGTGATTGCTCTATATTGAAATATATCCTCAATCATCATGATACAAAGTGTAAAGTCAATGAATTCCAATCTAATGAGTTCCTCTATCAATTTGAAATTTCAGGGCATGTGAAATGATCACTTCCTCTTGCTACCTGACTGTCATTCACTCCTCTGGCTGCTGCTTCTTTGTGATGTGTTGTTGTCTGCTCACACTCATCATCCACCTTTCCATTGTTCTTTGAGTGATCATGACTAGATGATGAAGTGGCTGGAGCACTGGGCCTGGAGTCAGGATGACCTGAGTTCAAATCCAGCCTTAGACAATTAGCTGTTTGACCTCGAGCAAGTTAATTAATCTCTATCTGTTTCCTCAGCTGTGATATGGGGCTAGCACTAGTACCTCCCTCCCAATGCTGTCATGAAGATCAAGTGAGATCACATTTGTAAAGCATGTTGCTCAGTGCCTGGCACACATTGGTGCTTAATGAATGCTTGTTCTCTCCCTCTTTCTCATCAACTTTACCTCTTTTGCATCGTGTATTCCATGGCTCAGAGTCATACAGTATCATGTTGTCGTTAAAAATGGGACTTTGTGGGATGGCTAGGTGGCATAGCAAATAGAGTGCCTGCCCTGGAGTCAGGAGGACCTGAGTTCAAATCCAGCCTCAAACACTTAACACAAAAA
>CM053586.1:66293920-66339195 GCA_028646515.1 Pseudochirops corinnae | reverse complement strand
TGGGCAAGTCACTTAACCCCAATTGCCCTGCCTTCCCCCCTCCAAAAAGAAAAAAAAAAAGGTGGTTCAGAAATGGGAATTTGTGGATATTAATAGGCAGTTTTTGGACAAAGAAATCAAAGCTCTCTATAGTCATATGAAAAAATACTCTAAATCACTATTGATTAGAGAAATGCAAATTAAAACAACTCTGAAGTACCACTTCCTCTATCAGATTGACTAATATGACAAAAAAGGAAAAGAAGGGGGTTGGAAATGATGTGGGAAAACTGGGACACTAATGCATTGTTGGTGGAGTTGTGAACTGATCCAACCATTCTAAAGAGCAATTTGGAACTATGCTCAAAGGGCTATAAAACTGTGCACACCCTTTGATCCAGCAATACCACTGCTAGGTCTCTATCCCAAAGACATAAATAAAGGTTAGGGTGGAGGGGAAGGAGGGAGAGTGAGAAAGGACCTATTTGCACACAAATATCTATAGCGGCTCTTTTTGTGGTGGCTAAGAATTTAACATTGAAGGGATACCTACCAGTTGGGGAATAGCTAAACAGGTCAATTCTGGGCTCAGCTCATTATCCACTTACATTGTCTGTCCAAGATGTGTGTATGTATGTGTATATATGTATGTATATATGTGTGTGTATGAGTGTGCTTATGTATGTATAAAATACATATACACATACATATACATGTATGTTAAATATGTGTGTATACACACACACCAATGGAATAACAGACCAGAGTAGGAGTGAGGAACCTATGGCCTCAAGCCCACAGGTACCCCACCCTTGACTTAGACTATCATAGTTTGTACCATAGAAATTCTTCATCCACTGTGTGAAGAATTGGATTAAATGTGTTTGAATTATATGATCTTATTTGGACAACTCTACAAGATCCCAGGACTTGATACAATCGGTATAATGCCATACACAAATAGGAACATCGAGAGAACCACACCATTTAAAGAGAATCATTCTTCCATTTGAATTTCATAATGGTATCTTCATAATGATGATGGACCCATTTGACGAACATATATCTCCATGTTTTATTCCTCACTTGATACTCATAATCAAGGGTTTGTTGAAAAAAGGTAACTCTATTACATCTTTCATAGAATCTTGTATGATGCTGACATATACCTGAGAAATACCTTGAAAGAAAGTTCTTTTATGCGCAACAAATAGTAAATTCTATGAGATTTTATATTCTTGTAGTGTAATAGACTCCTAATTAGTCTCCCTAACTTGAATCTCTTTCTCCAATTCATTCTCCATACAGCTGCAAAAGTGAATTTCCTAAGGTATAGGTCTAATCATGTCATTCCCCTACTCAATAAACTCCATTGGTTTCTGGCAGTCTCTAATATAAAATATAAGCTCTGCTGGTTAGTTTTAAAAATCCTTAACAATCTGGTCCCAATTCACTTTTCTAATTTAAGGCTGCATAATTCCCCTTTTCAAGCTCTATAGCCCAACCAAATTTGCCTAATTGAAGGACCTTACACAAGACATTCCATTGCCACTCTCCATGCCTTTGTACTAGGTGACCCACATGCTTGGAAGACACTTCCACCTTACCTCTACTTCATATAATCTGTTTCTTGAGAATTCTGATCAAGAAATATCTCTTATCAAAAGCATTTCCTGATCCCAGTCCCCAGTCCACCTAAAAAGATTACCTTGAATTTATTTTGAATATACATATTTGGATACATGTCTCCCCAACAGAATATAAACTCCTTGAGGGCAGGAACTGTTACATTTTTGCCTTAATGTTCTCAGTGCCTAACTCAGTGCCTGGCACATAATGAAGGCTTAATAAATGTTGCTGATTGATTATTTCACCATATTCTCCAATTAATTTTTGTAAAGATGTAGTCTGTTGTCACATGTCATTTGTGAAAAACCTGACTTTTCTCATATTTTCATCAAGGATACCCTCAGTGTGGGTGTAGATTCTCATAAATTATTTTGTAGAGGTGAAAAAGTTGGAACATGAGTTAGTAGTTATTTTTTTGGCTGCCTTTTTGTGGTGGCAAAAAACAAACAAACAGCTTATGAGATGTTTTCCCATCCCTTTGGCATCTTCCCTTTAAGACACCTTAGGAACCAATCCTTTAGAATGTGGGAAAATAAGTACACTAATGTACTATTGGTGGAGTTGTAAACTGGTACAACCATTCTTAAGAACAATTTTAAATTATAACCAAATGTTTATAAAACTATGCATACCCTTTGACCTAGCAATACCATTATTAAGTCTATATCCTAAAGAGAGCAAAAAAAAAAAATGAAAAGGACCTAAATGTACAAAAATATTTATAGCAGCTCTTTTTGTGGTGCCAAAGAATTGGAAATTGAGGGGATGCATATGGCTGGAAAAATTGTGGTATATGATTGTGGCAGAATACTATTTTGCTATAAGAAATGACAAGGGGTTTTTTTCAGAAAAAAACCTGAGAAGACTTATATGAACAGATGCAAAGTGAAGTAAGCAGAACCAGGGGAGCTTTGTACACAGTGACAGCAATATTGTAATGATGATCAACTGTGAAAGGCAGGTACTCTGATCAATATGATGATCTAAGACAATTTCAAAGAACTTATGATGAAAAGTACTATCTACCTCCAGAGAGAGAATTAAAGAACTCTCGGTGCAGACTGAAACATATTGTTTTTTGCTTTTATTTTTCTTGCTTTTGGGGGGTTTTGTTCTATAACATAGTAAATATGAAAATATATTTTTCATGACTTCAGCATGTATAATTGGTGTCATATTTCTGGCCTTCTTAATGGGTGGGAGAGGAGTTGGAGGAAGGAGAGAATTTGGAACTTGAAATTTTAAGAAATCAGTTCTTCAGTACCCTCAAAATTCTGTGTTCCCAGTATGTACCTCTTTTATGTATACTTTATATAGATGTATATATGTACTTTATGAAGATACTTTATGTGTCTAGTCCATATACTCAATATGGTCTAGCTTCTTATTTCATCTGTTTTCTTTAATGCCATTTCTACTTCCTTGTGTAGCACCTATGGGGAGTTATGTTACAATTCAAATGTGGTGACTTTTCATCATCTTGGTGAAAAGAATTTATTATAAAATAAAAACACAACTTTGTGATCATTTCCATTTCTAATCTATTATTCTTCAAGTTTCATCCACAAATTCCCATGGAATAAATTTACTTTAATTCAAATACTGCTGCTAAGTATACATTAGGTGCTCCATAAATGCTTATTGAAAGGTTAACTAAATTTACAATTTCTGTATTTGTTGTTACATTCTAACTCAGGAGAGGAAGAAATTTACCAGAAAACATCTCCCCTTAAAGAAGATAAGGGTGAGCAAACTGATAGTTAAATTCTTCTTTCTCCTTTTGGAGTAAGGATACATTCAAGAACTAGAAACATAGAAGAAAGGTAAGCACATAGATTATTGGAGGCTTATTAGTAATCAATGATATATTAATGATTTATGAATAGAAAATGAAACCACGATGCATTAAATTGTAATTAGGCATAACTGTGGAATGTGGTGTTGTAGTTTATCAAATATTCCTAGTTAATCTAGGGTTAACATATAACATTTTTATCACTAATTTTCACAGCATGTTAAAAAATACCCTTAACATTAAACTAAAATATTTCATCTTTTTGCTCATTCAGAAAGTGTTAAAAGATTTTGCAATGTCTCAGAATAAAGTTTTGAATGTCTATTCTAATTGTACTATGCAATACTCCTTTAATCTTTCCATTTCTGCTCCCTTCTTAGCTCCCTTTAAACTTTACTTGGGAATTCTTCCCCCTTTCCTCTCACTAGTGTCCTATTTTTCTTCTTTTCACTTCCATACCTTTCAAATGAAGGATCTACATGGATTTAGAGTTGGAGCCTTATAGGTAATCTAGTCTTCTTCTAAATTTATAGATGAGGACACTGAGGCTTAGAGAAATCGAGTCCTTACCCAAAGTAACAGAACGAGGAATCAAATCCAGGTCTCCTGAATCCAAATTGATTTTTCTCTGTGATTAGTTGATTTTCTTGCCATTCACTTTCTCCTTTAATTCTTTAATAATCTGGTTGCCATTCTACCACCTTCTTTTGGAGAGTATAATTCATTTCCATTATCACTGAAATAATCCTTCACTCTGTCTTCATTTGCTTTGAATTCTCTGCATCATTTCATTCTGATATCTGCCCTCTTCCATTTGAAACTTCTTTTTTCATGTGTTGGCTTTTGTGATATGACATAATTCTAGTTTTCCTAATACTTTTAATTTACTTCTTTCACAGGTTCTTCTCTTTCCCCCCGTCTATGGAAATTCCCCAGATCTCAATCCTTGAACCATTGATCCTTTCATTCTTTCCTTTGGAAACCTAATCAGTCTCATGCCTTTAAGTTTATACACGTTTCCCAAATATAAATCTCTTTCGAACTTCAATCCCATATTTCCAAACTGGTTACTGAATATTCCACTTGCATGTCTTATTATTAGTTAAAATTCAGTGTGTCCAAAACTGAACTCATTATACAAAATAAGATAACATATGTATTTGCATTCCTTAAAGTGCTGTGTAAATGAAGGTTAGCTATAAAATCAACTCTCAAATTCCTTGCCTCTCAATGGTAATAACATTCACCTATGCATGAAACTTTGTAATCGTCTCTGAATTCTTCATCTCTTTATATTCAATCATTTATGAAGTTGTATTGATTTTTTTCTTTAAAATATTTTTTGGCCACTGCTGCCATGGAGTTGTTGTACTGGGTGCCCTTTGTGGTCCTCAAGTATCCCAACCTGAAGCTGAAGAAGCCGCTATGGGCCCAGATGCCATCAGTGATGATGGTGTATACCCTGGTGGTGGTGGTGTTTTATTTCCTCATCACCAGAGGAATAATTTATGAAGTCATTGTGGAACCTCCTAGTGTTGGATCAATGACAGATGAACATGAACATCAGAGACCAGTTGCTTTCTGGGCAATAGGGGCTATCTGCTGGGTTAGAGTTCCTTTTGTGAAGCCACAACAGTAACTGGATTCACTCCTAATGGCGTTTCAAAGGCTATTCTGTCATCTAGAACAAAACACGGAACATGGATTGACTGTGTCTCAGAATGACATAAGGAAAGGTCTGGTGTAAAAATGCAGAAGGTTTTAGTCTGTTTTTTGGAAACAAAAAAACAAAACCCTCTTGGTCTCATTGATGTTATCAGTTTATAATAATAATAGTAGTAACACCATTTTTTTCCTATACTGACCCCCCCAACATTCATGTCAATCACATCTGTCCTCTTTGGTTTTTTTCCCCCCACTTTTGAGAGAAACTATTTTCCTTTATCTAATGAAAATATTGAATAAAGTATTTCCTCATTACTTACAAGCCCATTTGTAAGTTTCCCCTTTTCAGGAAAAGGCGCTTCTAGTGAAGATGTGCACAAGCAAATTCATAGGGCTGGAGCCTCCAGGCTGATAGCTCTATCCAGGGGATCAGCTTTGCCTCGGCTCTTTGTTATTTTAAGTGTAGCTTTCAAAGCCTGTGATTTTATGTGAGACTGTGTTCCCCAAACAATAAATTGTATAGAAGGAGACAAAATAAATCATTTTTCTATTGAAAAAAGTATTTTTCATACTCATCCCTTCCTCTTCATTCTATTACTTTTATCTATTACATGCCCTTATTACCTAATGCCTAAATTACTACATCATCTTCTGGCTCCACCTTTTTCCATTTCACTTTTTGGTATTTTTTAAAGTACGTTTCCTTTCTGATAAATCCATCATGCTTCCCCCACCTCCCTCTCATCTTTGTATTTTGGTTCAGGCTGTTTCCTTTGTTTGGAATACCCTTTCTCTCCTCTTTTCTTCAGAACATCTCTACCCTTCAAGATGGAGCCCCAGTCCTGGCTCCTCTATGAAACCTTCCATTATAACCCTAGGGATCTTCCTCTTTTCTGAGCTCCTTTAATTCATAATCTGCCTCACAGTTTAACACTTAATTCCGCATTATTTTGTTTTATCTCTAATTGTTTCACGTGTGTTAATTTTGTTTCCCCCAGGTACCTTGTATGTAACTTCCTTAAGGGCAATGGTCATGGTTTATCCATCATCTGTATCCCCCCCAGCGTTCCATAGCTAAGGATGTTGTAGGAGTTTCATAAAAGGGTTAAAATTTAAGAATGCTTCAGAGGACCACGCCATAGCGATTGATGCGGCGCTTTTTTATTCACAGATCAAAAAAAATAGAGATAGAATGACAATTTTTATTTCAAAGTAAAATTATAATAACATTTTTGTATCTGTTGACTTACCCGTTCCTTCTAGTATGAGGAAACCCTTGCTAGTTGATTAACTAAAGGATGATAAATGTGTGGTCGTAGTAGACAATAATTTGAGCTGATAAAATATCTCATTGACTTTATAGGGTAACTTTCTTTGTCTTTGAAAAGATACAGACAAAGTGAAGTCTCCAGAAATTGTATCACTTTGCCTCAGACAATATCCTTTTCTTTGTTAGAATGCATTGATTGTTCAAAGGTTCCTTGAGGAAAAATACAGGGAGCTGCCTTCTGCAATGCAGAGGAATTCTGTCCTGTGGGTTCTTTTCTTGGTGCTTAGCGCTCCACATCATGGCACCAGCCTTGATATCATTTATTTATACAATTACATACAATTATAGTACTTTCAGCTACTCTAGTGTGTTCTGTGACATATTACAATAATAACCACAGTTCTTTATTGCATTATTGAACAACCTAAGTATTATATAGAGTTCCTAGCCCGGTAGAAATTAGATTCTGAATTAGATGAAGCTATTTAGATTTGAGAATCAAATTAGAAGGTGGATATCTAGAGGTTACTTGAAAAAATTGCACACTGTGACTGAGGCAGAAATTCTTTCTCTCCTCTTCTCATCCCCCATTACCTTAAATCTTTGAGACAGACCATAGGGATTTTTTTAGAACATGAATTATCTTCTCTGCTTTAGTTAAAAAAAAATAACAATACAGAACTATTAAACTATATTCCCTATTGGGACTGTGATTTAAAAGCTGAAGTAAAATCCTTAATCTACTTATGCAGAAAAAGGGCAGCCTTTTTCTGTGATTTTTCCTCCTATCCCCTCTCCCCCTAACAATGATTATTTAGAATAGATTTTGGCAGAATCCTTGGATACCATTTCTCACTCATCTCCCTATGTGCTTTCTAATTTAAATTGAGACAAAATCCTATATCACACAGTCAGATTAAGGAATTATTGAAGCTGTGCTGGTAAGAAATAAATTACTTAGCATCCTACTATGAGGTTTGGATAGTTTCTGTGGAAAGCTCAAGATTCTGCTTTGAAATTCTTTTCTTTTCTAACTCTCTGAATATGTAGCTCCTGTTCCTATAATCATAAAGAGTATCATTGAAGGGAGGAATACTATGTGGGCTGAAAAGTGACATTTTGAATTTCTCTAGTAACCATTTATTTTTTTCTTATGCATACTTTAATTTCAGAACAAAATAAACATAAACAGCCCACAATGAACATCCTACTTCCCAGACCAAGGGAGAGGAAACAGTGACCTTTCAATTAGGGACCTGCCCTAATACACTGAAGAACATAAGGAAAAAAACACACCAACCCCCTAGACTTTGCCAGATTGAGCCATGTAAGATAGGGCCTAATTAGGAAGGAAGGAAAGAAGCATTTATTAAGCACCTACTATTGTTAGGTACCATTGTGAATATTGGAGATACAAAAACAAAAAGGAAATGATTCCTGCTCTTGAAACTTTACATTCTATCAGGAGAGCCAACTGGCAATCTAGCCAAGTGAAAAGAATGCTATCTCTAGTCAGACGACCTAGGTTCAAACCTGGTCTCTGACACACAGCTTCAGACACTTCCCATCAGCTGTGGGACCTTAGGCAAATCGTGACTTTTGTCAGTCTCATTTTCTATGACTGTAAAATGGGAATAATAATAATATTACCTCCCTCTCAAAGTTGTAGTAAGGAACAAATGAAATAATATTTGTAAAGTGCACAGTGGTTGGCATCTAGTAGGTGCTTAATAAATGCACATTTCCTTCCTTCCTTTGTTCCTTTGTTCCTTCCTTCCTTCCTTCCTCCCTCCCTCCCTCCCTCTTTTCTTCCTTCCTTCCTTCCTTCTTTCCTTCCCTTCTTTCTTTCTTCCTTCCTTCCTTCTTTCCTTCCCTTCTTTCTTTCTTTCTTCCTTCCTTCCTTCCCTTCTTTCTTCCTTCCTTCCTTCCCTCCTCCTTCCTTCCTCCCTCCCTTCCTTCCTTTCTTCCTTGTTATCTGTGTGATCATGGGTAAATTACTTAATCTCTCTGGGTCTCAGTTTTCACATCTATAAAATGAGAGAGGCTGGGCTGGATGCCTTTGGAAACTTCTTCCAAGTCTAAATCTATGATTCCGTGTCCATTGCCTAACTGAGAGGAGGGGCTAGGTTAATATTCAGGGAAATGTTGATGAAAGGGAAGAGGTAGAAAGGGTCTAGTGTGCTGGGCTGCCTGTGCTGGAGGGTACTCTGGACAGCCAGAGAGGAAAGAAGACGTGGTAGAAAATATGTATGAAGCGGAGACAAAGGATGAAGGTGGAAGGCTAGGAAAGACCAGTTTTCCCTGACTGCATTTAGTATTTTTGACATTTTAAAGCATCCTAGTAAATCTAATTTCTTCCTTATTGCATTGATGAATCTCTCATTATCGTTCCCTTTTTAGGAGAAAAATAACATATTTCTTTACCTTAGTTGTCTTCACTAGTCATGCTATTATTGCAATTGTTAATTCTTCATCTTTCACTTTCAGAATCACCCAGGAAGACAAATGTAACACAGAAAAAGCCATCTTCCCTAATAAACCCTTTCCCTGATCGTTGTTTTGGCCCATATACTGTCTCTGCTCCTGCTGAGTTAGCAAAACGAATGTGCCCACAGGAAGAGGAGGCATTTCAGTTGTTTTACATGGTATTTCTTCCTCTTTTCTGACATAATCTAGTTTTATTGGCAATGAATTTTGTTTTTAATGAAAATGTCTAATGCTCTCAAAGCCTGTTGACTCAGAAACTTCAAAATTTGCTGTTGCTCTTGATACTATTTCTGAAAGCACCCTTGTGCTGAGCATTTGACAGATATTTCATGTGATTCTCACCACAGCTTTGGGAGGGAGGTGGTATTATTCCCATTTTATGATCGAAGAAAATGAGACTGATTTGCCTAAGGTCACACAGCTAATGGGAAGTATCTGAAGCAGAGACCAGGCTTGAATCTAGGTCCTCTGACTAGAGGCTAGATTGCTTGGCTAGATTGCCGATTGGCTCTCCTGATAGAATGTAAATTCTTTTTTTTTTTAACTTATTTTAGTTTTCAATATTAACTTCCATAAGTTTTTAATTTTCTCCCCTTTCTCTCCTCCCTCTCCTCAAGATGGCATGCAATCAGATATAGGCTCTACATATACATTCCTATTAAACATATTTTTGCATTAGTCATGTTGTATAGAAGAATTAGAAAGAATGGGAGTAACTATGAGGAAGAAAAAAACATAAAACAAAACAAAACAAGAAAATAATCTGCTTGGCTCTGCATTCAGACTCCACAGTTCTTTTTCTGCATGTGGTTGACATTTTCTATCATGGGTCTTTTGGAATTGTTTTAGGTCTTTGCATTGCTGAGAAGGGCTAAGTCTATCAAAGTCAGTCACCGCACGCTCTTAGAATGTGAATTCTTGAGAGCAGGAATCATTTCATTTTTGTGTTTGTATCTCTAATACTCAGAATGGTACCTAGCCATAATAGGTGCTTAATAAAGCCCTGAGATGAGAGCCGTTGGCCAGCTTACCCACAATGGAGGATCACGGGAAGGTCCAGTTGTGTGGCTAACATTACTTCATTTATAAGTAAATTAAGTGGTTTAGAGTGTTTCACATCACATGCTCTAGCTTTGATCCCTCCACAGTATTGAGGGAATTGAGGGGATTCGAACAACAAGTGATTAATTGTGGGAACTGAGTGAACCACACTCCATCTTGTGACTCAGTTCTGGAGCTAGCTCAGTTCCCTTTCTGTTCCATTATGAATCTAGTCCAAAGTCTGTCTTGTGAGAAAACTTCATTCACTTGTGGGAATTGGGAGAAAACCTTATTGCACTGTTTGAACCTAGCCCTCTGTGGCTAGAAAACTACACCACCCCTCTGTGCTGCTTAAAGACCCTTAACTAAGGACCAGAAATTCAGTCAGATCTGATTCATGCAAGGAGTTTTCTTACAGTTTTGCATCTCAAGCCACCCGTAAAACTTTTCTGAAAACTCACCTTCAGACTGATCAATGAGTTATCATTTCCATGTTTCTTTGATTGTTTACAGACACCTGGGGGGAGTAGGACCCCTATTCTTCTGAATTCTGGGAATTGCACCTGTTCACTCTCACCTTCTCAACTTGGAAAGTCCCTTATTTCCATCTAATTAGAAACAAAATTACCTAATATTATGCTGTTTCCTTTTAATCAACTAACCTCATTTATTAAAACTTTTTAATGCATAAAAGTCTGTCTCCCCCTGTATTTGGGGTCTAGGCTTAAGCTGAGGAAGGGGCGTGGTCCCAATTTGGGTAATTAGCATGCATCACTTAATACATGAGTATGCTCAGAAGATCAAACCTTTGTTCACTCAATCATTTCATCTTTCACCTACCACAATATCTTCTTCCTATAGCGTCTTTCCCCTCAAGATTCCTCCTCACCCTCATATATGTCTTTTTAACCTACTACTGAACTTCAGGATCAAGGAATCCTTGAACCATAATTGAGAGCTGCTCCCTGGGCTCTGGCCCATGCTATTAAAAGCCTTTGAGGTTTTTTTCAGTCATGGTAGAATGGGCAATATCTCGGTTGTCATTTCAGGTTGGAACTTCCAGAAAGAGTACAAGATACGTCTTCTGAGAGGTAAGTCAGAGCTTGAGAGAGAGAGGAGAGTGAGAGGGACTGATAGAAAAAGACAAGCCCTTTGAGAGTAGGTATTTTTTTGTTTTTTTCTATTTGTATTTGGCTGCATTTAGCACAGTACCTGGCAAACAATGGGAACTATGTATACACACATATATGTATATATGTATATGTGTATGCATAGATACGTGCACATGCACACACATATAGACATGCATACATGCATACATATGTTGGTTGATGATTGATTGATAGGAAGAAGTAGCAGGCCAAAAGGAAACAAAACATTATCTATCCTATCTTTTTCTCTCACTGAAATAAGGTCCGTATCGTGACTTCTGACTGGATCCTGCCCAATCTTCCTTCCCTCGACACCACCTGTAACCCCCACGCTTTCCTTAGCACAGTGACAGATACATAGCAGGTACACGGTAAATGTTTATTGTGCCTCCTAAATCTATCCCCAATTGTTAATCTCTTTCTTAATTAATCGTCGTCCTTCTACTTTGTATATCTCTTATAATTTATTTTGTTTAGTCATTTCAGTCATGTCTAACTCTTGGTGACCCCATTTGGAGTTTTCTTGTCAAAGATAATAAAGTGGTTTGCCAGTTTCCCTCTTCAGCCCATTTTACAGATGAGGAAACTGAGGCAGAGTTAAGTGACTTGTACAGGGTCACACAACTAATAAGTTATCTGAGGCCAGATTTGAACTCAGGAAGATGAGTCTTCCTGACTCCAGGCCCAGTGCTCTTTCCACCTTCACCTAGATGCTTTTATATGAATAACCGTTTATATATGTTTCCCTGTTACAGTAGGAGCTTCTCAAAGGCAGGGATTATATTTTTACCTTTCTTTGTAATCCAAACATTTATCAGAGTTACTCATGTATCCACTGACTGCTTGACTGATTCCTTCAATCTAATTGGTTAGGTGCTTCATTGTCAAGGTAGTCAGTGCAGTACACCAGGGGACAAGTGGATACTTGTACATTGGTTAAGGAGGCAGTAATTGTGACCTGCTAGTGACCTAATACCATGGTCATTTGACCAGTTTGCTTGATGAGTATTCTCAAGCTCAGCCTATAAGTAACACCAAAAGCCTAGCCCTTATCTTTGAAGACTTTATAATATAAATAGAAAAGAAATACATGTGAGAAAATGCGGTTTGTACAATATGAAAATCAGGGGAAGGAAATGAAACAGAAATGGCTCAGAGGAAAAGGAATGGTGCCATAAAGGCCCCATATGGCCAGGCAAAGAGAACTCTTCATTCAGGAAACATCTTTTTGTAATAGTCTGTTGACTTCCATCCACAAAATGAAGCCTTGCTTGTGGCCTTCCTTCACTACTAGGATTTTCCAAACTAATAACCCCAAGATTCCATCTACTGGGGTAAGGATTCACTATCTGACAAAAACTTATGAGAAAATTGGAAAGCAGTCTGGCAGAAAATAAGTTTAGAAAAACACCTCATACCATATGCCGCAAAAAGTTCCAAATGAATACGTGATTAGATATAAAAATTCATGCCATAAACAATTTGGAGGAGCAAGGAAGAAGTTACCTTTTAGATACAGATAGGGGAATAGTTCATGACCAAATAAGGTATTAGGGAGGATCTTAGAAGATAAAATAAGCAATTTTGATTACATAAAATTGAAAAATTTTTACAAATAAAACCAGTGCAGCTAAAATTAAAAGTCAAAGAGTCAGGAAAAAAACCACTTTGCAGCAAGTTTCTCTGACAAAAATCTCAATCCAGAGTATATAAGGCATCGATTCAAATTGATAGGAATAAATAATAGTCATTCCTCAATTGATAAATGGTCAAAGAATATGAACAGGCAGTTGTCAAAGGAAGAAATCCAAGGTGTCAATAGACACATGAAAGAAAAAACAATGCTTCAAGTCACAAATAATTGGAGAAATGCAAATTAAAGCAACTCTGAGGTTCTACAAAGATCTGACAAAGATGTCAAAAGAAAATGGCGAATGTTTGATGAACTGAGTAAACACAGGCACAGTTGTTGGAGCTGCAAATTCATTTAGCTATTCTGGAAAGCCATTTGGAACTATGCCCCCAAAGTCATTCAGTCTCCCATACCCTAAGATCTGACAATTCCACCCTGGGGTCTATATCCCAAAGATATCAAAGAAAGAAGAAAAAGATCCATAGGTATAAAAAATGTCTATAGCATGCTCTCTCTTTCTCTCTCTCTCTCTCTCTCTCTCTCTCTCTCTCTCTCTCTTTCTCTCTCTCCCCTTTCTCTTTCTCTCTCTCCCCCTTTCTCTCTCTCTCTCTCCCCCCCTTCCCTCTCTAAAGGACTGGAAATTGTTGGGAAAATTGACAAAGGAGGTGTCTTACCAATTAAAGAAAGACTCAACAAATTAGAGTATATTAATATAATGGAATTCTATAGTGCTGTAAGAAATAAGGAAAGGGATGTAGAATGGAAAGAATAGAACCATTTCTACAGTAACACAACATTGTAAAGACAAACAGCTATGAAAGATATAGGACCTCTCATCAGCATAATGATCAACGAGGGTTCTAGAGGATCAGTGATGAAGTCTGCATGCTGCTTACCTCTGGAGGGAGAGGTAATGGAGTCAAGCTGTACTATGAGATGTACATTTTTGGAAATGGCCAATGCAAGAATTTGTTGGCTTGTAGATTTATTGCAAGGTGTTCCCACCCCCCCATAAAAGGGATGTGTGTGTGTGTGTGTGTGTGTATGTAGAATGTGGGAAGACAAGGAAATAAAAAAAAAATAGAATAGTGGTTACCTTAAAGAAAAAAAAAAGATAGATCTCTCAGTGAAATCCATGTTCTTGGGGATGGCCACCTCCAGGGGAGTTGAGGCCTTACATTGTGCTCCTTACTACTTATACCTTGCTATTCAATCCAGTAACACCAGCCCCCTTGCTATTCCATGATCAAGACACTCCATTTCTCGACTCTGGGCACTTTCTCTGGCTGGCCCCCATGCTTGGAATTTTTATCTTCCTCATCTCCACTGACTGACTTCCTGTAAGTCTCAACTATAATCTTATCTTCTACTGGATGCCCTTCCCAACCCTTCTTAATTCTGGTGCCTTCCTTCTCTTAGTTATTTTCTCTTTATCCTGCACATACACACTTATGTGCTTGCTGTCTCTCCCATTAGAGGGTGAGTTGCTTGAAGGGAAGGACTGTCTTCTGACACTTTTGTTATGCCTAGCACAAAGTAGGTGCTTAATAAATGTTTACTGAGTGATTGGTGGTATCAGCTTCTGTTCAGAGTAAGCCTTCTCATCTTAGTATATTAACAAGGACTAGTATTAGGGGACATTGTGCTAGCTAGTCAACAAGGACTTATTAAGTACCACTATGTGCTAAGCTCTGTGGATGCAAAAAAAGGTTTAAAATAAGCTTCTTCCCTTATGGAGCTCACAGTCCAATGATAGAGACAAGACGTGAGCAACCACATACCAAATGCATGTATGCATACAGGTATACACACATATGTGTGTGTGTACATGCATCCGGTGCATGACTGTTTGAGTCTTGTCTCCTTCAAGTCTCAGCTAAAATCCCACCTTATACAAGAAACCCTTCCCAATCCTCCTTTATGGCAGGGTCTTCTTCTCTAATTTATCACAGACACACACATATGCACACATCATACACATGCACACAACATATATGCACACATACACACACATGTACATACCACACATATACATACATACACACATATATACATACAGATATACATGTGCATCTATGTGTGTATGTATATATGTATGTAGATAGATAGATAGATAGATAGATAGATAGATAGATAGATAGATATGTGTGTGTGTTATGCGTGTGATAAATTAGAGATAATCAACAAAGAGAAGGCACTGGCATGAAAGGAGATTGGGAAGGGTTTCTTACAGAAGGTGGGATTTTAGCTGGGCCTTGAAGGAAGCCAGGGAAACCTACCAGTAGAGAGGAGGAAGGAGAGTGTTCTGGGTGTGTGACATGGCCTGTGAAAATGCAGAGTTGGGAGCACAGCAGTGACCATGCTGTACTTTGAATATTCTCAACCTATTTCATCTCCTCCCCACCCTATACCTTTAATATACAAAACTGAACACAAAGGCCTAAAATTAAGCTCTAAAAAAATTAAAACCCTTCCTTTTTTCCCCCCCAAGGCCTATCAGGCCAGGAATTGGGATAAGCCAGAAGAGTTTTGAAGAATTTGTTGATGAACAACTTAAAATGGATTCTCAAAGAGCAGAAAAGCAACTCCAACAATGCAAAGAATTGGTACAGTATATTGTACATACCCTGCTGATGTGTGGTTTTAGTGTATTAATTGGATAACATTTTAAAAATAGACTATACATTTCTCACCAGCTCTGTTGTGTTTATTCATAATGTGAAATGAACATGTTGAAAGGGGAATAAACTGAATAAATCAATGCAGAAGCATTTCTTAAGTGCTTAGTGGATACAGTGGTGGAAAGAGTGCTGGACCTGAAGTCAGGAAGACCTGAATTCAAATTCAGCCTCATATGCTCACTAGCTGTGTGACCCTGGGAAGTCACTTAATCTTTGTTTACCTAATCTACTGGAGAAGGAAGTGGTAAACCACTCTAGTATGTTTGCCAAGAAAACCCCATATGGGATCACAAAGAGTCCGATGTTACAGAGCAACTGAACAATGAGTTTCAAACACTGTGCTAAGCACTGGAGATCCAAGTACAAATGCTAAAATGGCCCCTGCCCTCAGGGAGCTTATATATTCTAACAACTCATACAAAGGAGTAATGACCAGGGAGGAGTATTTTTTGTTTGGAAAGTTACCAAAATGGTGAGTGAAGCTAGAGGGGAGTAGGTTGACATGCTTTTTCCAGAAGCACTGTTAGCAGGGATGTGATGATGGTTCTGAAGCTGAAAAGAGGGGTGGGGTGAAAGGGGATATGGGAGAAATCCAGGCATGAAATGTAGCATGGAGGAGCCAAGTGTAGATGTAGTGGGTAACTAAAGTAGCTCTAACCTGGGGAAGGTGGAAATGGGAAGGTCAGGGAGTCCAGGTCAAGAGTTCCAGGCTTGTAAAGGTTAAGTCTTCTGGGGCTTGGTTTCTGGGCAAGGGGACATTGACATTGATACAGGATATGGTTTCAATTTTAATGAAAATTTATTTGCCCATATTGTGTCTCTTTTCTTTTTACTGCTTACTCTTTCTGCCTTTTAACTTGTGGATGGATCCCAACACTTTATCCTTAATTTTCTTCTCACCTCTCTTTACACTCAGTCCCTCAAGAAGCTGATCTACTGTCATGGCTTTCATTTCACCTTATATGAGTGACCCCCAAATTTCCATCACCTTCCCTGGTCACTTGACATCTCTTCTAGTATCTCCAACTGCTTAAAGGAAATCTATACTTTCAATATTGCTATTATCTCAAAATCATTATGCCTACAACCTAACTCATTATTTGCTTCCTAAATTGGTCTCAGTGTCTGCCAGTGGTCAACCCATTTGTTTGGGAGCTTTGTGCAATGCTTTGAAGAAAATGTAAAGTCTAAGATAACATAAGATGTGGCCTCTGCCTTCAAGGAATTTTTAGTCAAGACCAGGTGGAACAGATAAATATGGATACCTTTACTACATGTTTGGTTTATTGGAGAATTACTGAACAATCTTTGTTTGAAATCTGAAGGGAAAGGTCATTATTAATTACAGGGAAGAGAGAAGGCTTCCTAGCGGTAGAATTATTGAAAGAAATGGTTAAAGGATCTCAATCATTAGGTTGTAAGCTTCTTCAGTACAGGCACTGTCTTCGGCCCCTTCTCCTCCTCTTCCTCCTCCTATCTATCTATCTATCTATCTATCTATCTATCTATCTATCTATCTATCTATCTATCCATCCATCCATCCATCCATCCTTCTATCTATCTATCTATCTATCTGTCTGTCTGTCTATCTATCTATCTGTCTATCTATCTAGTTGTACTTGGTGTTGTGCTAAGTGCTGGGAATACAAATGTAACTAGAAAGATAGTCTGTGCTTGGAGTCCCTGGTATCTGACATAGAAGGAATAGTAGAGAGAAAATCTGGAGAGTCAGGAGTATATTCTGGAGAGGAATGAAGACATGGCTGGCTTGAGCATCCTCCTTGAAATGGAAGTTCTGAGGGGGAATCAGCCAATGGGAGAAGGAGGAAGAAGAAGAAAGAGGAGGAGGAGAGAGGAAGAAGAAGAAGAGAAGAAAAGGAGAGGAAAAGAGGAGGAGGAAGAAGAAGAAAGAGAAGAGGAAATGGAAGCAGAAGAGAAAGGAGGAGGGGGGCAGCCACAGGGGCAGAGGGTACTTCCAATGTGAGAAGTAGTCTGTGGATGGAGGTTTCCCTAGCATGATAGTAAAAGTCCTATGAAGAGTAAGACATGCAGACTGGAGAAGAATAAAAGCTGAAGAATTTTTATATGTTTTTTGTTTTTGTCTTTTAAAATTTTGACCTAGAAGCAATAGGAAATTACTGAAGTTTCTTTAGCAGAAGAGTGACATTTTCAGCCTTGTGTTCTTGAGTTAACATAGCTAATTAAATCACATTTGATTCCTAGAAAAATTCTAGTACTTATTATTAAAGGGGTGATTAATGACCTTTTAGAAATGGAAGGAATGAGGCAGAGAGCCAGCATGGCTTCATCAAAAAAAGGTTATGATAGAAAAACCTTACTCTTTCTGACATTTTACTGGACTGGCTGATCAGAGAAATTCTGTAGATAAGAGTTTATTTAGGTTTTAGCAAAACATCTGACAAAGTCTCTTGTTCTATTATTGTAAAGAAATAGAAAAAAAAAAGTGGGCTAGATGATAACACAACGAGGTAGATTTGGTCCATTCAAAAAAGTAGATTGAAATGGCATGACCCAACGCAAGGAACAGATAACTTCTGTAATTAATCCTCCCCGGAGGTTGGTTTAACATTTAGAACCTTAGCGTTTTAGTACATGTGCCTTATATAGGTCAGTCAGTCAGTCAACTAATGTTTGTTAAGCATGCTAGGTACTGTGATAAGCACTGGCAATATGAAGAAAGGCCAAAAAAAGGTCCCTGATCTCTAGAGGCTCAGTATAATGAGGAAAACAACATGTAATAGCTATGTACAAACACTGTACATACAGGACAGGATAGGGATTGTCTCAGAGGGAAGGGAACAACGTTAGGGAGGATTGGCAAAGACTTTCTAGCAGAAGGTGAGACTGAGGTTTGAAGGAATTCAGGGAAGCCTGGAGGTGGAGATGAGGAGGAAGAGCATTCCAGGCATGGGGCACAGCCGATGAAAACACTCCATTGGAAGATGAAATGTTTTGTATAAGGAAGAGTAAGCAGACCAGTGTCACTGGATTGTGCAGTATTTGGAGGGGAATAAATAGACTGGAAAGAAAAAAAAAGAGTCTAAGTTATGAACAGTTTTAAAAACCAGACAGAGGATTTTATATTTGATCCTGAAGGTAATAGGGAGCCGCTGGAGTTGATTGAATGGGGAAGGTCTCTACCAGATGAGCTGTGGCTTCTTAATTGAAGGAATAAGGCAAGACCTTGGGTCTCTGTGCTTGTAAGCTTCTCAGCTCAATGACTAGATGGGATGAAGATCTGCTGAAGGGTACAGCCCCCTCTCATGGTATCTGATGAGCAGATGACGCAGCCAGACATGGGGGTTTTGTGACCGACCCAGTAATACCCACTCCTCTCCCTTGGGAGACAGGGTAGTCAAAAGGCATAGTAAGAAACAATGTATGAATAATAAAGTAGCTGCTGGTGGAGAGGTTGTAAGGCACATGGAATTCTCAAGAGAGAAATGAGTTTTTCCTAAACTGGGGATGTGGAAGGAATCTTGTCAGATCCAGACTTCTCAGCTTGGAAGCCTTGGGAATCGCTGTTCACTCACAACCTTTGCCTAAACTACTAATAAAACTTAGATTTTCTTCTTCACCTTATCTCTTGGATTTTCCTTTACTCCACTTGCTCGTCCATTCTCATGTCCGTGTTAAGGTAGCAACCTCTAAGATGGTTACCCTGACTTTACTCATTCCCCTAACCCAACTGGCACACTGATGCCAAATAATTCTTCTAAAATACTGCTCTCTGGGGCAACTAGATGGCACAGTGAATAGAGCACCAGCCCTGGAGTCAAGAGGACCTGAATTCAAATCTAGCCTCAGACACTTGACACGCTTACTAGCCGTGTGACCTTGGGCAAGTCACTTAACCCTAATTGCCCTATCTTCCCCCCTCCAAAAAAAAAAAAAAAGAAATAAAATACTGCTCTCATGCAATCATTCCCCATGCTCAACTATCTACAAAAGCGTTCTAATGCAAATTACATCCAACTATCTGGTTTTCAAAGTGAACTTTAATCTGGCCTTACACTGCCTATCCATCTTATATTTGTCATTCTTCCTCAGTATGTACTCTCAAGGTCCAGTTAGACTGATCTCTTTGTTCTCCCAACATATTTATCTCTCCCTTTTAAAAATTCTCTTTGCACATAACTATCTTGATTCCTAGCTTAATACTTAGATGTTATCTGATTATTTCACATTCATAAATTAACTCTTGAGGGCAGAGACTATGTTTCATTTTTCTTTGTATTTCACACAGTAATGAATACAGGGGATACATAAGTAGATAAATTAATTAATAGATGGTAGATTAATTGATTCCCAAAGAATTATAATGTCAGTAAAATATGCAACACTATAATCATGTTGAATATAATTTAATCTTTCCTTGATGATTCCAAAAGCACAGGATTGGTCAACCTTTCAGGATCATTGTTATGAATATCAATCCTTACTACATTGTAGATACATAGAAAAAAACTGGTAAATTTAAAAATACAATTTAGAGTCTCCTATGAAGGGCTATATATAGAAATTTTATACTAATGAATCCTAGAAATAATTATAGAATGTTCAAAATATAAAGTATTTGGAGAGTGAGGAGAAAAATCATCCACGTGAGGCCCAGATACTTTATTAAATGAGATAATGTTCCTGAATACTTTCAGTCTGGTTATGGTCCTGTTATATAAGTCTACATGAAAATATAGTAAAGTGTTGTAACTTACAGTATAATCTCAAGCTAGTAAGTAATTCTCACTGAAAAAAAAATCTCTAATAGGCATCTCTAATCCTCCAACGTTACTGGATTCATTTAATGGGACAATCAGATTTCGTATTCTATATGAGAGCTTCCAGGGAAGAAATTTAGAGGCAATCTTTAGATTGACTCATTTAAGTTTAGAAGCATACTTACATATATAGAGACATGGGCTTACTGGCTGTTAGGGCACACAGATATATGGTATATCTTAGCTCTGTTCCATCAGACTATAGAATTTTTTAGTTGAAGGGGATTTTAGAGAGAGGTAATCTATTTCATCCCTTTCCCTTCCGCCATAGATGAGATACCTAAGTTTCTGAGAAACATTGGCATAAACACTTTGTATTTAATTTTCATGTTTAATTTTGCTGAGATCAGATCTCTTTCCATATCATGATACAACCCAAATACTGGCTTTATCATTGCACAATTGCAAGTTCTGTCCAAAAAGGCTAATATATGAAATTTTAATGTGGGGACACAGTCATGTGATTTCATATGATGCCCTCTAAGATAAGGTAAACAGACCCACTGTGTCTCCATTGGCAGTGGTACTTTTGCAGTACGGCTACCCACAGAAGATGTCCTTGTTTAGGAATCACCGGGGGAGAATAAATTGAATTCAATAAAAAGCTTCTATGGATTTAAAGCCTCAGAGGGAAGTAATTAAATTTAATAGACTCCATGAAGATATACAGTGTCCTTTACGCTGAACTATTTTTCCAGTTTTCTTCATCACTTCTGTACTTGCAAAGTACATTAACGTTTTATGCTTCATGTTCTAAGTCTTTTGTTCTCATTGCTGTAAAATTAAAAAATTTAACCCCCCTATTAATTTAACATTTTAGAGGTTATCTGCTCCATAGACAAGAATCTAAAAAGTGGATTTTTCCATTTCAGCTCTAACTCTGAATTCCTTAGTTCCTGGAACATATAGTAATTTTTATTCATTTTAAAAATTAAACCTTAGCTGCTATTTTTACCATCAATATTCACTGAAAATTTGCTGCCTAATCATCTTCATTGTGAAAAAAAATTGACATAAAATTTTGCATTTAATTTTCATGTTAATATTGCTTGAGAAGTTTAATATCTTTTGTCAAATGGATGAAGTGATTGTAAATCCAGTTTAGTTCTTCTCTTAGTGAAATACCCCTCTGATCCTAATCCAAAGGAAAGCAAGTGAGATTTAACAGCATTTAATAAAATATTTAAGGTCTCTCCCCTTAGATCCCCCAAAACAAATAACCTTTAGTTGTAAAGCTAATGTTGTACATCCAGGGCTCTGCTCATCAGTTCTCATGGTTCCCAAAGCGAGGTTTTTTCCCCCTACTTTCCCATATTACTTAAATCATGACTGTATTGACTACTTAACTGTGTGATTCAATAAGGTTGGGAAAGGGATACTCTATGCTATTTTTAAAATTAGCTACACAAAAATGTGATATTTTACATCATTAAAATAGGTTGAACTTGAAAGCACACTCCTTAGGGTTTTTTAATTTTAATCTCTGTGCTTGTAATTCTTACTGTTACCAACTAGGTGGCAATTATGCCTTGGGTTAGAGAATACAAATTGAGTGATGAGTCTCTTCTTTGGACATTAATGATTCAAGTATCAAAGAATTGAAGAATTTTAGAGCTTGAAGGAAGCTTAGCAGTCAACCCATGCCCAAAAAAATCCTTCTTATAATGAACCTGATAAGAAGTCATTTTAGCCTTTGGCGAAGGCTTCTCATGAGGGTGATCCCATTACTTTCATTCCAAATCATGATATGTGGAATATGATCGAACAAAGTATCCAGACACATAATTGAACTAATCACATAAAATAAACTCATTTTTATACTAATATCATCTTACTACTAATAAAGAATACTTGACAGTACACTGTTGATGTGAATCATCCACCAACTCCTAAGTGCCTCATCTTGGTGATCCAAGGTTCTCATGTACTGTGGAGTGGAGAGTAAGTTCTTGTCTGATCTTACTAAACTAAAAAGCCTTTCTATAAACATCTGGGATGTTTGTCATCCAAAGGCAGAGATCAAAAGAACATTGGTCACCAGTTCCCCATAAAGAGGGAGTAATGAAATGAAATCTTGGATCTTTTGAAGTATTTAGACATAGAATGCCGATGATTACATTCATTAATGCATTTATGGGAGTATACTTTGATGAGGATATATTTAATTAATCTAATTATCCATGAAACAAAGAATAACATATCTGTGGTAAGATACAAAAGAAATAGAATACTTAGGCGTAGTATAATTCTAAATGCTATTTGCCCCAAATTTCTGCTTACTTCAATCTTGATCTTTTCACTTTTTATATTTTCTTACCCACAGAGCTTTTAGAAATAAATTGAAAAGCTTTCCTGGATCTCTCTTTTCTCATTTCTGATTTCCACAATCCTTTGCAGCTTTGGGTAAATCCTTCAGGCTGTGATTATCTAGTTGTTGGAATGTCATCATTCTGCTTATTTTTGCAAAGTTGAATTGTTTAGCAGGTCAGGGTAACACTTAGGGAGATTACCTATGGTTAATATGGGTAACAAACAAATCATATTATCCATGTGGATACAACAGAGAGTTGAGAATAGTTAGAAACAGAGTATTTCTTTTGTGCAGCATACACATCACTTTAGAAGTATTCTAAATTGCTAAACAAGAAGAAGGAAAATTCTTTTCTCCCACTTTAAGCACAATAATATACAATGATCTGTCAGTCTCAGAGATTATAATGAAAGTAATTATGCATTTGCTTTGTTTTCACCTGCAGAACACATGCCAGTCAAGGACATCTCTTAGAAAGCCATTTTTAAAATGTGGGGAAGGCATTGCAAGACTTGAACAGAATAAGAAAAAGCTTTTCATAAAGAACCCCAAACAACCCAGCAATCAGATGACCAGGCAGATTAGCTTGGGCTGCCAGCCTCATTTCTGTTTGCTTCAGTCCCAGGATAGGGAAAAACATAAGCAAGAAAACCATTCTGTGCTGGAATGGCAAGCTGAAACACACATGGTCACCTTGGGTAAAGAGAAAGAGACAGCTTTCATCCCTTCTCAGGAGGAAGCAAAAGAGGAAATGAAGGTTCCCAATCCAAAGAGAATAACCAATGGCTACAAGAAAGAAATGATAGACTTGCAAAGGTAGGGACCGATCTTAGACCAGGGGTGAATTGGCCTGATCTCATGCAACAGTATCATGGCCAAGAAAGTGAGTCAAAGTCCCAGACAGATGGGAAGAATGAACCCCAGTTTCTTGATTGTCAAAATCATTTAGACAATAGAGAGGAACCCACAGATGATCAGGTTCAGCAACACTTTGTCATATTGAGTCCACCTTCAATAGCAGAAAAGACCTCAGTAGTTCCTGGGAATTCAGGTTTCCAAGAGGTTGTACAGAACCAAGAGAAACAAGTAGATGGGAGTGACGACAGCCACAAATCATCAAAAATGTGGTTTGTTTCCTGTCACCCAAATGAAAAACTTGAATCTTCTAGAGTTACCCCAGGGCATAGAACAGGAGCCAGTCCTAAATTTAAGAAAGTTAATGACAGAATAGTGAAGAATGTCCACCAGTTGAATAAGGCCATAGAAAAAGAAAAAGAGTATATGCTAGTCTTTGATCAAAAAAGAAAGCAGCGAGACAACAGAAGGATAGTCAACTTGGGAAATGATGAGTCGCCATCTTCAGATGAGAAGAGCTCATTATGTCCAAGAAGTGAGGATCTTCCAAATGTACACCATGCTGACCAAAATCTGGACATTTCTGAACCTGACTATGCTAGCGATGAGCCCAGCGAATCAGAGGAGATGGCTCTGAGAAGGCCTAGCAAATTCTTTGTCAAGGAAAGGAGGTCTCAGAAACCGTTAGGACTGAAAGATGACACTGCCAGTAGCAGTGAATCAAGTACTGAAACTATTGAACTAAGAGGGAGCAGGACTCTGCCCTCTTTTCAGACATCTCACGACCATCCCGTTGTTCCAACAAGGTCCAAGAAAGAGCTAAAGGCCCAAAGTACCATCAGGAGCATCCAGATTCCAGACATGCAGTCACCAGCTTGTGATCTTGTAGCCAGTTTATTTCCTATTTTGAAAGACAAAGTAAACTCACCTGAGCAAGAACCATGAAACCTTCCATAAAGGTACATTAAAGTGTCAGTGAGGGTCATTGCCTATGTATTGGATTTTGTGGGTTTGGTTTTATTGCATTTTGTGAGTGAATTTTCAGTAGAGAGGTAACGTGATAGAGTAGAAATGGTGCTGGATGTAGAGTTAGAAGTCTAGGCTCTGCTGCTTGCTACCCAGATGGCTTTAGGCAAAGCACTTCAGTTCTTTGGACCTATCTTTTTTATCTTTAAAATTGGAGTGTTGGATTAGACAATCTCTAAAATCCCTTCCAACTCTACATCCAAATTATGTACCATGAATGAATGAATGAATGAACACATAAACAAAACACCAAACGTCAACTAGCATTTATTTTTAAATAGTATTTTATTTTTTCCAATTACATGTAAAGACAATTCTAAACATTCATTTTTTATAACACTTTGAACTCCAAATTTTTTTCTTTCCCTCCTTCCTAAAATGGTAAGCAATCTGATATAGATTTTGTGTGTGTGTGTGTGTATGTGTGTGTGTGCATGCCAGAGACTGTGCTAAGCAACAGAAATATAAAGAAAGGCTAAAGACAGTCTCTGTTCTCAAGAAGGTGAGAGTCTAAAGGGGGAGATAACATGAAAACAACTATGATCAGACAAGTTATATGCAGGATAATTTGGAGATAATCAATAGGGGGAAAGCACTAAGATTAAGAGATTTAAGTTGAGACTTGAAAGAAGTCAGGGAAACCAGAAAGCATTGATGAGGAGTCAGTTATACAGCTGAGTGGAGAATGAACTAGAGTAGGGGGAGATTGAGGCAGGGAAATTAACAGGCTATTTCAATATTCTGGTCATGAGGTAGCAAGGACTTGCATTAGGTGTCAGAGGAGAGGAGGGGATATACATATATATATATATATATATACATATATATGTATATACATAGTTATGTCAAGAAGGTCAAATTGACAGTATGGGACAATTGATTAGATATGGGGTGTGAGAGAAGAGGGAGGAGCTAAGGATGACACCTTAAGCCTGGGTGACTTAAGCTGGTACCCTTGATAGTGATAGGGGAGTTAGGAAGAAGAGAATGTTTGGAAGGAAAAGATGAGCTCACTTTTGGGCCTGTTGAAGGAAAGATGTCCAAGTGACTTCTAGTTTGAGTTGTCTAATGGACACTTGAAGATATGAGGTCAGGAAAGGTTGGGGCTGAGAAAATCTGAGAATTAGCCATGTAGAGATGATAACCTAATTCATGGGAATTAATTAGCTCACCAAGGGAGATAGGATAGAGGGAGAAGAGAAAAGAGATCAGGACAAAACTCTATGGGACCCCCATGGTTAATAAACATGATCTGGATGGAAGATTCAGCCTAGGAGACTGAGAAGCAACAGTCAGAAACAGAGGAAAATGAGAGAACAGTGTCATGAAAACCTAGAGCAGTGGTGTGCAACCTTCCTAATGCTGCGACCCTTTAATACTCGTATGTGGACGGATCTGTATGTGGGTGGACCCGCCTGGTGACAGATAAAGGAGCAGTGTCTCGGTTCCTAAGACCACGGGGAAATATGTGTTTTCCCGTGGTCTTAGGCGACCCCTGTGACCCCTGTGAAAGGGTCGTTCGACTCCCAAAGGGGTTGTGACCCACAGGTTGAGAACCGCTGACCTAGAGAGAAGAGAGTGTCCTTGATACTAAGGTTGATAATAAGTCAAAGGTCAAGAAGGATGAGTAAAGGTCATTCAATTTGGCAATAAAGAGATCAATGATAAATTTGGAGAGAGTAGTTTTAGTTGAAACGTGACATCAGAAGTCAGACTGAAGAGATTTAAGAAGAGAGCTAGAGGAAAGTAAGATAGTCCCTTTTCTGGAGGACCTCACGTTTTAATGTGGGAAGACACATAGAAGAGGTTTTAGCTGCAGGTCATATGGAAAGTCTCTGGGATCCTTAGGGTGTCACAGCAAAGCAGATGTTAATGCATGTTTCTAAATGTACTTTTCATGAATAAAACCACATCTGTTTCTGGTGTTGAGCCATTTGACAGTGACAAAGACCTTGGGAGGTAGAGAACATTTTGCCCATGGAGTCTTCAATAACTGTGACTATAGAGGCATTGCTAGGTCACATGTCCCCAGGGGTTGCTTCCATGGACAGTTCCAGAGGACCAAGCTATAAAGAGGGCTGGTAGTCTAGGGTGAGTGCTACTATATTCCTAGGTCTCTTTGACCTACCTGCTCGTTGGTGACAGTTGGTCAGTGGTTACTATTGGTGGTGGTGATATCAACTCCTCCTTGAGTCATCCCACTCAACAATGACAATAGGGGATCAGACTGAATTTGGGCTAATGTTAATGTCCTGGATATGAGAGAGAGAGACAGACAGACAGAGAGACAGAGAGAGAGAGAGAGAGAAAGAGAGAGAGAGAGAGAGAGAGATTGACAGACAGACAGACAGACAGAAACAGAGACAGAGACAGAGAGAGACAGAGACAGAGACAGAGACAGAGAGACAGAGAGAGTGTGTCTGCACATTTTCTGCTTTTTCCGATGGTCTTGGGTATAGGTAATGACATGTCTACACAGGAGTCTAAGAAGAGGTAGTGATCAAGGTGATAATGGTGGTTTGACCTATTTGGCACGTACTATTTCCTGCCTCTCCCACAGGGTGCCTTGCTGCTTCAGATTGTCAAGTTTTTCTGCCTGATGGATCTCATTTTTCTCTTGGGTTGTGATGATTGGTCACAAAGCAGATTTTTTTTTCATGTTTATACAAGAGTTTCGTGTCCAAATGTCTCTCTTTTTGGATAGAGAGTTGGCCTTGGAGTCAGGAAGAAGACCTGGGTTCACCTTGCCACTAATACAACTAGTTGTGGGACCCTGGGCAAGTTATATAACTTCTCAGAATCTTAGGCAACTCACTAAGACTAAGTTATAGAGAAGTTATGGACTTCCACTGGTTGAAGAAATTTCTCCCAGGGAGCTCCTTATACTTTAGAAATCGACAATCTATGTATGGCCTATGTGGTGACTCCCCTCCCAGACTGATTTTTTTTTACTAGGTAAAAGAAACCATTCTTTGCCTCATTTCTTACCTAGCTTTAATCGCCGAATGGGCTTTGCCTCAAACATACTAAGATCTGGGAAAGGCTTTAGCTTAAAAGAGAATGGCGGGATGGTATGACATGGTCAAATCTGATTTTTAGGAAAATGGCTTTGATGGCTCTATGAGAAATATATTAGAGTAGAAAGAGAATAGAGGGAGGGAAACATATTATTAGACTGTTGCAATGGATGTGGACCTGAAATAGGTTGTGTGAATGGAAAGAAGGGTAGCATATTGTAAAATAGAAACTATGAGATTTGGCAAGATTTGATTGAATATGTGGGGGAAGGGAGTGATGAGTCAAGAATGACCCTGAGTTTGCAAATCTGAGTAACTAGATGGATGTAGTACCCTTGACAGAGACTGGGAGGTTTGCAAGAGGGAATAAGTTTGGATGGAAAGATAAAAGAGTTATTTTGTACATGTTGAGTTATATATGAAACATTCCAGTTTGAAATGCCAACTAGTCAGTTGTTCATGTAGGATGAGAGCTCAAACTAGAGACTAGGGCTGGATGCATAGCTGCCAGAGTCATCTGAAGAGAGATGATAATTAAACAAGTTGGATCTGGTGAGATCACCAAATAAGTGAGTGTAGAGAGACAAGAGAAGAGAACCAAGGACAGAACCTTGACGGATACCAGCTAGTGAGCATGACATAAATGAAGATCCAGTAAAGGAGAATGAGAAGGAATGGTAGGGTAGGTAATAGTGCCAGATGCTGCAGAGAAGTCAAGAAGGATGAAAACTGAGAAAAGGTCACTAGATTTGACAATTAAAGAGATCTTTGGCGAGAGCATTTTCAGTTGAATGATAAAGCCAGAAATCAGATTGTAGAGAGTTTGCAGAGAGAGGTGAAGAAGTAATGACACCAAGCACAGAAAGCTTTTTCAAGGAATTTAGTTGAGTAGGAGGGGAGACATATAATGGTGGGGAGATATGAGGGTAATGAGTTTTTTTTAAGGGTGGGAATATTTTGAATATGTCAGTAGACTGGGAGAAACCTTAGGGAGGGATTGAAGGTTATAAAGAGAGAAGGTAGGGTAATAGAGGCCATCTTCTGGAGAAGATGGAAGTGGGTAGGATTGAGCATATATAGGAGGTGGTTGACAAGAAGATGGCAAAGAGAAAGATCATGTCTTCATCAGAGACTAGAAAAAAAGCAGAGGTAGTGGGAAATGATGTTCGAGAGAATGTGAAATGAGATAAAATGGGTCTGGATGCAAATAGCCTCACTTTTTTTTCAATGAAGTATGAGGTAAAGTCATCAGCTGAGAGATTAGGGGTGGGATACAAGGGTTGAATAGAACCAAAAAGGTGGTTTAGAATAGCTGACCGGTAACAAGTTGCCTAGATAATTGATTAGAGAAGAGTAGAAGTATATTGCCTTGTTGTAATTGAGGTTCCAATTAAAATGAGAAAATAGAAATTTGTAGTGGACTTAATTAACAATTTTGAGATTTATTTCTACTTTGTTAAATAGCACATAAAGCAAAGGAGACAGATGGTGGGAGTAAGCCAGGATTGGGGTTTGTCAAGGTATGATTAGTGAAAAGACAAGAGAACAAGAGATTTAAGAGTAACGGACATAGTAATGTTGAACTAGTTAACCAAAAGGGCAAGAATGAGAATGGAGGAGAATGTAACCAGAGTGGGGGTAATGGCCTGGCAGGTACCAAGTATACAAAGACAAAAACTCAAAGTCTCTTTCCTTTAGGAACTTATATATTGTCATGTTATACCAGCCTGTGCTCAGATAACTAAATGCAAATGGATTGAAATATGGTGTCTTCATTTACAAGTAAATCATGTTGTAAATGATAAGTCACCTTGTGACTCATGGTGTCTTTGAATTTACCTAGCACTATTTACTTTCAAACAAGATTGCACCATGTCTTTTTTCAGGTTACATTGTACATATTCATTTTAAAATTTGTTTTGTAAGACTATCGGGAAAGGTCAGGTTTATTTGGGATTGGAATTGAGACAGCTGAGCAGAAGTAAGTTGGTTTTAGTCATCTGCATTAAGTTCCTTAATACTAATTGAGGAACTCTTAAAATATTTGAGCTATTGATACTGCAGTTTAAAATAGGGATTCTTAACCTGGGGTCCATGAACTTTAAAAATATTGATAATTATATTTTAATATAATTGAATTCCTTTGTATTTTATTTCCTATGTATTTTTTATGCATTTAAAAACATTATTTTAAGAAGGGGCACCGAGGCTTCAGCAGACTGCCAAATAGGTCCATGGCATAAAAAAAAAGGTTAAGATCCCCAGCCAAACCTAAAGGAAGAAAGAGAGAGAAGGGAGGTTCACCCATCACCCATGAAGACTATTTGATATTATTTAATATTTGCTGTAATTGAAATGAACTTTTTATTAATGTGAACTTTTCTTTTTAATAGAAGCTCCAAAAAGACCCACAGGAAAATTACAGGAACTTGAAGAAGCGATTGATGAGCTCCATGGAGAAAACCCTCTGCTTTCCCAGGTGAAAGCAGAAGAGAAAGTAATGCAATTTCTCAGGTAAATTAATTTTTCCTTTGAACACTAAAAGCTCAGAAAGTTTCGATATCAGATGCCCAAATTTCAGGTGCCTCTCATTTACTGTAGCTCTCTCTCTTCTGATCACTGCTATGAAAAGCTGAGTCCTTAGGTACGGTTTTCTGTGTGACACTCTCTTGGATGGCTTTTTTAATGTGGAAGATAGAAACCTGGGCATTTGCCCTTGTGGTATCATTTTAAGAACAATAGAGTTTTATGATATATGGGAATAGTAGAGGGATTGGCATGTGAGTTTATTGCTATGGGGAATTCTAGGATGAGGGAACTGTGTCCCTGGGAACTGGATAGGGAAATATATTCTCCAAGGAGAAAAAGTTGCTGAAAGATGGAGGCAAGGAGGTCTGGGAATGTGTGGTATAGTGAGAAATAAGGAGTATTTATCCTCCTCCTAACCAAATATGATGAGCAGTATGAGAGATGTATTTAATACTGGAGAGGATAGTCAAGGAGGCAGTATCTTCTGGGTTGAACCATGTTTCCCTGGGTTCAGGAAGGTAGAAGGAGTGTGAGAGCTCTAATATGAAGGGCTGTTGGGTAACAATAGAACACAGTTCCAAAGAAGGCAGTAAAAGGGAAATGCACTGGCAAATGGGAGTAGCAGGGCTGGAAACATAGAGATGGGCAGTGCTTGAAAGGGAAGAGAGTTTTTACCTTTGCCTCTGAATTACAGATTCTGAGAGGAGTGAATTTGCTTGCCATGGGAAAGTAGATTGCCACCTCTTCCCTAGTAGCAATGGTATCTGTGGTCCGAGACCCCATTTTCAGAGAGTTGGGGTAGGATGGTGGACTCTGGTCCTCAGAGCCTCCATGTGGCTCTTCCAGATTGCCTAATCTCCAAAAGGCCTTCTGATTGGGGGTTCACCAATTACGATCAGCTAAGGCACAGTTAATTTATTTGCCCTCCATTGTCAGCAAGGGCAGCTGTGACCCAGGTGTTAGGAGAAATGACTTATATTGTGAGAGCCAATTTATTTTAAATTTATTTATTTAATTTTATTTTAAATTTAATACAAATCTCTTTCTTGTTGGTAGGTCTGTGTTCTCCTTGTGCTCTATTCCCAGTGTAGGCAGCCATATCCAATTGATTCCTTCTATTTTATCTTTCTGTAAAGTTGTTTGCTGTGATCTTACAAAATAATCAGATTGTATAATTTTGAACACATTTAATAGCACTTGATAAGCTTACTGGTCTGTAATTTCTCTAAAAGAGGTAAAGAAAGCGGAGGGGTGGGGCCCTTTAAAACAAAGAGTCAGTTAGAACTTGGCTCTAGAACTCGGCTCCATTTTCTCAATTACAGAATGTTAAAGCTGGAAGGGACCTTAGAGATTGTCCGTCTAACTCCCTCTGATAGTGCCAGGCAGTCAGGAAACTGGAAGAAACTGTTGGAAGAGACAGTGGCAAGACGGGCTGCAAAGAAAATGCCGGAAATGTTAGTACGAGTATAGAAAATGCTACTGTGGTGACTTTGGGGACATAAATAGATAGAGCTAGAGTTAGCATAATCATGTATTAGAAAGTAGGCTTGGGAAAAGGCAAATAGAGTTGTGAGAAGTGAGGAGATTAGGTGTAATTCTGAAGGAAACAGATATAACTGAAACAAAAAAAATAATAGCACCATAAAATAAGGCTTTAATGTTTTGGGGTCTATTTGATTATGGGTAGTGCTTCATACAAAAAAACTTCTCTATTCGGGCTTTTTCTAATTAGCTTATTAATCAATCAATGCATTTGTGGATTCTTATTGATGTACATAATTCAAAGTTCATTGCAAATCTTTCTTGAGGGTAAGCAACATGGTGTACTGGAGAAGGATTTGGCCTCAGAGTGAGAAAGAGCTGGGTTCAAGTCCTGGTTCTGACACTGATTGACTTTCAGATGCTGGGCAAGTCTTCTCAGTGCCTTGTCTAAGATGACAAGGTGCCCAAGAAAAGGCACAGATCTTTATTGGTTGAAGAATTTCCTCCCTGGGAGCTTTTAAAACTGATGAAATCACAGATCTATTTTTTCAAAGCTTATTAAGAATTATACTTAAAAATAAATGGTAGCATCCTCTCTTTGATTATCAGGAAATTTGAATCCTGAGAATTATTACCCATGAATTGAGATTTCTCTATTGCAGCTCCCAAGTCTCCTTGACTTGACTTGAGTCACCAATAGTTGTGATCACTGGGTGGCAGTATTGGGACAGAATCTTGTAATACCTTTCTGGTTTAGAAAAGTTACCCAACCCCCTATACAATGAGATTGTCTTCATCAGTAGGGGTTAGCTTTGAGAACACATATGCATTTTTGTGTCCTCATATTTCTTTAGATGGACAGAAATGTGCCTAGTATTGTATAGATTGGTATTTCTCTGGAAAGATGATTTTTTTTTTCTGAGTCTTAAAAGTCTGACTGGGGATGAATTAAAATATTCTTAGCTAAGAACACTTTTATACATGACCAACAAAGAGACAGCAAGAAAACGCCACTAACATTTTCAGAGTTGTTTCAGTCTTCCTTTCAAGCTGTTCAGTGATAGATCGGGAGCATGCTCAGATGTGTCTTTATCACCATCCAGCCTAATAGCATGTACCCTGTTAGTGTGATGGAGTTGCATTCGAAAGTGAAATATTGTTCCTGGAGTGAGGTTGAATCAATAAGTGGAAAAGATAAGTCAGAAGAAATTTAGTAGATAAGAGCATTGGACAAAGAGTAAAGAGACCTGATGTTCTTTTCTGAGAACTGGTAACCATGTGACCTTAAGCAAGTCACAATTTCAATGCCTCAGTTTCCTCATCTGCAAAATGGATCTTGCTGCCCCTTTAAGTTCTAAGACTGTAATTTTCTGAGTTAGTATTTAAGAGAGCTATTTACTACAGTGTTAATTCATTAACTTTAGGGAATTTTTATAAAAAAAGAACCCTGGGGTCTTTTTAAAAATCATGTCAATTAGACAGTAGCTTGTAAATTCTTTAAATGTTTTTTAGAAAAGAAAGTAAAAGAAATAGCTCAATGATGTCAGAAGAACCATTGATACAGCACTTTTGCAAAGTGCTTTGTATACATTGTGCCTTATTACTCTGAGATAGTTACTACATTATTATTTTCATTATTTTAATTTTATAGACAAGGGAAAAAGAATCTAAGAGAGGTCAAGTGATTTACTGAAGAATGTACCATTCAATGTCAGTGTCAAGCACTAGGTTTGAACCCAGGTTTCTGATGATTCCAAATCTAGCAGTCTTTTCACTCTATTGCACCTTGGTGATTTTTTAGTATACTAATTTTCTGGATAATTGAAACATCCAGGATCTGTTAAAAAAAAGATGATGACATATGTGGACCTATTCCATATATCTTCCATTCAGTGGTTTCCAAATAAAATAATTTTAGACAACAGGTAACTTGAGAACTTGTCCATCCTTCCTTGCATAAACATGGTTAGAGAGAGTAGAGAATTTGTCCTTTGTTATTCAGGGTCTTCTTTTCATCATAAGGTAAAGAAGGGACATGGGGACTGTGATTATGGACTTAATGTTGTTAAAATTCAAAAGTGACAAGACATTATGGGAAAGCACTGAGCTCCTTAAGATCTTATCTTAAAACTTAGAGTCAGAAAGAACTTTAAAAATTATGTAGCTCATCCCTCTCATTTTACAGATAAGGAAACTGAGGCTTAGAGAGTGACTCACTCCATGACTTGCTCCAGATCACACAGAGCCAAGATTTGTATGCAGGTCCTCTGATTCTAAATCTCCTTACCACTTACCTCTTTGTTTCTATAGATAGATATATCTATACCCATATCCATATGGATAGATATATTCATATGGACATGGAAATATAGGCATAGATGTTGATATAAAAATGTATCATGAAGCAAATAAACCTGTAATATGTGTGATCCTGAACTTTCCTCTTGACTAGAGCACAAATAAGTCACTTTGAGGAAGAAAAGGCCAAAGAGGTGAACTTTTCAGATGAACACTGGAAAGAAGAAAATTCCCAAATGCAGCTTACAAAGCCAAACCTGGAAAAATGGACAAAGACATCTAGAATCGCTAGGAAGAATGATGACACAAAGGAGATGTTGGTGAGTTGTGTTCCATGATGCACAGGGAAAAGCAACAAATAAAATTCTCTGTATTACAACCTTCACTTACCACCTATGCACACTATCAGCACAATTCCTATTTTCCCTTTTTTTTTTTTAACTTTGTCTTATTGTGTATTATTACCAAGATTCTCCTGAATTAAGTCTGACTCCATCTTTCCTTTCCCTGGTATTTCTCATCTTGGAAAATACCTTAGTGAGACCTTCAGCACTGGATTTCAATGTCTAATTTATTTACTCCCTTGGTGCAATGATGGATAAGTTTTTGAGTTAGGTCTTGCTTAAATTTACTGTATCTGGCATCCTTAGGATAGTATACTTAATCTGTTAAAATTAAATAGATATAAACATGAGCCTTTCCAGTCATTTTGTTTTGTTAGAATTTTGAACAGGTAGAAATTGTGCCTTGTAATACTTAGTTTTCTTTTTATCTTTTCATTTCCCATCCCCTATTCCTCATTGTTATCATTGCTGACTTAGTTTCTGGCTTTTCACCATTCCAATACCAGCCGAGCAGGGGAAGAAGGAGTGAGCTCAGCCAGTGCAGTCAGGCAAGGAGCTCTATGGGCTGCTTCTGAAATATGGTTTATCAATCAGCTGTTCCTGCCCTGGAGCAACCCCAGCATTCTACCATGCATCTACCCAGAGGCCTTACACTTATCATGACAGACAAAGGAAGAAACTCAAGCATCCAATACCTAACTGCTTCTGAGACTGGTCTCTCTGCCTTTCTGCTCACTACTTACTATATTAACCAATAGGACAGTTTGATTGGTCATGGGTCAGCTTGCTTTCTGATGCCTGATTCTTTCACATACCACTCCTAACTACAGGGGAATGGGTAGGGGAGTAAACATTCAATCACTGTACATTCGTGTCACTCCTGCTTTTCCCCCGTAGCCCCATCAGGATGAAAATGTGTCAGGGATATCTCCAGAGAAAGCTACACATGATTCCTATCACTGTCTTCCACATTTAAGCATGCTATGTTTTGCTTTGACATGTCTACTTTTACCATTTCCTAGACTTTTGGGGTCTGTATTTCACTTGGCTCCTTGAACATACACTTTTTATTTTATTTTTTAAAGTATGGGGACAGTGATTTAGAGATCACAAGACCAAATTAATCTTTCTGACATCTTTGACCTGTGTCTTGTGACTAGATCAAGATAATGGTTTTTCCTATAGTAGGCTCCTTGAATTTCCCCATAACAAAGACTGTTAGTGTCAATTGGCCATTTTAATCTCAGGCAATTGTAAGAAATAGACCACAATAGAAATTTAAGTGTCGCACAAATGGACCTAGTGTGCTGCTTACACACAAAAATCATTTTATTATTCTATAAAGTCAATATCTTCTTTCTTTCTCTTTTAGAAAATGGCACTAAGGACCATATAGAGCCAAAAGGGACATTAGCAACCTTATTTCTGCTCTGTCATTAAATAAATGTGAAGTCAGAGGGTTCACTTTCCCCTTTAAAGTCAAATGACAACACCAGGAATTGAACCTGGGTCTTGTGGTTCCTAGTACACTCATCCTTCAGCTGTGCCAGGCTGAGACGTGTAGTGCCAAGGATGGCAGAAAAGTGATTTGCTGTTTCTTCCCTGAATAACAAACAGATTTTAAAGCAGCAGATCTATGGGCTACAAGAGCAGTTCAAGATGAATGAATCTCGGTGGTCCGTGGCTCACATCAAACTCCAGAACCAGATTGAAGTCCTAATGAAACAGAACCTGGAGCTTCAAGATGAACTTCGAGCTTCAGAACATCAGCGGCTGGACATCACCAAGAAATCATTGGCTTTACATTCTGCAAGAAGGAAATCAGAATCGCTGGTACCCAATGACACATTTTGTTATTCATAATAGATGAGAATCATTCATCAAGGGGACATCTTTTTTACCTCTGTGCCTATGGCATCTCCTCACTTTTATTCTGTCAGGGATGTCTTTAAAACATAGAGAGAGGACTTATCTCATTTAAATCAGCTCCATGTTATCTTTAATAATAATAAATCCACAAAAAAGTCAAGGTTAGGGCCTCCCAAGTAGCCTCTTATCAAAAGGCATAATCTCTCTCTGGGTTTATACTTTTTCCATTTGTTGTTTGACATAATCTATGGGAATCCCACATATAAGTGAAATATAAATCATTTTATTATAAATCAAATTGGCAGTAGGATGTCATTTTACTACAGGACAGTAATCATTCATGGTTTTAAATACAATGTCTGCTTAAAACACTTCAACCATTATGTATCTCCATGGATGGTGGTGTATATTCAAATAAGAATACACTAAAAGAGATTGAAAAAACATGGCCATTATTTCTATGATGGGCTGTCTTGCTAAGTCAATTATATAACCAGTGTACAATCAGTATAGCAAACACAAGTGACCCTTCGTGGTCTAACAGAGTTAATTCATGCAGGTTCCAGATGGGCTTAATCTCTGGGGGGATATGCTGTCATATATCTTGTTAAGTATAGATGAAAAAGGAGAGATGGTGGGGTGGAGTGTGGAGAGGGAATGCTTTACTTTTTACATGGAAAATTCCAGTCACAGCCATATAGAGGAGAAATAGAATTTACCTCTCTGTTACTATGCTTGTGCCCATGTGAAATCTTTCCCTTGACATTTTGTTTTTGATTAAACATTCTTTAGGCATCTGAATCAATTCTTGGAGGACCTTCAAGCCTGTCAAAGAATAAGGGAACACCAATGCACGCTGGTCCACAGAGTGGCATAGGCCAGAGGTTATCATCTGAAAAATGTATTTCTCTAGAGGTGATTGCTGAAGTTTATCCTCTTGGAAAGGAAATTTTTGTGACATATATAAACATATATATTTTTTCTCCATAGATTTTTTTTAGTCTGTCCCTTTTTCCTTGGATCAACTAAATATCCCTCCATGACTCTTTACTGATGGGATACTCTTTTAAAACACATTCACACAAATACCCATTCCCACCCACCCAGTTTGCCCAAACAAAAAACCAGAAACCACTCCCCCCCGCAAACCTTGACATTTAGTTGGTATTGACCCATTCTCTCTAAAGATTTGGGTTAAAAAGTAGATTATCATTGAAATTTTTTTTCTGGATCAGACCTGTAATTTCATAGTTATAGTGAATTCCCAATGAGTGGGTTGGATTCTACCATGGCTGATGGGCACATAATGTATTACTTGTAATCTCAAAGAGTTTCCTGGCCCACTGAAAACTTAAGTCTGATGCTCAGGGTCCCAGAGTCAGTTTTGTCAGAGACAGAATTTGAACCTAGGACTCTTTGAGTCTAAGGTGAGTTCTTTAAACACTATTCTAGAGGGAAATTTTGTGGTATACTGGATAGAGACGGGGACATGGAGTCAGGAAGACCTAGAATCAAATCCTGCTTCACACCCTTATTAATTGTATGACCCCAGGCAAGTCACAATCTCTCAACCCCTAATTTCTCATCTATAAAATGGTGATAATAATAGTACCCACCTCACAAGATGTCTTTAGGAGATGGAGACTATAAAATGCTTTGCAAACCTTACAATGCTATGTAAAAGTTAGCTATTTTAATAATAGCTGTGCCCTTGGCACATAGTAAGCACTTATTATTTTACATTCATTCATTGTTATTATATACTGCAACCTTTTATAAAGATTTACTTAAAATAATAGCAGTTGGCTCTAAAGTTTGTGAAGCACTTTACCTACATTATTAAATCCAGTAGTATATATTTTCATTTTTCTGGGTTGGTATGCAGTCTATGATCTGAGGTTGCATTAAAAGACTGGACGACCTCCTATGATCTCTTAGACCTGTTGTGGTCTGTGAAGTCTTCTCATGATGTGGAATGAACACATCTTCAACTGTTACCACAGGCTCCCAAATTCTGGGCTTGTGTAATTTTTATAATTCCTAGACCGTCCATTTATTTGAGACACAAAAGTCAGAAAACATACGTGAACAATGTGAAATCTCCTCAGGTAATGCCTTTTTCTACCAATAAGCTCTTAATACTCCCTGGATTGAATTTTCTAAAGTGTTTTGTTTGGAATTTGGAGCCATTCACAGCCTAATCCCTTTCTACATTTCAAGAATTTTTCCATTTTACTCCTCTCTATGAGTAACCTGGTGTTTCTCAAACCTAATACTCCATCTTCCTACAGTACTGGCAGACCCCAATGGTTGGAATGCTCTCATTCCTTACCTCTGTCTCTTAGCTTCTCTGACTTTAATCAAAATTCAAGACCCAGTTCAAATTCCATCTTTTCCAGGAGGCTTCTCATGCCTCATCCCTCTCCTACTGTCTCCCCTCAGTGCCTTCCTCTGAGCCTACCTCCCAGCTTCTTTATATGTAGCTTGTATGACTCCAATTATTTGCATGTTATCTCACCCAATCAGATTATAAGGTCCTTAAATATAAGGGCTATTTTTTTCTTTTTTTCTTTTCTTTTTATCCCTAGGTCTTAAACATGGTACCCAGCACACAATAAGCATTTGATAAATGTTTCCTGACTGAATGGTGAGCTTTTTTTCAACGTGGGTATCAGTATCCCTAATTTCAAAGATGACACTGGGTTATTTTTTTTTCAGTTTTAAAGAAAAGAGGATTTACTTTGGGACCAGAGGTCCAAAGAAAGACTTATAGTATTCTAGTTGTCACTGTCACTAGCATCATTCACTTATCAATATTCTGAAAGGAGGAGGAAGACATACATGATTATTGTTAATATAAAAATGCACAATTATTTGTTTTTAGTCAGTAAGCAACAAAATAGAAAGAAAGGAATCTAAGAAAGCCACATCAAGAAAACATGGAGAAAAAACTGTTTCCAGAAGTCTTCGTGTCAGAAGTCCACCAGCTCTTGGAAAGAGATCTGCCCTGGAACAAAGAATCACAGCATTTGATCCAGAAATGGTAAAAAGACCTCCCCCCCCCAAAAAAAAACAAAAAATAGGCATTTAGAATCATAGACTATTCCAGCTGCATTTTAAGTTTCATATTGAACAAAAATTATACTGTGGTCTAACAAGATTATTATCAATTCATTGTTTTGGAGAAGTATATTTCACTTAAAACAGTTTCCTATGTTCCTATCTATGGTTCCATTTAGTCTTGACCTAGCTTTTAAGTGCTAAATGAACTAATTACATGTGACATTTTTCATTTCTTGTGTTCTGTCATGGTCAACTCCCATTCATTTACTTAAAAAAAAATTATTGCTGCATTTTAGTGTTATCCGCCTCTCCCAGCCTCCACCCAGCATCTAGCACAGTGCTGATTACAGAGTACATACTCAGAAATATATATTAGCTCATGGATTACTGATGACCTCCTCATTGCCCAGTAAGCTCTTTTCAGTCCCAATTCTTCTTGACTTCTCTACAGCATTTACCACTGTTGAATACCCTTTCTTCTTGGATCCTCTCTTTTCTTTGGGTTTCTGTAACACCAATCTCTCTTGGTTCTCCACCTAACTGTCTGCCTTGCTCTTTCTTAGTTTCCTTCGCTGCCCTGCCCCCTAATTTGGGGCATACCCTATAACTCTGTATTGGGACCTCCTTTCTCTTCTACAACCTCTCATCAGCCTGGATGATTGTAATAGCTTCCTAATTGATCTCCTGATCTCAAATGCTGAACCTGAAGTCAGGAAGACTTGAGTTCAAATTCAGCCTGACACACTATAAAGCAAGAATAATAATATAACCCACCTTCCAAGGCTGTTGTGAGGATAAAATGAGATAATACTTGCAGAATGTTTTTCAAAACTTAAATTAGTTTATTAGTATTATTATTCCTGTTCATCCTCTACACAGCCACAAGACATTTTTCTAAAGTGCAGATCTTGCTATATGATGCTCTCATCACTCTCGCACTCAGTCAACTTCTGTGGCTCACTATTACTTCTTGTGTGTTTGTCCTTTGTTCTCAAAGAGGACCGTGACATCAGGGAAATGATGACATGACTTGCAGTTGACTTGGATTTCAGTGAGGGAAGGCTGTGTAAGGTCACCAGCCTCACTTTCTCCTCCAGGGCCATCTGGGTCCAGTTGCCAAATATTCATCAGGACAACTGGAGATGGCCAAGGATGCATTGGTAGACCCTGGCCCTTGTAGGCTAAGGTCTTTTCAGGTTCTCAAGTTGAGTGAAGTAGCATCCATTCAGTGGATAGGCCTCTTTAAGAAGTTAATCAAGGGGGTGGCCCCTTTAATCAAGAAAGAAAAGAAAAGAAAAAAAATCAAACTGGGAGGGAAGGACCCTCAGGCTTCCTGGCCAAAAGAGAAACAGTTACTATTTAGTATTTAGTAAGCATTTAAAGCCCTTCACAACCTGACCCCATTTTCTCTATCCAGTCTTACTACATTAAGTAGTAACTGTGCCCCACATCCATGGTCCAGCCAAATTGGCTGCCTTAGTATTCCTTCTATATTTAATGAACTATCTTTTTACCATTGTGCAGACTCTCCACCATGCCTGAAATAGACTCTCTTCTCATGTACACTTCTTACATTACCTAGCTCTCTTCAAAGCTTAGCTCAAGGGCCATCTCCTGCATGAGGCCTTTTTTAGTCCTTCCGCTGTTCCCATTCCTCCTTCTTCTCCAAAATATTTTGTATTTAATTTGCATATATTTTTTATGCATTCACATAGTATGCACTGTTTCCCTTAATGGAACCTAAGCTCCTCAAGAACAGCAACCAGCTTGTGTTTCCCTTTGGATATCCTACGCTTGCGACAGTGCCTGCTACAGAGTAAACATTTAATAAATGCCATTGATTTATCGATCAGTCTTTACTTGAGCTCTTAGGATAAATATTAAGATATTTCATTTTTATATTTAAATTATTCATATGTTTCATGTTATCCCCATGGCACCTACCACAATACTGTAGGCCCTGAGTTATGGTAATTCATGAGTTGATATGGATTACTATAAAAATAAATAGCTAATAGCTTTTGGATGAATTAAAAAACCATTAACTTTATATTCCCATAGTATCTGATGCATAGTAGGTGCTTAAGAAATGTTAGCTGTCTAACTGACTGATGCAGAAGTGTATTGGTACCTTTAGGCAGAAGCATATTTATATCTGATACAGTTAAACGGTAATATCAAATTCTTTGCAAATTAAAACAAATTTTTATTCAAAATTTAACAAACACCAGGTAAAGCAAGCAGGACCACTTACTAGATTGGAACAGAAAAGTGGCTTGTTTATGAAATCGATTACTTTATAATCACCTTATGTTAAAGATATTATAAATCCAATGTGTAACTTTTAGAGCTGTCCTCCTCTTAAGAGTTTCTAGTTCATTGGATATTGCCTCAACTTCAGGTCATCCATCGATCTCCAAGAAATCTGCAAAAAGCACATTCAAGAAAATCACCAGGGCCAGTTTCCCCACTTGTCGTGTGTAATGAAGAAAGCTTGGCAGCTTATGAAAATGGTAAGAGTTGACAGAAGGATACTTTCTGTCCAGTTTGAGTCACTCCTCAAAATATGTTTTGGTTTGGTTTTGGGGGCCCTATCGGTCCCATGTATATGATCATCTTGATTATTATTTATCATGACCATCTTGAGAAAAATACCCCTCCCCTTGATAGCCATCATTTTTAAAAAAGGACTTTGTAATAACTTTGTGATTGTGATATCACATAGGACAACCTCACTGTCTTCTTGTAATCAGACTTATTTCCCTTCTAGACAGGTCTCCACTGACCTCTGGGAATTATGAAGATATACTCCTTTGGGTTCAGAATAATGATCACAGGTCCTCTGTCTTCCGTGAGAATGAAGACTTTCAGATAGTCAAGGTCAGACTTGCTCCATAAATCCAGACAGGCATAGTCATTTGATGTCAATGCAGAGGTTTGCTCTTGGGCTAGAACACCTATAAATATATGTTTCCAAGATGAGTAGATTTTCTAGGGGTGAGAGGTCAATGCCATCCTCTCCATATCCTTTGGAGAACTAAAAAACAAAAAAATCAAGCTAACCTATAGGCCAAATGTCCTTATTTCCTTTTGGGTTCAGTCAGATATTGCAGAAATGAATAAACTTAGTCATCTTTTAATTCTCATTTGTTTGATGACCAGGAAAGAGTTGAAAAAAAAAAATCAGGCAATTTACAAATGTTAAAATTCTAAGATATTTTTCACCTTTCCCCTCAAGAAGTATGTTACTATGAATGAAACTTTCAATTTATGATTTCAAGTCCAATTTGACAATGAAATCTGTGTAACAGAAGGCTTTCTAAGTTCCCAGGACTGGTTCACAACATTTCAAGCTGTATCTCATAATAGAATTTGAAAGCTGGAAGGAATTTTAGAAATAATCTAGTCTAACCTCCTATCCAGTGAAGGAAACTGATCAACAACATGCCTGACAAATGATTTCTGATATTTGCTCATATACTTCTCGGGATCATGAATTCATTACTTCCTGAGGTTGTACATTTCATTTCTGGAAGACTGTAATTATTAGAAAATATTTCTATACATCAAAATGAAATCTGCCTCCATTTAACTAAGACCTAGCTCTGAGCATTGAAAGTATGTAGGTTAAATCTAACTGTTCTTCAATATGGCAGTCTTTCAAATATTTGAAGACTAGTCATACCTCCCATCCTCATTCCTTTTCTTTTTATTTACATGTTTTATTAGACAAACATTGAGCATCAATGCAAATACTTGTCACTGCTTATATTTAAATAAATTTGAGACACAGCATGGCATAGTGAATAGAGAGTTGGTCTTCTATCCAGGAAGACTTGGGGTCAAGTTTTGCCTCTTGACACATAAGACTATGTGACCCAGACGAGTGACTTAACCTCTCAAAGCTCTAGGCGCCTTGCTAAGATGATAACTTACCGACCTGCCTTGATAGAGGGATGTTCCTCATCTGGGACTTTCTTATGCTACTGAAATCACAGACCTAGCCCCTTTCCTAATCAAAATTCCATGCAGTGGGAATATATCCTGATGGTGCTGTCAATCACAAAAAAAGTTTTTTGACAGCGATTTTTGTAATGTTGTTTTATGTAGTTGTAAAACAAAATAAAACCAAACTGGAATGTCCTAAATGGAGAAACGAGCAAATAAATTGGGTACCTCCTCAGACTCTTCAATTGTTTTTCCTATTAAATAGTTTGGAGATTCTTCATAGTCCTATCACTGTGATGTGGCTGGGTCCAGTTTTCAAGTAGTTCTTTTAAAGTTTGGTATCCAGAGCAACAGGTTGGCTGCAGTCTTAACAGAGTTTACAATGATTTTATCACTTCCGTTGTTTTATGCTTCTGTTAATACATCCTGAAATTTCATTAGCATTTTTGGTAGCCATATAACACCATTGTATCGCGCTGAGTTTATAGTCTAAAAAACAACTCCAAAGGCAGATTGTGTTTCGCACCCTCCCCTGCCCATGGCAAACATTGTTAAGTTGGGCCCTCTCCTATCTTGTGTTTACTGAGTTTTTTAATCCAGGCAAAAGGCTTTCTTTACTTTACGTGTGGAATTTTGTCTTCTTAGATTCAACCCGTTGTTCTGTTCTATTGTTTTGTGTTTTTTTTTTTTTTTGATATGGATCCTGGTATTCCTCCACCTTTATGCCACCCACAAACTTAATAAACATGTTTTCTATGCTTTTATCAAAGTCATTAATAAAAATCAATTAATTAGCTAATAAAAATTAATGAAAAATGAAGGTCAGGGCCAAGCATAGAGTCATAGACTCATCTACTTGGGAAAAGAATGTCAAAGGTGACTGAGTTCAATCTGCACGCAAACAGCAATCCCCTCCGCAATATTCCTGAGAAGTGGTCACCTGGCCATGACTTATACACATCTGGGCGCACGAAATCCACTAATAGCTGAAGCAGCCCTTCCCATTTTTGAATACCTCTAGCCATTAGGAAGATTTTCCTTATATGAAGCCAAAATTTGGTTTTCTGCAACTCCCACCTCTTGCTTCTACTTCTAATTCCCCATTGACTGACTGTATAACTCTTCAAACGAGTCTTCTCTTCTCCAGGACAAACACTGACAGTTCCTTCAACTCATCCTTCTATGGCTTAGGTTCTCATCCTCTTGCAATTCTGGTTGGTGGTCCTCTGGGTGCAGTCTAGTTTGTCGGTGTCCTTCCTACGATGCTGTGTATAGAACCCATAGTATTGTAGATGTGATCTGACTGGGATGGAGTGCAATGGGGTTCTCAGCTCGCTCATTCTGGATATGAGGCTCTTATTAATCCATTTCAAGATCTCATGCTTCATTCATACTGAGTTTGCAATTGTAGAAGACCCTCAGACCTTTCTTCACACCAACTATTAATGATCCACGTTGCCCCCATCTTGTATTTGTGCAGGCATTTTTGAGCCAAAGCATAGAACTTGACATTTATTCCTATTAAATTTCATTTATTAGTTATTGAGATTTTTCAATCTCGCGTCTGTCATCTGATATTTCAGTTTTATCTCTTGGCTTTGTGTACTCTGCATATTTGATAATCAAGCCATATGTATTTTCATAAAAGTCACTAATAAAAGTGATGAATAGAACAGGGTCCTGGACAGATCTCTGAGACTCCCCTGGAGACTTCTCTCCAAACCAACACTGACTCATTATCACTGCCCTGGCTTCAGTCCTTCAACCTGTTCCAGAATCACCAAACCCACCTGATATATATGCTGTATTATCACCTAGCCAACATCTTCCCATATCCTATACCAAAATAGTAAGGGTGACTTTGTCAAGTAGTTTATTAAAATAAGGTTCTTCTAGTTATGGCGTTTCTCTGATATATCAGTCTGATAATTTTGTCCAAAAAAATAAAAAAGGAATAAGGTTAATCTAGCATTGTGTTCTTTATGAGGCTCTTTGTGAACATGGCTTCTGTTTTCAAATCATCCCTTTGCTAATATTTTCTAGCATTTTGCCAGCAATTGAAGTCAAGCTCACTGGCCTATAATTACTAGAATCCTGCTCTAAAATTTTTTAAAATTGGAACATTTGCTCACCTTCAGACTTGAAGCATCTTTTTTGTTCATTTAAAAAAAAGGACATAGCATTTTAGTAATCCTTTCTGGGATGTAGTTTGTCCAGACCTGATAATCTGAAGTCATTAATAATAGATTAATTTTCATGGAAGAGGCAAGAGATAGTTGTTACAATAGAGGGGGAGAACAGGAAGGCAAAAGGGAAAGAGTCAACCTTACTCTCACGGAATTTGGCTTAGGGAAGGAATGACATAAACTCTAAACTGGGCATCTTGCCACATAGAAGAGTAGG
>CM053586.1:66242937-66293420 GCA_028646515.1 Pseudochirops corinnae | reverse complement strand
ATCCTGCCCTACCAAAAAGTCAGAGGGGTGAGGGGGGAAGACACAGGAGAAAATAGACTGGGGGAGGAGGGATACACTGGGATGGCTGTTTTGGGGTGGTGGGTAGAGGAAAGATGGGGAGAAAATATGTAACTCAAAATCTTGTGGAAATGAATGATGCAAACTAAAATAAAATTAAAAAAAAAAAGGAATTATGCTAAGAAAAGGACTGAAATGTCCACATCCTGTGACCCTGAGACCCCATTGCTTGCTCTGTATAGCCAGATGTTCATATCAGCACTTTTTACGGTAACCTAGAGCTGGAGGCAGAGCCAGTGCCCATGCATTGGAGAAGGGTGAAGTAAGTTGTGGTACGTGAATGAAATGGAGAATTACTGTCCCATAAGAAACGCTGATTGAAGAATTCAGAGAAGCCTAGAAAAACTCCTGTGTGTTGATATAGAGTAAAGTCAGCAGAACCAGGACAACTAAAGACTGTAGTAACACAAATGGAAAAGGGCAAAAAAAGAAATGCTTTCTAATCATTTGGACCAAGGTTGGAAATGAGGGAGTGCTCCCTCCCCCTGACTGAAGATGGAGGACTATGGATACAGAACATCACATGGACTTTCAGTCAGTCAAGAAACATCTGTGGAGTGTGTGACATGAGCAGTGTAGGGACGAACTTGGCGCTCACTGTCATGACCAGTGCTCTAGGTAGTTTTGCTGAATTGTTTTTTTCCTCATTCTTTTTTAATCTGTGGGATTAAAGATTAATCTACTGGGATAAAAATAAAAATTAAAAAATTAAAAAATAATAGATTAATTATAATAAATGGATAGATTAATATCAGTTTCAAGGGAATTGATTCTACTTTTCTCCATTTTGTTCACAAGAGTGGGTTTTTTCTTTTCAGAAAGACTGTGATGACAAACAATGCTTTCCTGATCTATCATCTGATAGGGGAAGGTGTTGGACCTGTGATTCCATAAGAACGGGGTGAGGAAACGCCCTCTGCTGAGGCAGATTGGCGTCTTCTCTGCACCTTGTGGTCTTAGAAAGTTGCCCAGGGCATCTAGAGGCTAAATGACTTGCCCGCCCGGTCACATAGCCAGTAGGTCACATCTTGCTGGTTCTGAAGCTGGCCCTTTCTTCACTATGCCACACCTCCTCCCTAATAATTCTATCACAAAAGGAAATGAAATTAGTCCAGCATTTCCTGTTCTTCGTGAACAGAATAGATTGCTTCCTTTTGGTCCCCAATACCCTTTCTAAGTTCCTATAGATAGACATATCAAGATTTCGTTTACTTATTTCTTTCCTGCCGCAGGGAATCCCGTGCTTCCTACTACAGAGGAGCATTTTCTCCTTAGAGCCATCTCTCCATTGTCATAGAAAGTGGTAAACATGAGAAAAAAAAATTTAGAAAAGTGGGGTGGTGGGTGAAGAAGGGCGGATCCATGCTTAATGGATTCTTGTTCACTGATTGATCAGGTGGGGGTTAGGAGATGGGAGGCTTTCTCCTGGTTTTGTCTTTCACCAGCTGTGTAACTTTGGACAAATCCCTTAGTGTCTTTGGGTCTCAGGTTCATCATTAGTTTTTTTTTTTCTTTTTCTGTTTTGTCTCTCCCTGATTTAGGTATCAGTACCATATTTGTGTCATAAAAAGAATTTGGTAGGACTCCTTCCTCACCAATTTTCCCAAATAGTTTGTAGAGTATTGGGATCAATTGATCTTTAAATGTTTGATAGAATTCACTAGTAAATCCATCTGGCCCTGGGGATTTTTTCCTAGTGGGGGACCTCAATCTCCCCCTCTCCAAACTTGATAAATCTAACCTCAAAATAAGCAAGAAAGAAGTTCATCATTAGTAAAAAGAGGATTGTTGATTAAATAACTTCCAAGCTCTCTTCCAGCTCTAAGAGGATATGACTATTATGTGGAACAATTTCATAACATATTCTAGAGTTTCACAGACATCAACATGAAGGTCATTTGTCTAGAATTTACAGAATTTACTTCCTCCTGCCCCCTCCCTTCTGAATTTTGGGACATCATTTGTCTACCCATCTCTATTTTTCCACTGTCAAAGATTACCAACAACAGCTCATAGCTCACACCTGAAAGTTATTTTAATATTATATTGGAAGGATATGGGTTTTTGTTGTTTGTAAAGATACTGGTCTGCCATTTCCTTCTCCAGCTCATTTTAATGATGAAGAAGCTGAGGCTTAACAGGGTTAAGTGACTTGCCCAGGGCCACACAGCTACTAAGTATCTGAGGTCATACTTGAACTCAGGTCTTCCTGACTCCAGGTCTGGGGCTCTATCTGCTGCACCATCTTACTGTCCCTCAGGTTATATATTGATTCCTAAACATTTAACAGGTGATCATTTCTTTTATAATATGGAGTGTGTTAACTGTTGTGGAATTCTTTCAGTTCAGATCTAAAAGAAATGAGGAAGTGAGAGTAAAAAGTTTGATTAAGAAAATGTTTGATTCAAAGCACTGCTAATGTCCTTCCTCAGGGCATTGATGTTCACCACTTTTGATGCTCTATAATCAATTAAATAATAAAGGAATAGCAGTTGCCACTCAATTCTTCTACCTTCCCTGAAAAACAAGCAAACTGTGATGGTTTTTGCTTGTTACCACTCTCTGTGCCTGTTGAAATTCATGCTTGTCAGATATTAAAAGGTGATGGAAGGTTGGTTGCATTATATAATAGTAACTGTCATCAAAACCCCATCAAACTATAGCAAATGACTGTAATATTTCTGTAGGGTTGTTCTTCCAAGTTAGCAGCATCCAGAAAACTATTGCTGTCTATGAAGAATAAGAAAAATGAAGAGGAAATAAAAAAAGAAATAATTCATCCAGATGGCAAGGTAGGAAACTGGAACCACCATTTCGTGTGTGTGTGTGTTGTCATTCTACTTCATCCAGGCTGTCATTAGGATAGAAATTCAGAGCCAGCAAGTGCCTTCCAGCAGGAAAAAAAAAAGTCTCAGCATCACTGCCTGTCGGCTATCAGAAAATCAGGCATATCTCTCTCTCTCTCTCTCTCTCTCTCTCTCTCTCTCTCTCTCTCTCTTTCTTCCTCCCTCTCCTCTCTCTTTCTCTCCTCCTCTCCTCTCTCCCTTCTCTCCTCTCTCCCCCTCCTTCTTCCTCTTTTCTTCCCACAGCAAAGACACAGTTCATACAGTGGAAGCAAGGGGATATGCAACGTTACATATGCACTGCTGATTTGAGTCAGGGAACTCACTCTTAGCGTAATAATATCTCGCATTTCTACAGATAGCTCTTTAGGGTTTATAACTTTTCTTCTACACATCTGCCCTGTGAGGGGAGATAGTAGCTCACATTCTCCAGGCAAGTGTTCATTCTTTCAATATTCTTGCTCTCTAGCCTCATGTCTGAACATGTAACAGGATACAGATCGAGCACTGGAAGGGACCCTAAAGGTTGAATACAAATTCTGTCCTCCTCCCCCTTCTCATTTTATAGAAGAAGAAGCTGAAGCCAATGAAGGATAAATGACTTATCCAAGGTCACAAAATACTAAATGGCAGAGGTACCCACGATCTCTGGTCTTTCCACTGTACCAAGTTTCCCTATAAAGCAGGAGTTCTTAGCGTCTGGTCAATATACTTAAAAAAAAATCTTTGGATAACCTCAATTCAATGTAATTTTAAAAATCTTACATAGTTTATTTTATGCTTTAAAAACAGTATTCTGAGAAGGGGGTCTTTTGTCATCACCAGATTGCCAAAAGGACATAAAATGGCTAAGAACTCCTGTTATAAGAGGCTTAAGCTTTCTCTAGGTCACTCTTTCCATGCTATCTCCCAATCCTACTCCACTCACCCTCCCCAGTTCCCCTGAGTCACCTCACCTTCTCTTCTTCTCACCTGCTATGACTTACTGCCTGTGGGTTTCCCCCTTTCCCATTGCCTTACATCTCCTAAATCGTTTCCCTTCACTCCTCAATCCTGCTCCCACTTCTCTATCATTCTGCAGAAGATGGATTGAACAGTACTGAATACTGATAATTAAAGAACAACTCCTCTAGAATAGAACTAAACTAAATGTTGCTTAATGTATTGGGCATTCTGTTCTGGAAGGTTGTTGGGGTGGGCACAGAGGGGAGGAGGGAGGAAAGACTGGTTTGGATCCTAAATTGTGAAACTATCAGCTTAGCCAGCAGGTGGTGCAAGTGGCCAAGTTTTGTTTCATGACTGATGGCTGACTTTTATAGCAATCCCTAAGATTTTAAAAAATGTTCTTGACTTCCTGTACATTTTCTCAGTTTAAACAGAGTTAACTTTTAAATTGAAGTTTAGAGCATCACATTATATACAATGGAATTCAATCACCATGAACATGTCTCATCTCTGAGTTGGTTTTTATGGGCTACTGTAGCATAATTGGCATTAACTCTGAGTGGACCCTAGTCTGAGTTCTAATGACCTTGGTTGGGCAAAGGATTTAACCTCCATGAGTCTCAGTTTCCCCATATAAAAAATGGGAATAACTTTGAACTCAGGTCTTCCTGATTCCAAGGTCAGCATTCTGGCAAGTGTCACTTCACAAGGATATAAGAAAGGAGATTTTCAAGGTTTGGGATCTTATTAACACTTTATAATAAGTTATTAACACTTATGTCATCTACTTCCATTGAGCTGTTACAGAGAAAATATTTTGTTGGACTTCACAATAATGTATTGATGTGAGTTATTATTATACTCCTAAAATTTGAGATGATTTGGACTTGTGCATTGGTTCTAGTGATTATAATATTCTTTTTTTTTTTAAACTATCTAAATGTCTTTTTTAGATGCGAAGATGCCCTTAAGTAAAATCCTTAAGTAAGGAATTTGTTGTGATTGCTGAGTCAAACTCTGTGACCATTACCCAACATAAATTCCTAGCGTAACCTTAACTACAGTTGAAAGCTCAGAGCAAAGCTTGTATTTGTTTATTGTGACTAATTTTCTTTGGACTAAAAATCTAAGTCACTGAAAATGACTCAGTAGCAAAAGAAAAATATGGAAAGAGAAAGAAAATATGTTCAGGGTAATATATATGCTGGTGGACTTTCCAATGCCTTGACTTCCCAGTTTGTCATTTTCCTACAGCTTCCATTTTGCTTCTACTTCAATGACCTAGAAGAATTATTGATCACCCCTTAAACACTGGTTTAATCTGAACTTGCTGCAGCTCTAAGATGCTGAACCTTGAAATTCTCCTTTCTTATATCCTTGTGAAGTGACAGTATAATGACTGACCTTGGAATCAGGAAGACCTGAATTCAAAGCCCGCCTGTGCCTCTCAAAATGACAAGTAATTTTAGAAGACTGAAATCTTATAGAATCATTCTATTGATCTTTGATTGACTTTCTGTCATATTCTCTCTTCCCACTTTATCTTATCCCTGAAAGCATCTAATACGCACATACGTACATACATGTGTTGAAAGATGATAGGTACATGTGTATATCTACATGTATATGTACACATACACAAATGTCTGTACGTCTACATATGACAGTGTTGTATAATAAAGTGATGTACTTGGAGTTGGTTCAAATCCCATTTTTGATCTTTATTAGCTCCGTGATCTTGGATGAATTAAGTTCTCCGAGCCAGAGATGACTAAAATACTTAACTTCTAAGTTATTATAATTTGTATCAAAGGAGGGAGTTCCCACACCAATGACACCACAGGTCCTTTGTATATACATGTATGTGCATATGCACACACATACACATATGTATAAATGTATTTATATATAATACATATGTATGTGGACACACGTTTACCTTAAAGTCAATAGGTCCAAAATTAAACTTATTGTTTTCCCTGCAAAACTTACGCCTCTTCATAACTTCTCCCTTTCTATCAATGGTAGCACTATTTTCCCAGTCACCCAAGTTTGAAACTTTAGTTATCTTTGACTCTCCCTCTCAATCCCCTCCATCCCCAAAACTTCCAGTCATTTAAATCCAGTTCACTTGCAAGTTATGGTATCACCTTCTTGATGTCATGGTCCTCTTTGAGAAGGACGGACAAACAACCATCAGTTGCCGAGTTCTGTTGATTCTTCCTTGGAAATAGCTCTCAAGTTGATCACTTTCTCTCCATTCATACTATGGACAAGGGAAGGAGGAAGAAAATAAGCATTTTTATAGTGCCTGCTCTCGGGTAGGCACTATGCCATGTGCTTCACAAATATTATTTCAGTTGATTTTCTCAACTTGGGAAGTAGGTTTTGTATTGTATTAGTGTTGTAAGGAAATTGAGACAAACAACAATCAGAGGTTTTAAGTGACTTGCCAAGAATCACACAAATAATAAGTGTTTGAGGTCAAATTTGAACTCAGATCCTCTTGACTCCAGGTCCAACATTCTCTCTGCCGCACCACCAGCTGCATCCCATACTGCCGCCAACTGAGTTCAATTCTTTATTATCTCTTGCCTAAATTATAGAAATAGTCAATTGTTTAACTGGTCTCCCTGACTATAATATTTCATTTCTCTAAACCATCCTACCCACAGCTGTCCAAAAGAGTTTTTCTACAAAGGTCTCACCATTTTACTACCTGGCACATAAACCTTCAGGAGCTCTCCTTTGTCTCTAGTGGGGAAGTTACAAACACCACCTGCCGTTTAAGATTTTTCACTGTCTGGCTTCAGCCTACTCTTCCAACCTTATTTCATGCTATTTCCCACTATATAACACACTTATATGTTCCCACCATATTGTACTATTAGCTGTTCTTCAGTTTATTTCTTTTGAAATTGTCTTCTTTCGAGGCTTAATTACTTTCTCCATGAATCTTCCTCTGATCCTCCATATCCACCCATCAGGAAATTACCTCTTTATGTAGTTTTTCTTACAGTACTTTACCTGTATCTCTGCTTTGTCCTTAGCACATTCTCTTTTGTGTCACATCAAATTATTTGTCTTAATACCTCCCATTCCAATAGCATATAAGCACCTTAGGGTAAGGAACTAGGTTGTTTTTCATTTTTGTATCCCTAATGCTTGTCATAATGCCTTGAACACTAAGTAGGGTTCTTAATAAGTGTTGATTTGGCTTGGGTTTATTCACCAGAATTCAGGGATCACACATTTTCTAGGCTACATAGAAACTAGAGCAGGCAAATCTCTTGTGGGGGAAAAAAAAACAACCACAAAAAATAAGCCAGACATACTAACCTTTCCTCACTGTGCATCAGCCATGTTTAGTGATGCAATTTTTGAATTAATGAATATGTCCTTAGTGTTACATTTTCATGCTGCCATCAGAGTTACTTAGTTCTGACAATATTATGCATGCAGTAGGCACTTGGCAAATGTTTGTTGAATAAATAAATGAATGAGTCAAATCACAAAAGCCTGCTCCTGCACTGGTTTCCATGTGTCAACTCTCTTTTTTCTGCAAAGGTGGAATGGAAATTTTCCGATGGACGGAAAATAATCACTTTTCCCAATGGTACCAAGGAGATCAGTACTGATAAGAAAACAACCATTGTGACATTTCCAAATGGAGATGTGCAGAAGTTCATGCCAGATCAGAGAGTGGTATGTAAATTATTTTTTATAAAAATCATCTTTTCAAAACCTAGCAAAAGAACCCAGTATACATAGTCTAGTTAGGTAGCATCATAGATAGAGTACCACACCTAAACTCAGGAAGACTCATCTTCATGAGTTCATATCCTACCTTAGACACTAGCTGTGTGACCCAGGGCAAGTCACTTAACCCTGTTTATCTCAGTTTCCTCAACTATAAAATGAGCTACAGAAGGAAATGGCAAACCATTCCAATAACTTTTCCAAGAAAATCCCAAATGGTGTCACAAAAAGTTGCACATAACTGAAAATGATTGAAAACAACAAACACATAGTCCAATCCTTTTCTCCAAGTTTGGCTTCTGACTCTCTTTTTGAATTTGCCTTTCTTTTTTCTTCTAGTAAGATTGTCCTTGTTTTCCATTTTATCAGATTTTTTTCATTTCTACTTGTTCTATCATTCAACTGATTGGTTGATCTCTTCCTTTTTCTAGCAGGGAAGGCTAAAGGTTAATGCAAGATTCAACCAGTGCAAGACTATGGAAAGACACACCGTGTTGTAGGGAAACGCATTGTATTTGGTGTCAAAGGAGTTTGTTGCAAATATCAATCTTGCTACTCACTACCTTGCAGTCTTGGGCAGGTTGCCTTTGTGAGTTCCAGTTTCCTCTCTGTACAATAAAGTAATTAAAACTTATATTTACTACATATGGTATTACGAGGATCAAATGAGATAATCCTGTGAAGCATAATGTCAACACGAAGCATTAAATTATTACAATTACTTATGTAGCTTCTGAAATGTAAACTCTGGCAATTTGGTTTTTCTGTCATGCCACAGGACAAGAAAATGTAGGGAAGTGTGAGGAAGAAAGACCAGTGAGATAAGAAGTCAAAAATGCTATTTCATTTCAGGAGGGCTTAAAAATCACCCTCTTATTTATTTGTTTGTTTGCTTATTGTGCTCTTGAACAAGACATTTCCTCTCCTTCTACCTCAGTTGCTCTATTTTAAAATGAAGGGGTAGGACTATGAAATTACCTCTGAGGTCACTTTCAGATTTAACAATGCCTGTTGCCCACACCAGCTTGAAACTGCCATGGTGGACTGATTACTTCTTTGTTGTCTTTTCCCTTTTTAATGTGATCAATTCCTAATGTCCTCTTCATTTGGTATTTTTTGAAGAGGGAATCTTGTGGTTAGTTGAAGTCATTCATGAGCCTTAGCAAGGAAAGAAATGAGAATGACTGAAAAAGGAGCTGTGAGTGACATTGCGGTGAGACCATTTAGTGTTATTGACGTCTCTGACGTTTTATAGTGCTTTTCATCATATAATCATCATATTTCATCATCATCATCATCATCATCACATAAATTACCTTTTTCAGAAATTCAAATATGAGAGATTCTCTTTGTATCTCTACAATGATCATTTCAATCCCCGTACAGGTATTATCTAATTACAGTGCAATTAGAATCCTGTTGGCAACAACTTAATAGGAAAAAGGATCATCATTTCTCCCTACCGCAAGTGGTATTTGTAGGCTGGTTGAACGGTATTTAATTTTTATTTGGTTTGTGAGTCAGGAAGGGATGCTATATGTTTGTATTTCTTTTTTTCTTGTTGTCTTAGAAGATTGTCATTTTATTTGCTGTATGCTTGCTAAATTCTGTTCAATAGCTAGCTCACCCAACAACCAAGCTTGTGGTTGATGGCACATACAACTAAATGCCAACCCTTTAATAATTCTCTCTCTTACTCACTCTTTCTCTTTCTCTCACTCACTTCCTCCCTCTATTTTGCCATAATGCAGTGGTTCTCAACCTTTCTAATGCTGTGACCCTTTAATACTCGTATGTGGGCGTATCTGCATGTGGGCGGACTTGATTGGAGATGGATAGAGGAGTGAGCCGTGTCTGGGTTCCTAAGACCATTGGAAATATGTGTTTTCCAACAGTCTTAGGCGACCCCTGTGAAAGGGTCATTCAACCCCCAAAGGGATTGTGACCCTCAGGTTGAAAACCACTCTATAATGGATAAGAGAATGGTGCTCCTAAATAGAGGTTATACCTTGCTTTTTGACAGATAGTTTTGATGTTAGGATTTAAGAACACTGTGCATTCATGACTGTAGATATAATTTGGATTTTTTCTATTTTATTTTATTTTTCAAATAACTATTATTTATTTTCTCTCACCATCCCATCATTCAAAAAGAAAAAGAAAAAAATTAAAAAGAGCTTTCTATCCATTCAATGTCATTTAATTACTATCCAAGTAAAACAAATTTTCATATTGTCTATGTCCGAAAATATATGACTCATTCTACGTATTGAATCCATCACCATAGATTTGGTTTCATTTTTGTCCTAATGGAGACTCTCCAACCCATGGGGAAAATCTAACCCTGAGTTTATAGCATAGGTGTTACCCATGTAGGTGAGTATACAGCCAAGAGCAACGAATTTAGTCAAAAGACCCATGTGAGTCTTAGATCTTTGTTCCCAGCTCTCTATGTGACTTTGTGCATGTCTTTTAACCTCTGAATAATTAGCAAGAGATCATCACCAGGTGAATATATGGTTACAAAAACACAGTGCAGTCGTAAAAATCTTGAGGAAGACCACATAATGAGAAATGTAAAAGTGGGGGAGGGGAGAGAAGGAGAATAAGCATTTATATAGTTCTTGACCCAAATGGGATCACAAAGACTCAGACACAACCGAACAACTACCATGTGCCAGACCCAATGCTAAGCCCTTCACAAATGTTATTTTATTTGATCCTCACAACAACCCTGAGAGACGTAGGTTCCATTCAGTAAATACTTATCAGATGCCTGCTGTGTGCTAGGCACTGTTACTATCCCCATTTTGTGATTGAGGAAACCAAATTGAACAGAAATCAAGTGACTTGCCCAGAGTCAGGAAGTGTCTGAGGCTGGATTTGAACTCAGGACTTACCGATTCTAGGCCTGGCACTCTATTCACCATACCACCTTGAGTTACTGCCTTAAGTAACTCAAGGAAAGTATACCCTTTCCCACTATGGCATGAAATAAAAGTTTCTAATTTTTAAAATTAATGTTAGAATTTTTATTTAAAATAAGGAAAATAAGAAAAATAAGAAAATTAAAACTAATTCCCCACTCTCCTAACAAATTTTGGCAACATTAACACATTTTTTAAAAAAATTAGTGTATTTCCATTTCTTCTCTATAAAGTAGGAGCAAATAAGCTAGATTTTTGCCTCAGGGTTTTGACAAAGGATCATCCATGTCTCTTTTCTTTCATTTCCCTTTCTCATTCTTTTTCTTCTTCCCCTTTATCTTTCTCTCTTATTGGGTCCAAATGATCAAACCTGCCAGTTCATTATTGCAGGAAAATTCTTATGAGTAACTTCCTCTTCCAAAGCAAGTTAGTATCTTCTCAGCAATTTATTAACCTAAATAAATTGTTTAGGTCCCTAAGGCTAACTGAATTTCCCAGAAGCACACAGAGCCAGTAAGTGTCAGAGGTGGGGCTGCAGTGGAGGTCTTCTGGACTCCAAGGACAGCTGTCTTATATCTGTACTCTACCCTCCGCCATGCTGCTTCTCACAACGTGTCAGATTATAGACATAAAATGATTTTTATTTGATGAATTTGCTTGGTAGAGTTCATATTCATTCTTAATTTTAAAAGAAACTAAATGGAATGTTAACAATTCTGTCTCTTAAAACAAACTAACACAAAAACTAAATCAAGTTGGCGGTAGTATTGAGTTTGGAGTAAGGAAGACCCAGGTTTGATTCCCGTTTCTGACATTTGCTAGTGTGTAAAGCTGAGTCAATGAAATCCCTGATCCTTCTTGGTGATCGCTCTTACAATTCTTCTGACGGGGGTGGCTAGGTGGTGCAGTGCATAGAGCACCGGCCCTGGAGTCAGGAGGACCCGAGTTCAAATCTGGCCTCCGACACTTAACACTTACTAGCCATGTGACCTTGGGCAAGTCACTTAACCCCAATTGCCCCTACCAAAAAAAAAAAAAGAATTCTTCTGATGATCAGTGACCCTAGATATTAAAGAAAAAGAAAACTTTTCTTATTCTTGTTTCATGGTATTCTATTAGAACATTTCCCTTTGACTCACTATAGTGCTCTTCTCTTTAATTCTTTACTAGCTTCCCCTACCTTCCTTCATTGGAAATGGAGGACATAGCAATCATATGAAGACCCTATAGCTGGGTGAACATGGGCTCCTGGGGAAGGTCTAATCCAGGGATGGGGAACCTGTGGCCTCAAGGCCTGGTCTAACCTGATGGTGCCTGGCGCTATGGACATTGGTCTGTGTCTTGATGTTTCCTACGGAAGAGAGGACCCTGGTTCTGAAAGATGTATATACAATTCAGGACATGTTTTGAAAGAGTGGCAGGCCCTGCCTTACTCTACTTTCATTTGAGTTGCTCAGGAATGATGACTCACAAATCTCTGTAGTTTCATTGACTTGACTGGCAAGGTCTGGGCTGATCACTCAAGTGCCATGCTTGGAATTCCCTTTCCTATCAAGCACATCTCTAGGGGGTAGTCGTCAAATCTTAGAGGTGCTGGGATTGTGGATAGAGAGCTGGAAGGGACCTTGGAAGCCACTGAGTTCAACCCATTCATCTTACAGATCATGAAACTGAGGCCGACAGAGCTTAGGTCACCCAAGCATGATCAGACAGCTGGTAAATATGTGAGGCAGGATTCAGCCATGTCACTTTCTGAACTCCCCTGTTCAGTTTTCTATCCATTGCACCAGCTGAGACATCATCTAGTTCTATCTTCATATTTTACAAACGAGGAGATCAAGACCAAGAAAGCTGCAACAATTTGCCTGTGGTCACACAGCTAGTCACTGGAGGAGCCAGGACTATCATTTAAGTCTTCTGACTTCCAGTTTGTTATAGGATGCTACTTCCTCTCTTTAGATCTGGTTGCCCACATGGAGGTTATAAGGGGAACCTGCAGGGAAAGCATTTGTCCCTTTGAATGGATGGAACTCAGATTTAAAACAAACACTCTCAAAACTTTCCTGTAACACATGTGTTATACTTTCAGCTTTATTATTATGCAGATGCTCAGACAACTCACACCACTTATCCCGATGGCCTGGAAGTGCTCCAATTTCCTAATAAGCAGATTGGTAAGAAACTGACCTTTGAGGTCAAGGTTACTTTATTAACATATTTTTTTCTTAGATTATTTTTCCTGTTGGCTTATCTTGAAAATATCCATTATAGAATGTTTACAGAAAGTGAAGAAGGAAATTGTGTTTTCTTATAATGAGCAAAAATAGTCATTTAGCAAAAAAAAAAAAAAGCAGCTGGTGCAAAATATATGAATAGTACATGTGGGCATGATAGGCTTGGTTGAGCATATGGTCAACAGAATAAGAGGTATCTAGGCCAGGTCTACAAAACTGTAGTGATGCAAATAAATCTGGCCTTTATCAACTGAGAGAATTAAGGGAAAAAAATAAGTTTGAGGACCTCAGTTATTCTAACTGACTTCCAATTTCTTAAATGATTGCTTAGCCCTCTGTTTTACTTTGGGTGTACAGAGGGAGACAGGTGACCGTGTTGTGGCAGAGGTACTTGAGGAGATGATATCATCATGGCATCAGCTCTCATGTGGCAAGGTGCATGGGCTCTTCACCAGTGGACCCAATTTAGAGTCGTCATATGCAAAGTACGCCAAGGGAATGGTGCTTGCTGTCAGCATTTGCAAATAATATAATTCACTGTACGTCTGCAGCAGTGACCTTTAAAGCCATCTTTCTTTACCTCTTATAAATTCAAAGCCATCTGTAGCACAGGCCCTGGGGTTTGCTCTTCCAAACCCTACTTGCACTGGCCATCTGTCTAGTCCCCAGAGCATGGTTGCTACTTTTCACCTCAGAGTTAGAGCAGTAGCCCTAAGGGGTTACTTAAGATACTGTTTTCTAGGAAAGACTCATGTGTGTTTCCCACCTTGTGATTATTATTTGGTACCAGTTATCTGGCAGAATTACTTACTTTTTAGAAATGGGTATTCACTGAAGTGGTATGGTAGGGACAATTGGGATGAAACATCCCCTCACCAAACCACCTAACTACAGCAACTCTCTCCTACTAGAACATAGGAAGTTCAGGGGGAAAGGCTCAAGCTTAGAAAGTATGAAAAGTCCAAATGGTTTGGTTCTTGAAGTTCAAAGGGGAGACAGGAGACTGAGACCAATGCAAAGGTCAAGGCCAGGGTTCTTTTCCTCCATCGTCCCATGTTCCGGGGATTTTTTCTCAGGGGTTTGGCTGGAATGTTCTTTCCTGACTCACCACACTCACTTCAACCCTTGATATCCAACCAGCTCACTGGTCTTATGTAAGCCTCGCTGGGCATGACCAAGTCAGTCAACCATTCTAAAGAATCCCAATGAACAGCTCTCCCATCTAGACATTGATTCGTTTGATAGAATCATAGATTTAGAACTGTAAGGGACAGGAGACCATTGAGTCTGACACCCTAATTTTTACACACGAGGACAGAGAGGCACAGAGGGAAGAGGAAGGAGAGAAGAAAAAGGGAAGGGAGTGAGCAAGCACATTCTACTACGTGCCAGGCACTTTACTGGTATCTCACTCGACCCTCTCAACAATCTTGGGAAGTAGGTACTATTATTATCCCCATTTTATAGTTGAGAAATTGAGGCAGAGTTTAAGTGACTTTTCCAAGGGCACATAGCTAATGTCTAATGTCTGAGGTGGGATTGTACCTCAGGTCTTCTTGACTCCAGGCCCAACACTCCACTGTGCCACCCAATTGCCTAGTTGTAGAGGGTTTTGGTGACTTGCCCAGAGTTATGTTCACCAATCAATCATCCACTAGTAGTTTAGCATCTCTATCTGATTTAAGGACTTAAAAAAAAGAACATTAATAGAAAAAAACCATTTCAGGTCTTCTTCATTGTGTTCCCCTTGTAGCTGTTCTTTCATTACGTTGGATTTAATGAGAAAATAATCTCACACTTAAGTTTTAATTTAAAAAAAGTCATCTGCTAGGTTCCAGAGACAGTGGCCACGGTAAAAAAAGCTATTTCTTCTTGTGAAATGCAGAGTGAGGTCGCCACGGGTTTGTGTGCTTTACATTGTGTTTATCTACTCTGCCTGGCTCACATGTCAGTGTTATGGAGAAAATGGGTACCTCTAATATAGGAATTTTATGGGGCAATTGTGACTAATGGGAGCTGATCAAACATATTCAACTTTTTCTCTACATCTAATGACAAAAATACATTTTCCCATTAGCCAATTAAAAAAAAAACTATACAGTATGGCTAACTAATTAGAATGAACACGAGATTTCATTTCTTTGCTACTTTGATATTTAGTTCCTGGTATTAAAACAAACAAACCCCCCAAAAGCCCCAAACAAACCCCTTTAATGCCACTAATAATAATTGCCATTATTATTAAGGCTAATATTTATGTGACATTTTAAGGTGCATTAAGGCACTTTTCATAAGTTATTGCAATGGAGCTTTAAGATCTTAAGAACTACTGTGAGAGTGTTTCTATACGTGACAGAAATCTCCCTTTTATAGATGAAGGAATGACAAAGAGCAGCAGCAGAAGGTATCAGTTTTTAATGAGAATAGAAGCACAGGGAAAAGTTGACTTAGGGTCTTAGGATGTCCCTAAAGCAAGTGGCAGGTTATTTCTGAGGAAAGTACTGCTGAAAACAAGAGCAGGTCTTGCCTCTTGAATTCTTGTTTTGTTTAAGTAAATATCACAATCAAAATCATAGTTAATATTTAAATATTATCTGCTATTATCTCATTTTATCTTTACCACAATGCTAGGAGATAAATATATGATCATTATCCCCATTTTACAGATGAGGAAACTGAAGGAAAACAGGTTAAGTGACTCGCCCAGGGTCACGCAGCTAGTGCTATAGATGTCTGAGACTCCAAACTCTAGGCCCTCCTTTCTAATACCTGTAGAGGCTGGGTAAATATTTGTCAGGGCCTATAGAGGGCATTCCTGTTTAAGTCTGAGTAAGACTTGATAACCTCGGGTTACTTCTAACCTCAAGTTAACATTCATTGGAATGTGTAAAGTCTGCTATGTTTGCTTAGGTATATGTCTTTTCCCTTCCCAGTTGCACCTTGGAGATAGAATTTTCTATTTGCCATATGCTTCACAGTTTGGTTGTTCTGTACCCAGTTGAGGGATGTTGGTTTGGTCATCCCATTCTTTGAGTGAGAAAATATAGATTTAAACTATTTTTCTCCTTCATGAAAATCCCATTCAGATGCCTCACTATGATATGGAGGTGACCCCAGGGGTCTTGAAGCCTTTGTTAGTAGGGTCCAGACCCTGGCAGGTCCCACAAAACTGGAAATACTTTCAGCATGGGCCCCATCATGGACTGCATGCATATCTGTTATCTGAAGACCAGCCTAGATCAATTTGGACAGGTTGATTTCTGAGTGATTTTTGTATTTAAGCAAGACACTTCAGCTAAGACCATTATGGGATTATGATCTGTGTTGGTGGAAGGAGTGCCTGTGCCTTATATATCTATATATATGTATATATATAGATATAGATATAGATAGAGATATATGACTTGAATAAACTCACACAGTGCGAGCCCTTCTTTGTGTGGCACACCCATTGTGTGAATCTTAGTGGCTCTTGGCCTTAGCAGGTTTCTTTGTGTTTGAGCCACCAGAGGTTATAACTTGTTAACTCCTCTCTCTGCTTCCCTAAGTTTTTGAAGTTTGTTTATTTTCTCTGTGAAAAAAAAAAGACCATTCTGTATTGTCAGCCAAATGTATGTTGACTTGCTTGTTACATAGTCAAATGTGTGTTGACTTGCTTGTTGTATATGACTGCTAGAGAAAGCTCTGTGGCTCCAGATTTTATGCTTAATGCTTTTTAGCCATTATACTTTATATGCTGTTCAGTTCATCCTAAATAATTTGCATGTGACCTTTTTCTGACATTGGCAAATCCAGCACGGGAATGAAGCCATTCCCACTGTCTTCAAAACAAGAACCATGAACATGTTTTCTTTGTTTCTGCCCTTCCTATCTTTTTTTTCTCCATCCTGTCCTTAACTTTCAGCCTTGTGATTATGTGCCTTCTTCACATTTTAACTGTAGCATCTTGTCACATATAGGGTGGGCCAAACTCAGAAGAAGGCATGAGAAATGTCTCAGCCTCCATTAAAGCCAAGGCAAAGGATTCCTCTCAATGACCTTAAGCAACTTGCTGAAAATGAAGGATTAGACTTGCTGGCTCACAGCTGCCATGTAGGATGATTGATTAATGTTAATTCAGTTCTTTTGAAAATGAAAAGTACTTTATAGACCTGGATTTTCTTTCTGTCACTAAACCTTTTAAACTGTCTGGGTCTTAGCTTATCCAGCTGTAAAATTGTCACCAAACTACTCCATAGGAATTGTAAGTAGTGTTTTTGTTCTTTGGTGAATTTTAGGATGTGAAGTCACAGGGATGGTGAATAGAAAAATAGGCCAGTCAGTTGACAATGCCCTTTCTAGAAGCAATGGTAATGCTGATCTGATTATAGTTCCCAAGGGCAAGAGGTCAAGGGAATGGCGTGTATGCCCAAAGGTAGATCGGAAAATGGTTGAGGTAGAAGAACAAGCTTGTACCTGGAATTCCATGGATGTGGGGAATTCCCAGTGTGGAAACTATACTAATACAGATTAGTATTCGTCTTTCATTTAGAGTCTTAGAGAATCACCTAGGGGGCACAAATAGATTAAATTATTTGACCATGGTAACATTTCCATTATATGTCAAAGAAATACTTTGAATCTAGGTCTTCCTGACTCAAAGATCAATCTTCTACCACTAAGTCATACTGCCTCTATTTCTTCCCCTATTGAGTGGGTCATAGGATCATGGATTTAGAACCAGGAGTGACCTCAGAGGACATTTAGTTCAACCCCATCAGCCTGTAAGATAAGAAAATTGGGATCCTGAGATATTAAGTGACTCCTCTCACGGCACACAAGATGTAAGAGACAGATTACCTAACTCCAAATCTAGCCATCTTTCTCCTGTACTGTGCTGCTGCCCTTTGCTTATCTCTCTCCAGTCTTCTTCAAAACTAGACTTGATCATTTGCCTTAGGTAATTCCTGACATGAGAGATAGCATAGTGGATTGACATGCTGTTTCCAGAACCAATTTGTTGATTTGATTACTGTTCACAGAGCAAGAGGTGGAAGGGGTAGTGTCTGTGCCCAGCGGCAGGTTGGAAAAGAGCTGAGGTGAAAGAACTTGGCTGGGTAGATAATCACAATTTCATGGTTTGGGAGCCAAGAAGGTCCAAGCAAAAGTTGGTTGCTTATGACTTGTTCAGCTTCACACTACTAATTAGTGGCAGAGATAGGACTTAAGCTCCAGTCTCCTGAATTCTGGCACAGTGCTCATCCTCCCACACCGCACTGCCTGTTAGTAGCATGGGGGTCGAGAGAGAGAAAACTGATGAGGATAGGCAGTGAAGGTTTTACAGAGGAAGTTGAACCAGTGGACAAGTGGGATTTCAGCAGGCTAAGGAGAAAAGTTAGGGCATTTCCGATGAGTATAAAATATAAGTAGAGGAAATAGGTCTGGTGTTATGGAAAGATGTCGGATCTGGAAGTGGAATACTAGCTTCTCCATCTGTATCATTTGAAAGAAGTCATTTAACTTTTTGGAATTTCTTCAGTTTCCTCATCTGTCACATGAAGGGGTTGGAGTAGCTAATCCCTCAGGTCAATTTCTGATGATCCCAGAGAGTTTGAGGTATGCTTTGGGGGTGGGTAAGTATGTTAATTTGGTGGGACTGGCAGGTTACCTAGAGAGATAAGGAGAGGTGGAGTGGGAGTAGAAACCCAAACCAAAAAATAGTCTTGATCTGGATTTTGGAGCAATTTGAAAGCCACATTTCAGAATTTGGACTGTATCATATAGGAATTGAGAATTGATTGGAGATTTTTAAGTTGAGGCGACTCTACAAGAGTGTAAATTAACTGTTTTGATGAGTTCATATCCCCGTTGATGAGTTCACAATGGGGAAGGGCCTGGGGGGAGGGAGAGAATGTGGAACTCAAAATTTTAAAAAAGAACTTTAAAAAAAGAAAGAGGAAAAAAAGATATAGATTTAGGACACATCATATGTAGGAATTTCTGGCTAATTACATTGCGTCACTACAAGCATGCTTCTTAATTCCAAAGCATTTTTTAAATTGTGAATTTTGTGCTTTTCAATATATATGCCCTTCAGCTTTTTCTTAGAGGTGAAGAAAGTATAAATCAATCCCTCTGTTTCTGACAATCTCCTAAAAAGTACAATTCATAAAATTGCTTAAGAAAAAAAAAGATTGTTTCTAAATAGACTCAATGTAATGTTCTTAAACTGGTTTTTTTTTTAATTGCTTCTTATAGAAAAACATCATCCCAATGGTATTAAGGAGATTGTGTTTCCAGATGGGACAGTGAAACACCTTGGTGTTGGGCTTGAGGAGACTATGTTCCCCGATGGGACATTGGTGAAAGTAGAAAGGTTAGCTTTGTGAGTTTATGGAACTGTTAGGCATCCTTTTTTTCCTGTTTTCCTTCTACTCTTTTTTCTCTTTATTTCCTTAGATATTGGTGAGAAACTAAAATTTATCAATCATTCAAAAAGCATTTATCAAGTGTTTACTGTGTGTGAGGCACTGTTCACGGTGAGGATACAAAAAAGATCAACAGTCCCTGCCTTCAGGTAGCATACATTTTAATGAAGGAGATGGAATGTAAATTGCTAAGAATGAGATATATGTTGGAGAAGGAAATGGCAAACTACCCTAGTATCCTTGCCAAGAAAACCCCCTGGACAATTGGTCCATGGGGTCAGGTGGAGCTGAACATCACTGAGGGATTTAACAACAAGAATAGACAAAATGCCTCCCAAAGTGGGAAGGGGGGAAATGGGAAAAGGTCTCCTATAGAAGATGATAGGATTTGAACTGAGAGTTGAAGGAAAACAGAAAAACTAGGAGGTCAAGGTGAAGAATGTTGAACATTTCAGGTAAAGAAAGGCTTGTTCTTCATAAGAGGTAACTAGGACTATTCAATGAGAAGCATTCTTTCTTTGTCTGGAGTACTCACTGTGCAGAGGATCAAAGCAAGACTGTCATTGGCCACTTCCTGTTACATGGCTAAGAGCAAAGGTAGAGAAAAGGTAACATGAATTCTGGAGGAATTCTACTCTGCCATTCGTGTGATGTTCTGAACCTTGTCTGGGTGACTCAATGTCCATTTAGAAAATGGGTGTTAAATATTACCTAACATTTATTTCATTGTCAACTGCCATGTTTAAGTTTCTTAAAGGAGAAATAGAGCCAGGTTTTAAGCATTTATCTACCTGAGGCATATCTGTCAAAATGATCAATTTTGGTTAAATTGATTAAATGTGATTTAATAAGTATGATTAATTATATAAATTTGTTGTTGTTCAGTTGCTTTCCAATTGTGTCTGACTCTTTGTGACTCCATTTGGGGTTTTCTTGACAAAGAAAACATTTCCTATTGAAGTTCATTTTACAGATGAGGAAACTGAGGCAAATAAGGTAAAGTGACTAGCCCAGGGTCACATGATTAGTAAGTGTCTGAGACCTGATCTGAACTGGAGAAGTTGAGTCTTCCTGACTCCCAGCCAAACACTATCCACTGCACCATCTAGTGGCCTCTTTTATATAAATTATATACCTATGGTAAACAATTTTTTTTAGAAGGTACAGTGAAATAATCGATCATTTTCAATTTGGCAATATAGTAATTTCTAATATCACATGATTCTGTGAGCTCCTGAGAATACCCAAAATACTGTATGAGGAAAACAGGCCTACGTAGCAGTGATATCTCCCACCTATTTCTGTATGGCTTTAGTATTGACTACCAAGCACTTTATAAGACTGATTTTCTTCTGTTAGGAATGGAGATAAAACCATTATATTCAGTAATGGGCAGAAGGAGATCCACACTTCACAATTCAAGAGGAGGGAATTCCCTGATGGTACCATCAAGACTGTGTATAACACTGGCCATCAGGAAACAAAGTATACTTCGGGCAGGGTTCGGATCAAAGATGAAACAGGGAAGACCATCCTTGATAAGAAGTGATTCGCCTCTTCTGTGTATAAAAATATGTGGGCAATTCAAATTAATTTTCATTCCGATTTCCTTTGATCTTTTTTAGCTGTCTGACCAGAGATGAGACGAGAGGTACACATGAGATCTTAAACCCAATTAATTATGTAGAAATTTTCAAAAGAAAAATGATTCTCTTAGTTTTAGTTTGGAAGGGAAAAAAAGTGGTTGAAATAACACTCTTGAAATAACTCAACTTCTTGTTCCCAAGGCAATTGCTCCTGTTCCACTGTAGGCCATTTATTCTTTGGTGACCAGATGTGCCTGCTGTTGGAACACCTTGCTGAGCTCCCTTCTTTGGCCATGCTTTACTTGGACTCCCCACTTCTTTTTACTTTGTTCGTTCATCCCAAAGCAAGTGAAGTTAGCCTTTTTGGACTCCGGATTCACCAGGGATTGTCTAAACAGCAATACCTGTTGTATTTCCAGAGCCATGTTTTTGTATTTGGCTCCAAACACAGTGAATGAATTGAAGGGGCTTAAAACAGCCTTATAGCTACACCTGTCAGGAGCAGCAGACTTAACCACCTCTCTGATGCCACCTTTAGTTCTCTAGCAGCTGTTTACCCTCCTAGCAACTTCATTCTTAATCCCAAGTGTGAAAATGATTGCACTATTTTTACTAATCTTACAACTTTGATTCCATTTTAAGCAGCCCGTAGAAGGCAGAAGTAAACTACTTTTTTTTTCTGAAACAATTAGAGCCCAGAAAATGTAGGAAATGAATAACTTCTTGTAAATGTTATCACCGATGACAGGATGTGGCCAGATATGATTTGCTGAATATGCACTCTTGTATATTTTTATGTGAAACCAGATGTGATAATGTACTTTCATGCCGATAATTATCTTGGCCTTTGGTGTATGTTGTATGCATACTGCTGTGTTCTTTAAGATGTTCTTGTACTGTTTAAAGAAACTAAAAATCAACATTCTGTCTCGTTATGAAAAATTGAATTCTTTTTTATTGGCGCAGGGTTACTGTCACCTCCTTGTACAGGTGGATGCTGAGAGTTCATTTGTGAAATAACAAACCTTTTGTGGCATTAGACTGAGATAATACTTTGATTTAGTCAGAAACCAGCTCATTTTTCAAATTGCCCTTCAAAAACGCACAATGCCCTCCATGAATCAGTTAATTTCTAGCTGTCTCATAGCATGGTAGAGTTGAAAACCCAAGTGTGGTTTAACCAGAAAGCTGAATTCAACCCTCATGGAATGTGCCTGAGTGACAGTGCTCATCCAATATAATTTTTACAAACCTGCAGAATGTGTTAAATCTCTCCTGGAGATAAAAACAGCCTGATAGAAGCATTCTGTTTTCAAACATGATATGCCAGCTGGAAATCTTTAAAAAATTGTAAAATCTTCCATTTGTTTAGTATCATGCTGAATACTTGGTTTTGGCTCTCGTTTGTGAAAATGGGCTTGGAATGGGCCTCTGTGCATATGTGTTGAGGAATTGTAGACTATAAAATTTTGAGCCGTCAGAGGATCATTACATTAATTACAGAAAAAAAGTATCCTGATATGGAGAGAGAAATAATGTTACACACTCATCAATAAATAGACATTGATAATCTAGATGAAGGAACAATGGACTTGGAGGAGACCCTGGTAAAAGTTTCACCTTGACTAAACCCAGCTAACTGTACAGTCTTGGGAGAGTTTCTCACCTGCTCTGTACTTCATTTTCCCTGGTTTTAAAAGACTGAGGTCATACCTATTTAACAGGGATAAAAGGATGATGAATGGCAGCTTAGTGAACACTTTTTGAAGAAAAGGCATCACTTTTAATTAAATTATCTCATTTCTTTTATTTAGTCCTAAAAGGATGAGAAAGCTGTAGTCAACCCTAACAGTGGTTTCTATGAAAAAACAAATGCCCCCCTCTTTGCCCATATCTTTGACATGGTACTTCAATTTAGCAAAACTTGCCACGTAGCCTGGAAAGAAGGCATTGGGGACCACACAATATCAAGGAGCAATAACCTTCCATTGCAAATAGATTTACCACCTGTTTTCATGTTTTCATTCAGTTCAATTCAATAAGCATTGATTAAGCACCCTATCTATATTATGTATGTATATACGCATGTGTGTATGTATGTACACACATGTATGTGTATACGTATGCATGCATGTATGTATGTACACATGCCCGGCAATGTGCCAGACTGTGGGGAAGCAAAGACAAAATTGAACAGTCCTTGCCCTCAAGGAACTTATATTTTATTGGAGGAATACACGCAGATAAGTAAAAGCAAAATGTATGTGCAAAATAAATACAAAATATTTGGGCAGGCAAAAAAATAAGTACAGTCAGGGAAGGTATTTTGTAACAGGTGGTCCCCATGAATTGAGAAAAAACAGGTGCTCCAAGATGTGGTGCTGAAGGAGAGCATTCCAGGTAGGAGGGACAGCCTGCACTACAACATGGAGTAAGGAGCACCACAAATCGGGAACAGGTTGATTGCCAGCTCTAGCACTTTCTTGCAATTCAAATTCAGATCGAGAGGAGAAGCCAGGACAGCAGCATAGAGAAGAAGGATAAGGATATTCTCCCTTCCTCAGATGGAAGATCTCCAGTCTCACCAAGAACCGATTCCAATCTTTTTTACTCTGGTGTTATTTGTAACTGCTACTCTTTACATGCCTATTATGCAGCCAAGGTGTTATACTCGTAGCCATTGAACGTTCCTACATTGTTTCACCTTTGCCTGGAATACCCTTCCCCAGCCTCCAGGTGGCACAATCCTAACCTTTTCAAGAACCAATCTAATTGCTACCCTGTCAATTAAGCCCTCCTCTCTCACCCCACTCCTCCTTTATTCCCTCCCCATCAACCAAATGTGGTTGTCCTACTCTATGAATCTCTAATATAAGTAGTTGGCTTTTTCTAGTCACTGAATCATTCTAATTTGTAATGTACCTATTTAAACATGAATCTTGTCTCTCCCACTAGACCTAGGCGCTGTGAAGACATGAACTAATTTTGTCTTTTATCTTTGTACCTTTCCATACACCCAACATTATATTTGCAGACTCAGGAAATGTTTTTTGAATAAATGGATGAGTGAATGAAGGAATAGAGTCAAAGATAATTTATGATAACCAGGATTTCCTGAGGCAGTATTGTGAAGGCAATGAAGCCTCTATCCTTTTCTCTAACTTGTATGCCCTTCCTTGGCTGTCTAGTCTCTTGTTCCACAGTCAAAAACTACCATTGTCTTCATTCCCAATAAGGTATAAATAACTGATAACAGATCTTGACATTAATGACATTTTGAAGTTCAAATATTAAGTTAAATGAAAAAAAAGGTCTAATGATGGACTTTCAAACATAAAACAGCATTGATATTCTTCTGGCACGCATGAAATCATATCAATAGGTGATCAGGTATTCCCTCTACCCAAAAGCAGCCCCATGACATCTAAAGTGGCTATGCACCTCAGTCTCTCATTATTTTTATTTAATTATCCATGCATTTGTAGTGAGATTTATAACCTAAAGAAAATTTATCAAGTTTCCAGAGTAACATAGGACCTGGTTGCAGGCTGGGTTCAGCTGTGTGATGCTGGGCAATTCCTCTAATATTTCTGTGCTTCTTTTTCTTCATTTATAAAAAGAAGGGGCTGGAATGAATGTCCTTTAACTCTCTATGATCCTGTGTGGCATGGTAAGTTCCATGGGGTAAGCCACTCTGAATTTCCATAACAAAAATACTTAGGTCTGCTCTAGATATTTTTAAGTGGTTTAGACATTAGGTACCTTTCACAAATCCCTTTGCATGTAAAGAGTCTTGCACAGAAGAGTGGAAACAAATATAAAGAAATCCATTGGATGTGAGCATAAAAAATACATCTAAAGAATTCAATGAAATATAAAGTAGGCACTTTGTAAATATTTGTTGAATTGAATCTTCATATTTGAAGATGAAACTTACAATGATTACTTTTTTTCAGGGTGAACCTGAAAAGACTAGTGCCTGCCTGATGGCTTTAGAAAGCTGTACACATAGGAGAATGGCTCTTAAGATGTTTTTGCCAGTAGTTTAAAGAAAAGCTCCTAAGACACAGAGATAATTAAGCATTGAATCTGATAAACCAGCTACTTCTGTTAAACACCCCCTCCAAAAAAAAAAATTAAGAGAAATCATCTGAGCCAAAGTCATGATACTGGTTTCCCACTCTTGCTGGCTCCCCTGGTGATAATACCTTTTACTTCAAAATGATCAACTTCAAAATTCCAAAGAATTTAACATCAAAGAAAGCTTAATTCCTATGTGGTAATATATTTCCTTTAAAATGACCCTAAAAGCCTTGGACTGCTTGATAACACATAAGTCTCCTCTTAAAATGTTAACTCTTATGCTTACATGGTCGTCTTCCCTTCCCTTCCTCCCTAATTCTCTTCATTTCTTACTCATTTCTTTTGTTCCCCCTTGTATAATAATAATAATAATATAATAATCTTGGAGATTATATGTGGTTTTGCAAAGATAAAATATATTGCAAAAACCCATGGAGGTCATCAAAGACCTTTTTACCAGATTCCAAAAGAGCTGAGTATTTTGTAATAATTTCATTGGTTAGCAGACTCAAACTAGAATAAGAGGTATACACCAAACCTTGTCACTCATTTGCCCACCTCCTCAAGTTCTCCTTCTGAAACAAACCAAGAGAGCATAGGTGATCACAATTCACAGGCATCAGACAAAATAGACCAGCAGTTCTCAACCTGTGGGTTATGTTCAATTTCTAACAATAAAAACACATCTTGCATATCAGATATTTACATTACAATTCATAACAGTAGCAAAATTACAGTTGTGAAGTAGCAACGAAAATAATTTTATGGTTGGGGGTCACCACAACATTAGGAACTGTATTAAAGGGTTGTGGCATTAGAAAGGTTGAGAACCACTGGAATAGAATCTGATTTTTCTAGCCTTTCATCATTGTTCAGTTTCATGTACCAGATTACGTCTCTATTCCCATCCATAATCCTTCTCATCTCACACCACTCAGGGCACTACCAAAAGGCATCACAGCTCCTCAGTTGCATTCCCCCTTATTTACCAAGACCCAAATGCATCTTGGTAGCTCTCAAACTCCTGATTCATTCATACTTCTTCCATTGGCTTTCACGTCTTTCATTGACTTTTACTTCTTCACATTGACTTTCACATCTTCCATTGACTGTTCACATGAAAATGAGAACATATCCGCCACAGTCAAGCAGTGGTTGAACTGAACTTTGAAGGGAACTAAGAAACAAGGAATTCAATAAGTCTGAGGTAAGGAGAGGAACATTCCAGACCTGGAGAACACCTTGGGCTAAGGCACAGAGATGGGAGGTAGATAGTTGTGAAGATGAAACAACAAGAAGGGTAGTTTGTCTGGATCATATATAGTGTGAATATATAGATATATATTCAATAGATTGTAATATATAATTATACTAAATATAACATAATATAATAATATAGTATAATATACTATACTATAATGCAATGTAATATAATGTAATATAACATATATGATATGATACGACATGATATGGCAAGATATGGCATGATGTGACTTGATACAACATGATACAACATAACGTAACACAACATAACATAACATGTTATAATATATAACATATAATAATCAAACAAGTGGTCATTTAGGCTTTACTTGAAGACTCCTAGTAAGGAAAAACACAATTCTTTCTAAGGCAGTCCATTCTACTTTTGAATAGCACAGATAACTAAAAAGTGTTTCCTTACTTGAATCCTGATTTTGCCTCTTTGAAATCTTTACCTGTTGTTCCTAATTCTGCTACCTGGATCCAGCTGTAAGAAGTCTATCCCTTCTTCCATCTAACAGTCCTTCACCAACTTGAAAACCATTATTATGATCTATCAAAGTTTTCTCTAAGTTAAATATCCCTTGTCCTTCACTTGATTCATATTGGCAGGAATTTAAAGCCGTTCACTACCCTTGTCCCATATCTCTGAACCTTCTTCAGATTACCTGTATTCTTTCAAAATGGGGCCTTGAGCACTAGGGATAATGCCTATATTTTCTGACAAGTCCTGGATGCTTGGTATCTTGTTATCCACCCTAATATTTTGTTACCTTTTTGAATGCCATGTCATACTTTTGACTGGAATAGGACTTGATTAGTAAGCTCAATGCCCAGTTTTTTCAGACAAATTATTGTCAATTCATAAAACTCTCATATTGTCCTCATGAAAAGGCTCTCTTCTGAATCCAAGTGTAAGGCTTTATATTTATCGCTAATTTCATTTTCTTACATTCAACACAATTTCTGAGGTTGTTGAGACTTTTCTGGATCCTATCATCAATGCACTATCTCTCCCAGCTATTTGTCACTTGTAAATTTGAAGAGGCCATTTGTATCTTTACCAAATTATTGAAAAAAACATTTTAAATGACAGAAAATCAAGCCCAGATTGTTGAGGGTAGTCTCCTACCAGTTCCTATTAATGATAATTGTTTGGGTCTGTCTAAGTAACTATTTCCAAATTGTGCTATAGCCTAACTCATCTTAATTCCTAATTAGTGGTATTGCTTCTGAAGTATCTCTTTTATATTCTTTGTAACATACCCACATCTTTCCATACCATCTAAAAAGAGTAGCCAGGCAAATCATTTAATGCTTTGCTGAAATCATTGACTTTTTTCCTTTCTTTTTTTTTTTTCTAATTAAAAGGGCCATCCCTTCACTCACTTCTTAAAAAGGCCTATTCATTGAATGGCTGTTACCTCACTCTAAGTGAGTACCTGAAAAGGCTTTAGCCTAATAGGGCCAGAGTCTCCCAATGCATCCTGGGTCATTTCCTGTCATCCTGAGAATATCAGGTCACTGGATCCAAATGGCTCTGGAGGAGAAAGTAAGGCTGGTGACCTTGCACAGCCCTCCCTCACTCAAATCAAAGTCAACTGCAAGTCATATCATCATTTCCTTGATGCCATGGTCTTCTTTGAAAACAAGACAAATACAAGGGAAACTCTTAACTACAGCCTTCTCTCATCTACCAGATTTACCCTGTCAAAAAAGGAGAGGTTAGCTCTTGTTTCTTTATGATCTCAAGGGAGAGGGGTGGGCATAGAGCTGAAGAAACTCATAGAATGCTTGACATTTGGGAGTGTGGTCTTGGGAGAGGGGGCTAGAAATTTAATGTGTAAACATTTTGTATCCCTTGGGCTGATCACTGATGAATGATTCTGGCTGTCTTTAAAGCCTTTGAAGTCTTCTCTCCAGATACATATATATATATATGTATATATGAATGATATATCTATCATATATATGATAGATATGTAAAAATATATTATATATATATATATATGACTCCTGTCTCTCCCCTTTTTCTTCTCTGTCTCTCCCTCTCTCCCTCCTTCAATCTCTTCTCTCTCCTATTCCTCCTCCTCCATTCCTCTCTTTGTCTCTGTCTCTTCTCCCTCCTTTTCCCATTCTCTTTCCTCCCCTTTCTCCCTCTCCTCCCCTCCCCTCACACTCCCTTTCTTTCCCTTCCTCTTCCTCTCCCTTCCTCCCCCTCTCTTCTGTTTCTCTGTTTCTCTGTCACACACACACACACACACACACACACACACACACACACACACACACACACACACACACACACACACCCCTCATCTGATGCCACCTGTGAATACAGATCCTTAGAGAATGAAAAGATGTTTCCTCCTCAGCTGGTCCAATTCCATCCCTCAGTTTTCCTTTGTGCATAATATCTGCGATTTAGATTACCATTCAAGTTCTCCTTCTGTGGCTCATTGCTCCAGGGAGGTGACCCAGGGGTCTTGAAGGCTGTGCTAGGGAAAGGAAATGTCTGTTGATCCTACAATAGACTGCAAAGACTTTGATGTGCACCCAGGCAGAGATTGTATGTCTATGACTTGAGGACAAATCCAGGCAAATTTTGAGAGGCCCTTCAACAGGGTGACTTCAAGGTCGTTTTGGTTTTTGATCACTGCAACTGTCACAGATCATCTACTAAGTTCCAGAGGGATTATGATCTCCATTAGCTGAAGAAATTACATGTTCTTAAAGTGTTTCTTTTATACACTCTGCAACATATCTCTGTCGCCTCAGATTTGAAAAGATGCTGCCTTCAGCTTCTTCACAACCTTTTGGGCCAAACTGTCTATTGCTTGGCTATTAAAAATCTTTAGGGTCCTTTGTTTTCATTACAAGCAGAATTTTCTTACCACATCTTGGAATTCAGAGAGATTAAAATTATTGTGTTTCTAACTAAGTACAATCTCCTTTTCTCTAGATTGTTCTTCCTGTCCATTTTCGTTGTCTTTGTCCCTCTCTCTCATCTTTTCATTCATTCCATTTTCATGCCCTAAATTATTTTGATTATGGCTGACACACATAAATGTTTTAATGATATACCTATATCAAGAGAAAGAAAAGCCATAATTTTAATGATAGTAGACCTTAGATCCAGAACTTGACTTCGAAAGCTCTCAAGTGCCCAGAAACTCCCTCTTTGTTCTCCATAAAAGTAGTCATCTACCACCTTGCTCTACTCTTATTGAATTTTGGGGGGTATTTTTGTCAAATACCAGTACATTTGAGAGAAATAATTTCTCATTATGTTTCACTCTTTTTTTTTGTTATTTAGTTACTAACATTGCAGTCCTTCAGTACCTCAATTTAACCTGTCAGTAATAAACAACGGGGTACTTGGTTAGGTTGGTCCCCCAACAGCATATACAGATTGCCACTAGGGCTATATTTGAAGGCTTTCCAGTGTGCAAAAGCTTGTCCTCCACTGGAAAAGCATTAGAAAATCCTAGTACCATTTCCACCCCAAGATGAGCCATTGTAATAAGACTTAGTGGAAGCTACCCTGACCTATGTCTCCTAATAGACTATATAAGTCCTTTCAAGAGAGGGATCACATCTTGTTTGCTTTTACATTCCATCAGTGCTTAGCATAATGCCTTTTATATGGTAGATTCATAAATAATAGTTATATTAAATCAAATTTTGATCAATTTTATAACATCCATTGACATCCATCATCCTTTCAACAGTAGTGGAAAATTTAAATGTTAGGCCAGAAACAAGCATACCCTATTTCATGAAACTTCATATTCTCATTTCAAGTATAAAAATGCCGATATCATGTGATGATGATATCTAAGGGAAGCTATACCCGAATAGCAGAAAAGTCATAGCTCAGTAAGTTTTAGCCACTAACGATGCTAGAATTTTATTAGGCCCAATTAAGTGTGTGCTGATAAATGTTCAACCACCAACAAAATGTACGCAGGACGGACAGACTTGTAAGTTTAATCTTCATTATTAACATTTTCTCCATGACTTTCTTCAGTCTAGACAATTAACAAAAAAGAAAGCCCTAATTTGTAATAAACTGCTTTTGATTGTTCCCTTTCTCTCACTGTCCACCTCAATCCTATCAATCCTGATATTTCAATGATCAGTAAAATTATCTCATCCTTCCCTGCTCTGATTCATCTGGCCAGAAACCCTGAGATTCTATCCCTTCCCAGACTAGTTCTTTTGTAAAGGCAAACTAGACCACCTTTTGCCTCAATTCTTACCTAGCCTTCAATTACTGAATGGGTGTTGCCTCAGACAAACTGAGACCTGGGAAAGACATTAGTTTAAAAAGGCCAAGGTCTCCCATGGCATCTGGGGTCATCTCAGTGAATACAATTCTCTCATTTTTAGATGAGGAATTTGATGGTTGCTACCCCAAACCACCATGTGATAGTAGTATTGGGTATTCATCAGGAAGCATTCATTATAAAGAAATTGGTCATTAGTCCCATGAAAAGATCTACTGAAATATGACTAGTATAGAGTGTTTACTCCTAGGGGTACAGAATCTTATAGTCTTGTTTCCCTCTCTTAAGAGCTTTTGACATGTTAGCTTAATCATTAACCAATCATTTTCATTTTATTAAAAATTACATAGGATCATTGCAGAAAGTCATGTCCAAATGCATGTAGGCACCACTTTCCCAGAGTGAAAACCTTAATTTTGTATTAAAATATGTGATTTAAATCCATCAAAATTTAAACATTATCATTCCTAATGAGATTGTCCTTTTATCTGATCTTGATAGTTTTTGATGATAGCCAAAAAGCAAATACAACTTAGAATTGTCATGATTCAGATAATAAATGAAAATTTCAGGGACTTGCAGTCAGGTGGTCCCTAAGTCATCAAAATCCCTTGTCACATTTTCTTAGTTTTATCCTCTGCCTCTGGTATTGGTTGCTTATTTACAAGCCTCTGGAGTTCATGGATGATCTTTTTGAGATCCAATCCATTCTTGGTAGCTGCAAGAGTAGCTTCATTGAAAGGGAAAATGAGAACAAAATCACCTACATGGGAACATGGCCTCGTGCCCTTGTCTGACAGGAAATATGGGGTGATGTTTTTTTTCTTCTTACATGACTTGGAAGATGGGAAGAGATGGAATGACTTGAATGGAGTTTGTTTATTTCTTATCTTTGGAAAGGCTGGGGGTACAGAATCTCTTGGAGCTGTCATTTCTTTTGGTTTTATAGTAGACATTTCTTTAGGAAAAACTTTGACTTTTTTCTGTAAGGCAATTAAATCACTGTTATAGGCTTTTCCTTGTAATAAAGAGAGAATATCGGAAGAGACACAAGACTCCTTGTCATTAGATGGGTATCTAGACGAGGTATAAATTATGTGTTTTTGTCCAAACTGAGAAATGTTTATCCATTGCACCGAAGTTTCATGGTCTCTATCTTTTTTATCTTCTGCCCAGGAAATTTTACACCAGTGTTTTGAAGTTTCAAAGACTCTGTCTTTATCACTTCCAGTCCAGGAAATGTGAGGCTTGTGGCCTGAAGCTTCACCAGGTTCTTTTTTTGTTTCCCTCAAGCGAGTTTGCTTGAAATGCATTAATTCAATGATATCGTGGATAAGCTTCCTCTTCACTGACACGTCAGTGGAGCAATCTAAAGATAAGCCAGGACTAAAGTTCACTTCTAAAAGCCATGGTTTGAACTTGTCATCAATCAAAATGTCAAATCCAAAGAGCTCAAAGCAATTGGAAGCAGAGGGGACAGAGGGGGCAATGGAGAGAATTGTGAGGATCACCAGGTGGTTGATTCTTTGCCACAGAAGCAGGTCATCTACATCCTGATTGCGAAGATAAGCTAAGAACTTGCTCAGGGTCCATTTACAACCTCGGCCAACCCCTTCTTTATTCTTCTTGTAGGATGCCCCAGTTTTATTGACGCTGCTATTGGTAAGGTGGGCACAATTGTTCTTCAGGTTATTGAGATCAAACTTTTCAGTTGCAAACCGTACCAGTCCTTCCTGATAGAGGTAAATGGTTAAGGGCTGGAAGCTGACAACACAAACATAAACACGCAGATCACATTTATACCCAGCAATGAGGAAGGGGTTGCTGATGTATTTCTGTACAACTGTGGCACAATCAAAGATCAAGTCTTTAAGGTCATTGAAAATCATTATGCCCCTTCCACGAGACAGTTCTGCTGGCTTGCATATCCAGTAGCTCGGCTTGGTGCCAAGGACCCCTTTCTCCCTGGAATATTCAGCTACAAACTTAATGTAGTCATTGGGCATGATAAAAGTTAGTGGAGAGAATGCATAAAGAGATGCTCCATAAACCCCTTTCATGTGCTTCAAATGTCTCGCCAAGTAATCCTTCCTGGTAAGCCTGGTGGTCCCTGGGTGATGATTAAGTCGTTGCCATGGCTTAACATTACTGTGGTCAATCATACGGAAAGCTGAAGTCCGCCAATACAGGTTCCAATCTGCTACATCCTGCACATCTTCATCATATTTATTCCAACCACGTTCTAGCAGAACATTTTTTACTACTTCAGGGGTATTTTTATCTACACGAAAGACTAATGGCTTTAACATAATCCCTGAATTTTCATCTTCTGTCATCATATGCTCTTTCTTTATTAAAAGACAGATAATTAGAAAGGGATTAATACAATGAATTCTGCATGTCGTTATCATAATCTAGCAGAATATCTAGGCATAATAGTAATTCAAGCTTTTTCACTTTGATATTGTATGCCAGCCCCGCTCCAAACTAAAGGAAATAAATGAACCCATTTCTATAGTTTCTAGCCAAACAAGTCCACCTGTAACTGAACATTCCTTAGAACTCAAGTGAGTTGCCAAAAAGGATAAACTTAACTTTGCCATTGCGTATGAGCAGGGACATATGAGTAATGTGGCTAAAAGGGTGGGACTAACCTTGTTGGGCATGAGTGGTGACATGGTCTTGACTTACAATAGTGTTTTTTTCAAGATTAGTCATAAATATTGTTTCCCATTGGTGTAAAAGTGAGGTACCATTATTCAGAGTAAAGAATTAAGATGGCATTTGATGTGAAATTAGATAAACTATTATGTTTACAACAACATCTGATGTTGTTAAAAAAGAAGATTCTCAGGATGACAAGATGGCAAGAGCAACATTTTTTAAATTAGCAAAAAAGGGTATTAAAAAGGTAGGGAAGGTTCAAGATGATGCAATGAATGGTTGCTAAACCACCAACAGGACTGAAGAAATTTATGAAAAGTTAAAACATGTATTTGCATTAAATAGAAAGCTCATTATCAGGAAAAACTCTTATAGAATTGTTCAAAAGTGGAATGATGCAGCCTTCAGGAAGACCTCCTTTTGCCTTATAGTAAGAGTTTTATGGTTCAGAGATGATTTTTTTGACTCAGAACATTATAATACAATGACCTTATTCAATCAAACATTGTTCTAAATTACTTTTGTCTATTTATAAAAATTAAATCCCTTTTCGATGGATATAGTGAAAGTTGGCCAACCACTTGTTGGGGGAGTTATTAACCTTTTTCGTGTCATGGACCCCTATAGCAGTCACGTAAAGCCTATGGATCTCTTCTCAGAAGAATATTTTTAAATGAATGGACAAGTTATTCACCTCTCTGAGCCTGGTACCATAACTGTAAAATGGGGATAATAATATCTATCATACCTTCTACACAATTTACTGCAAGCAGTAAATGAATTAAGGGGAAAGGAGAGAGAATAAGGATTTATATAGAGCCAGGAACTGTGCTAACTGCTTTTACAAATATTATCTCATTTGATCCTCACAACAACCCTGAGAAGCAGCATTATTATCCTCCTTATGTTACAGTTAAGGAAACTGAGTCAAACAAAGGATATATGACTTACCTTGGTCACAACAGCTTAGCAAGTCACTGAGGTGGGATTTGAACTCAAGTCTTTCTGAACTCCAGATCTGGCACTCTATCCACTGTGCCAACAACTGCCATCTGGGCCTTCATCCAAGGCACTAATAAAAACCACTTGGATAAAGGTAGCGATGTAATGCTGAGCAAATTACACAATGATAGAAGAATGATTTATATACTGGATACCAAATTCAAAACTGAAAAATATCTTGACAGAATAGAATATTGAGGTGAATCTAATAAGATGAAATTTAATAGAGATAAATGGGATCAAAAATCAAATATGGCAGTTCCTATGGCAGGGAGAGAAGTTACAATTTCATTGGAATACAAGCTCAATGCAAATCAGTGGTGTAATGTAGTGGTCAAGAATTTAAACTGTTGATTTCACAGTATAGTGTCAGTACTGGGGAAGTGATAGTAGCACTACAATCTGTCCTATCAGATACCACTCCTGAAGAATTGTGTTTCGTCTTGGGTACCATATTTTTTAGGAAGGATCTTAAGATGGAGAGCTTTTGAGAACTAGCATTCAGGGTAGTGAAAGGCCTTGAGATCATGACCTACCAGTATAAACGGAAGGAACTGGGGATGAAATGGCCTACAGGGAACATGATAGTGGTATTTAAGCATCCCAAAGGACTGTCATGTGGAAAGAGGATTAATCTTTTTCTGCTTGACCTCAGAGAGCATAACAAGGAACAAGGGACAGACATTGCAAAGAGACATATTTAGACTTAATATAAGGACAGCTTCCTAATCCTTAGAGTTATCCCATAGTGAAATAGGCTTCCTTGGCCACTGGGATCACCTCCAACTTTGTCATTATGTAACATATCTAAAGATAAAATATCAGTTATTATTATACTTGCTGACCTCAAGTTCTAAGTAGGACTCTCCAGAAGATATGGAGTTGGCTTGGGTTACATGCTTTGAGGCCCCTGGGTAATATTGCAGTGAACCAAGACTACTAGAACTTGGGGGTTAAGGGAGTGGGATAGTTACACAAGCAAAAAAAGATGATAGGTACATATATATGTACATATTTATATATTTATATATATGTATATATATATATATGCGTATGTGCCTGCATGTATATGAGTGTGTGTGTACATATACATATACATATATATACACACACACACACACACATAATTTACTAACACATCTTTCACCACCATTACTACCACTGCCATCTCTAAGGCACAGGGATAGGACTAGAGATGGGATTGTCTGATGCTCCTTTTCTTATAAATATGTCTCCTCTGCTCTTGTGACTTTCCCATTCAAGACGGACCCAGATATTCATCTTAACTTGATTTTTAACTATATGAAAACGAGGAGGGAATGTGGACCACATATGTGATTTGCTCTAAGACTGCAATCTTCCATTCCCCCTAGGAATTTCCTAGGCCTACATCAGTCTTTATAATAACAACACTAGGGGTGGCTAGGTAGCACAGTGAATAGAGCACCACCTCTGGGGTCAGGAGGACCTGAGTTCAAATCTGGCCTTAGACACTTAACACTTACCAGCCCTGTGACCTTGGGCAAATCACTTAACCCCAATTGCCCTGCCTTCCCCCTTCCAAAAAGCAAAAAATAAAATAAAATAACAACACGACCTTGCCACCATATTTTTTTGGCTAGTTTCCAATCTAACAAAATCTCTGAATGTGAAGATCAGACTGAAGGCAGATGGGAAAGCATCTTGGTAGTTGATGCAGAAATAGATTGTGTCTCTTCTCACTTATGGTTGGTGTTGTAGAAGGGGTAAATTCCTTTACTGGTTGCCAGGGAGATGGTGTTGAGAAAGGATTCCCACTGGAACTACCAGCAGCTACTCATGGGGAGCCTTAGGGATGGGGGAGGTGAGGAAGGTTACTCTTCATTTAAGTTATCTCTTTCTCGATCAATCTGCCCTGATATGAAGGATGCTGAAGAACAATTGTTAATTCTTACAGACTTAAGGTAACAGTATTCTTAAAGTAATATCAAACATCTAGTATTTTACAAAACAATTGGGAAATGGTCCCTATTAGCTACCCAAACCCTACCTTGTTTTGTAAGGAGGCAATGTTTTGATTTTATGTACAATATATTAAGGATTTTTCTAATTGGGAACCTATATTCTAATTGTCTGATTCTGGATTCTGCAGGAGAAAGTTGTGGGAGAAGGGGAAAGGATTCCAAAAAATGAAGATGAATGAACATAAAGAATGGGAAGTTATGGTAGGTGATTTAGAGGGGTTTGGACTTGTTAAGAAGGTTGGAGTTTGAGCTTGGGAAGGACAAATTTGAAGAAATTTGGGGAAATTGAGGAAAATTTTAAGAAAAATCTCAAAATTCAGATTCTATTTCTGGGTTGTGTGACATAAAGTTGGAGGATGAAGAGCAAGATCAAGGAAGATTGTGGAGATTTGATGAAGATTAAGGAGGATTAAGAAGTAATGACCTGAAGATAATACTTTAAGGTAAAAGATTGAAGAGAAAGAAAAGGAGAAAGTGGTTGAAAAGGTGGAGGTTAAGAAAAGGGAACCAAGGATAGATCTTGGGGTACATCAGTGATGAGTGGCCATGATTCTGAATGAAGAGACTGTTCAAAGAGACTGAGGAGGAGCAGTTAGAAGGGTTGGAGAAGAACCAGGAGAGAATAGTGTCACATAAACCAAAGAGGTCAGGGCATCAGTGAGAAAAGGGCAATTAACAGTGTTGAAAGCTGCATCTCCACAGAAGCACCTGGATTGAGAAAAGGCCACTAGATTTCGCAGTTAAGAGATCCCTGGAAACTTTAAAGAGGGCAGCTTTAGTCCACAATGAAAGTCAGATTACAGAATATTAGAATCAAATGAAAGAAAAGCAGGCACACAAATCGTAGATAGTTTTCTCAAGAAGTTTAGCTATAAAGAGATATGGGACACTAGCCAAGAAGGATGGTAGCATCAAATGAGGGTTATACTGAGAAACAGACATACAATTCCTGTAAAAAAACAAAAATCCTGTAATCTTTACCCATTGGCTCAAATGACCCTTGCCTGTTTATAATAATGGCTTCTTTATCTGGAGCAGACTTCTGAGCATGTGACAGTTACTTGGAACTTCAACTTGTCATGAAGTGGAATCATTAAAATGGCTATCATAGAGGCTGTACATGTGTGTATGTGTATGTGTATTTGTATGTGTGTGTCTATATACATATACAGAAGTATGTGTGTCTCTGTGTATGCATATATACACATGTGTGTGCTGTTATCTATGTATATATTACGTTGTGTAGCATGTTTATATATTATGTTATATATTTATAAAATATAATTAAATGAGGCTATATATTATATGTACACATGTATGATACATAAATTTTATATGTATATGCATATATTAAGTGTGTTATATATAGTTACATATTGCATATAATATATCTGTGTGTGTGGTATTTATGTTTCATGTAATATATAATATAATTAAATGATATATTGCCTATCTGGACACAGGCATGACACAATATTTTATATATACATATGCATGTATTATATGTGTGTATATATGATATATCTCATTTAATCCTTATAATAATCCTATGAAGTGAGTACTTTTACAGATGAGGAAAATGAGGCTGGCTGAGAGGTTAAATTTCTTGCTCAGGATTTCATAGCTAGTGTAAATTCCTGAAGAGGAATTTGAAGTGTGGCCCTTCTAAATTTAAATCCTTTGTGTTATCCATTATAGTTCACTGTTTCTCTAATTTGCAGTTTCTATAGTCCCCTTCGATTTGGGGAGAGTCCTAATAATGGAAACTTCTGGACCCTAAAAGAGAAGGACTATTCTCCACATCCTCTCTGCCATTCTCTGGTTCATCAATGGCAGAGGGAGAGAGAACTGGTGTCAAACCCAGCAAGCTCAGGGTGGCAGCACCCTGTGACTGTGAATACCTGAGGGGCACTGCTGGAGCATGGGTTTTCCTGAAATCTTTGACTACTGGTATGCTTTAATATGCATCGTAAGCAATCACCACTCTGGACAAACTGGGAAGCGGGCTGCTTGTCTTCAGTCTGTAGTGGCTCCATTAGGAAGCTCTTTTACCTGCTTGAGGGTGGTCCCTTCCCACTTCAGGTCTCCAGAGTCATCTTTTCTTTCAGTTAAAATCTGCTCTTGAGAAAGAATGATTCCTATTCACACTAATGCAGAAATGATGGATAACAACTTCAAATGTCCCACACGAGGATTAGCCTGGATAACATTTCATTTTATAAGAATTATAACATTTTTATTTTTAATAAAATTTTAGATATGCTTAATAAGGTTCTAGATAAAAATCTTTCTGTCACTTAGATTCCTGTCTGACCTTGGGAAGTAATGATAATTGACATTTATACAAAATTTTAAGATTTGCAGAGAACTTTAAATGCATTATTTCATTTGATACTTACAACAATCCTAGAAGGCAGGAATTATAGGAAGTATTTTCCTGTATAAAAAAGTTATAAAAGCCTAAAACTACACTAGGAATTTTGAGACTGCCTATGTAAATCCTAGCTTTTGCTACTACTATTACTTATTGCTGCTGCTGCTACCACCATTGCTGCTGCTACTCCTGATGCTGCTGCTGCTGCTGCTCCTCCTACTCTTGCTGCTGCTGCTACTCCTGCTGCTGCTATCACCATTGCTGCTGCTACTCCTGATGCTGCTGCTGCTGCTACTACTACCATCACCACTATCATTTTACAGATGAAGAAACTGACAGAGAATTTAAATGATTTGCCCATAGTCACACAAACGGCCAGAGACATAGTTGTGATAAAAGCAGAGTCCTCTCCTGACTCGTAGCCTAGTGCTTTTTCAACAGTACCACTCTCAGTAGATGACTTCTAAGGTCTCTTCCAAGTTCTAAATCTATGGGGCTATGGTCCTGTAGCGGAGGATAGGGAGTACAGCAGATAGAATACTGGGCCTGAAGTCAGAAGGATTCTGAGGTCAAATCAAGTCTCAGATATCTACTGACTGTGTGACCCTGAATAAGTCACTTAATTTGTCTCAGTTCCTCATCTGTAGACCAGGGACGCATTGGAGAAAGAAGTAGCAAACTACTCCAGTATCTTTGCCAAAAAAAACCCATGGACTCTGTCCACTGGGTCACACAGAGTCAGATATGACTGAGCAACAGCAACAAAATGATCCTGTAACTGGTTGTTGAGTTGGATGTTGTTTTTCATTTTTGAAGAAGACTAAAATGATATCGCTATGTTGGGGTCAATGTACAGTGTGTCTGACTGGCTGATCAGACCAAGATAGGCTGGCAAGGCTCTACCACAGGTTGGGCACAAATGGTCCATATGAACATTTGGAGCGGAGATGTCTAAATTTTCACGTCTCACATTTCTTTGGAGCTACTGCAATTCTGCTTTGCTCATACAGCACAGCGTCTTCTTTGATGTGGGCACACCATGCTGAGTGGTCCACTGCCAGTGTCTCCCTTGTCACACAATCTATTCTAAAGTTCTCTAGAGAGACCTTGAGAGTGTCTTCGTATTGCTTCTTCTGACCTCCTTGTGAGAACTTGCCTTGTGTGAGTTCTCTGTAAAATAATTTTGTTTTGTTTTGTTTTTTTGCTTTTTGGAGAGGGGAAGGTAGGGCAATTGGGGTTAAGTGGCTTGCCCAAGGTCACATGGCTAGTTTTGTGTTAAGTGTCTGAGGCTGGATTTGAACTCAGGTCCTCCTAATTCCAGGGCTGGTGGTGCTCTACTCACTGCACAACCTAGCCACGACTTTTAAAGTAAGTATGCATTTGGCATTCAGGTTATTTGGTGAGACCATCAAAGTTGTGTTATCAGCAGTGGAGTTTGAATACTTGGCAGTTCAGGTCAAGAAAGGACCTCAGTGTCCAGTACCAAGTTATCTTTAGAGTCTTCCTAAGACAATTCAAATGAAGGCAATTCAGTTTCCTGGCATGGCACTGGTAGACTGTCCAGGTGTCCCAGGCATGCAATGATGACGTCAGCACAATGGCTCTGTAGTCCTTCTGTTTTCAATGCAGCCTAATACCTTTTCTCTCCCACACTTTCTTCAGAGCTTCCCAAAACTGGGTTATCTCTGTTAGTGTGTGCATCAACTTCATCATCTATGTGTACATCCTTGGGGAGTTTATTGCTAAGGTAAGTGAACTTATCCACAGCATTTGAAATTTCTCTGTTTGCTGTAACTGACGGTTTGTTATATGGATGGTATGGTGCTGGCTGGTAGAGAAAACCTCTGTTTTCTTGGTGTTAATTGTCAGGCCAATATTTAGCACAAGTGGCAGAGAAGTGATCCATACATCGTTGCACCTCTGCTTGAGCAAAGTGCACCAATTCTCCCTTCACTTTAGTCTTGACTTTCAGTCTTTTCAAGTTAAATAATTTACCATCAGCATAGTAGCTGATCTTGATTCTGTTTTTGTCCGTCACTGAAAGCATCAAGCTAAAAAGCAAGGGAGTAAGCACACATCTCTGCTTCACCCCCACTTGGGACTGGGAAAGTGGGAGACCATCAACCTTTATCCAGAATCCATGCAAGCATACCATCATGAGACTGACATACAATCCTCACAAACTTTTCTGGGCAAACAAATTTTGCCTTGCAACTAAAACCAGTATGGAAGAATTTTAATACCTTTTTAGATGCAGGAGGAAATTTGGGGTCATTAGCAGGTTTTCTGGTACCCCTGAACTCATACTATCTAAATGATAAGCTACTCCACCTATTCACATGAAGCCTAGCCTATCCTACCCCTGATGTTATCTGTGTAACTTTGGATATCACTCAATTTCTCTGGGTGTTAGTGCCCTCATCTATAAAGTGATAGTGATAGTAGTAGTGGTGATAGTAGTAGTAGTGGTGGTGGTGGTGGTAGTTAGTAATGACAGTAGCAGCAGCAGCAGTAATAGCGACATTAGTATAATACTAGTAGTAATAGCTAGAGTTTACACAGGATTTTGTATAGGGTTCCCCAAATTCCTAGTGGAGTTTTAGGCTTTTATAGCTTTTTTTAAACAAAGGAAAGTATTAGTATAATTCCGTTTATTGGGAAGAGATAGTTGTATCAAAACCAAATGCATCAAAAACTGTATTAAAAATAAATGTGACCAAGGCTAATCTTTAAAACAACAGCAATGAAAATCTTGCTTCTCTCTGTTTTTATGAGGATACTGAAGGCATCCATCCCCAGGGTGGGAGAGAGTCTTTGGGCTGATAAGCAAAATTACTGTCATTTTACTCTATATAGTTCATCTCTACCACAAGACAGTGCTAATAGCTATCACCTACTGAATTAAATCAATCTGCCTACTTGTATATTATTAGTTAAGGATGTGAAAGAAATCAGACTGCACTTCTCTATTTAAAGAAGCACTCCAGTATAGTGAAAAGGGCTCTGGATTTGAGGTCAGGAGATATAGGTTCAAATTCTACCCCTGTCACTTTTCTGAGCCTTGATTTCCTCATCTATAAGATGAAGTTAGTAATATTAGCTTATATGGTAAAGAAAGTGCTTTGTAATCATTAAGGTGTCATATAAATGTGGGTTATTGATACTTGAAATATTCAATGCCTCTGCAGTCTCATCAACCTAGGTCATCCTTTTGACAAGGTAGATTCATAATCACTAGAAAAGGTTTGGTGTAATTATTCATACATGCAGGAAAAAAGTAGATGAAAAATATCTATTGACTAAACTATGATGATATATAACTGAATGAAATATATAAATCTACATATATACATATACACACACAAAAATCTGGGTTCAAGCTTTACTTCTTTTACGTATATTCTGGCTATGTGACCCTGGGCAAGTCACTTAACTCCTTAGTAGCCTAGGTAATAAGCTAAGATAGGGAGAAGACATCTAAGGATTTCCCTCATCCATAAGTTCTCTTTATCAATTAATCAGTCTAGATCATTATATATTATGACAAATAGAGAATTAATTAGTCACAAAATTAAACAGGAATTATTCAAAGTTATTATCATAGGAAAAATTTATACTTTTTAAGGCATCAAGGTGGTGCAGATGGAGTACTGAACTTGACTCAGGAAGACCTGAATTAGAATCCTGACTCAGACATTAGTTGTGTGACCCTGGGCAAGTCAACCTTTCATCCTCAGTTTCCTCATCTGTAAAATGTGATAGTAATAACATCTGCCTAGGAGGATTATTGTGAGGATCAAACAAGATAATACATGTAAAGCACTTTGAAAACCTTAAGATGCTATGTTATTAATCATCTGACTTGAGTTGCCGTGAGGATCAAATGAGATAATGTATGTAAAGCACTTTGTGCACCATATAAATGTTAGTCATGGGTTTCTAATACTTCTCTAAAGCAGCCCAGGAGGTATGCAGTAGGCACACAGTAACAGCTGTCTGGTAATGGTTTAGTTCCAGACATGCCTGGAAGGGGGAGAATGCACTAGATAATGGGCTAATTGACTTGTTGATTTCCTTGGCCATAACCCTTCAGCCTTTACTGTTCTTTGGTGTTGCCTACCCCATTTCTTCACCAAATGTCAATGATAAGATTGCATAACCCTAGTAAGCTGCATAATGGAAGCTTTTCCTTATTAAGCACAAACACATCACTTCCAGAATGTTCTGAATATCAGCTGATCAGAGCCATCACTTAAGCTCTAAAGATACTGTATAAGTATTAAATAAACCCAAGAGTATTGCTCCCTAGGGAAGAGCTAGTAGAAATATAATGGTACACCAAACTTTAATTCAACCACAGTTGGACAGGCACTAATTAAATTCCTGCTGGTGTGCTGGTAGAAGGCAGCATCCTAGGAGAGGGGGATTCAAAGACAAAAACTGGAAATGTTCCCTACTCTCAAGAATCACACATTCCACTAGGGAGAATTTCAAGTACCAAGCATCTTTAGATGACATTTGAATTTTAAATGAGATTTCCAGGAAGGGTACCACTGACCTCTATTAATTTAGAAACATATGGAGAGGGAGTCAGCAGGGACTTTCTACCTTTTTCTTTGAACATCCTGATATTTTACAAGTGAGTAACTTTTACAGATTTAAAGGGTTTAACTTGAGAAAATAATGAATATAAGTGCAGGGTTTTATAAATCTATCACTTCTTATAAGTGTCCATATATTTTCCTTGATGAATCAGCAGTAAGATTACCTGAATCATAGATTCCTTGTGGCCACCCAGACCCTAAGCCTGGTAGGGATGTTTTGGGATAGAGTAGCACATTACTTCCCCTGCTTAAAGAATTGAGGCAGCCAGGTGTAAGGAACTTTGAAATCAGGGCAATCTGTTTTCAGATTGTGTATCTGACATATCCTGCTTCTTGTCCTCAGAAAGCCACTGGACTTCTCTGGTTAAATGTCCCAATATACTCGCTAATGCCATGTAAATTGAAGAACAGTTGCCTGTCTGCTTTGGCAGTGAGCTCTGCTTCTTCCTCTCTCTTAGAGGAGTGTTCTACATGATAAAATCATAGTTGTGTACACATATAGGAAATTCTCCCGCTGATGATGCAGTCTGGAGAAGTAGAGACCCAGCTTGGGAGTCAGAAAGACTTGTGTTCAAGTCCTGGCAATGTGACTCTGAGCAAGTCCTTTAACTTTCCAAACAAGGTGTCAATATGAATTGACAGGAATTTCTTCATTGGGAATTCTCTCTACCAATTAAAACATAGATCTAGTCCACTTCCCTTCTTCCCACAAAATCCAAGTGATTCTTTCTAGGAATGTAATAATCACCTCAGAATTATCCATTCACCAAAATGTATTCTTCCATCTGCTGTTAGAATCTGGATCCCTGAATTCTCACATCGTAAGATAACCCTCTGAATAGTAAGGCATCTTCAGGGGGAACTTACATGAATACTCTCAGCACTGTGAGCAATGCAAACACAGTACAGATTCCCTGATGGGTCTTTCCACTGAGGTACACTCACACTTCCATTCGATGCTGGAAAAAGAGATGGATAGAAATATCTTTGGGTCATGCATCATTTCTAAGGAAGTGATTTGAAAACTCCTCTGTTCCACCATGTCAGCTACACAACTGAAATACCCAGAGTGGGAAGGAAAATAGTCGTGCTATGAAAAGAGAAAAGAGACTGTTTGACAATACCTAATATTGAGTGCCTCTGTACAAAGCCCAGGAGCCGTAGCCCCAAAAGGAGTAGACTAAGAGCATTTCTAGATTCTATTTAAATTTAACATTACTAATCACCAGTGAGCTGTACAGCCATTATTCCAATATTCTCCTTTTATTTTCCTTCCTCTGTAACCTTAAGATGTTTCCACTTCCCCATATTGTCCCTTTAAAGTCATTTTTTAAAGTACCCAAATCTGTGTTCACGTCTCTTGTTTCTTTGAAGCTATTGCATCCCTGCTTTGCTCATACAGCATAGTGCCTTCTTTGATGTGGGCACACCATGCTGAGTGATCCTGTGCCAGTGTCTCCCAGGTCACACAATCTATTCTAAAGTTCTCCACAGAGACCTTGAGAGTGTCCTTGTCTTGCTTCTTCTGACCTCCTTGTGAGAACTTGCCTGGTGTGAGTTCTCTATAAAATAGTTTTTAAAGTAAGTATGCATTTGACATTCAGGCTATTTGGTGAGACCATCAAAGTTGTGTTATCAGCAGTGGAGGATGCTAATATCCTGGGAAATATTTTTACCAAAAAAAAAATGACAAAGTACATTAAGGCAGAGAGGCAGAACAATGGAAAAAGCACTAGACTTGGAGCCTCAAAGACCTAGGTTCAAATCCTTCCTCAGCCATTTCTTAGCTCTATGACCCCACTTAGCTTCATTTTCCTCATCTGTAAAATGGGCATAATTATAACACCTACATTACGAGTTGTTGTGAACACTGAAGGGGATAACGCGTTAAGCTCTTTGCACACCTTTTAAGTGCTATATAAATGTGAGCTCTCCTTTCTAAAGTGAGTTTCCTTTCAAAGACTTCATACAAAGAAGCAAATCCCTCTTGTTGATCTTTTCGGGAATCCTCTCTTATTTTCCCTGTTGGTACTTTTTCAACATTTTATTTCTCTATAATAACAAGAAACATTTCCAGGATGATTCTTTGTGAGATTGTTGTTCTTTTCTTGACCTCAAGACCTCTAAACTGAGCCATACTCACCACCCAACATCATTCTGCCATGTTCACGTCGATCGGTTTCATAAATTGACTGTGTCAGTCAACAAGAATTTATTAAGTGCTTAATATGTGCTAAGTGCTGTGTTGAAGCTCATGGTAAATTACTCTAGTAACCAAGAAAAACTATTTCTGTAGTTTATTGCCAAGAGCAAGTAGTTTACCCTTCACCTTTAGACTCAGCTTACTCAAGGCTGCAGTACGCTCTCAAGACTGCTGATTAACGTTGATGGTTTTATGGCCATCTCTTGAATTATAAGCAATGTTATATAGCTTTCTAGGAACAACAATCCACTTCATGTACTATAGAAAGACCACACAGGGCAACAGCAGTAGAATTTGGCCGAGTCTCACTAAGCAAAGGGGAACCATTAAAAGATTTCCTAATTAGCAAGCCAAGAATGAAGATAATTCATCACCTGGAGCCCAGGAGGCATTTTTTTCCTTTTCAGCTTGTCATTTACCTTTGCTCTTGATTATTTATTGTTATCCCCTAGTCCTATGTGATGGTAAATTTTGCAAAGTGATACGTAATTAAGTTTTCCCACTCTGAACCATGAAACAAAATATAGTTTTGTCAATCGCCTTTTTCTTTCAATTTATGTGGACAGCCAAGACCAATGAACTAGACACCAGTATTGATACTTCTAGAACTGAATTGTCCAGTTTTGCTATTTAAACACCTGAAATTTACTGGAAAATGACTGATTCTGCCTTCACTTGATGATTTTCAAATGGACCTTCTTAGCTTATGTTGTAGTTCTCTATTATTGAATTTTGGCTAAAAAGGGGAAATAAGCCAGTAGGGTTTTATACAGATTGTTAACAAATAAAGGAAACATCATGATGAGGCTGTAATTTTTATACTTCGTTGTAGTTTTTCCAGAATAATCACCATTAGTGAACCAATAACATGTATGCTTCTAGAAGACAGTGATGCTTTAATTTTTTTTTTCTCTTTCTCTCTATACAAAGCACCTAGTGTGCCATTCCTGGCACTAGTAGACATGTAATAAATGCTTGCTAATTGAATGATAATTTCTACCACACTACCACCACCATGCTTTGCTTTTTTTTTTTTTCAACTTCTGTCTCCTTGGTAGGACTTCACAAGATTTCACAACAGGTTCCATTGACATTGAGGAGGATGTGATTACTGTGACTTCTGAATAAAGGAGGAAAGGTGCTATTTACTTCCATATTCTTAGAAAATTACTCCAAGATGATACTTAAAACCATTCAATCACCACTGGCCCTGGCTTTATCACATGAATATATTTTTCTATAAGGAGCAAAAGAGCTATGGTCATAGAAATATATCCTTTATCCATGTCCAGTTCTATTTCTTCCTCATTCCAAGACAAATACCCTTGTGAACTGTAGAGATCCAAGAATATGCCAATAGAGTTGAAATCATGCCAATGATGATACAGAAAACAAAACACATCTTCCAGCTCTATCTGGAAATATATATATATTTCCATGCCAGTATAGCTAGGTTATGCTGTACCTGAGCCACACTATTCAACAGGCACAGTTCGAAGTTCAAACCCAAAATTCTGGTGACACTAAAAGCTTCTCAGAATAGATGAAGACTTTTTAGAATAACGCCAGACTCAGACATTCTTGCTGTTCTGGTTTTGCTCCCAATCATATCCTAAAGGGTTTTTGCAGTAAATATCTTGTACAGAAAGGGAATCTGGTATGAACCAATGGGTGATCTAGATGAAGTAGGCATGATGTTTTAAGAGCTGTTAAGAAAACTATTGCCATCCTACTGGCCCCTCTTGCTATCTCACTCTCTCCCAGCCAGCCTTTGATTGATGGACTCCCCTTATGGAGGAAGTGTTGTAGTGAGATGTCCCCTGATAGATATCCCCTTATGGATATGTCACTGCTACCACTTCCACACTTGAGTTGGATTTTTGCCATATAGAACACTTCCCTGCCCAAAACCAGCAGAAAAGCACAATTCTCTAATTAGGAGAAAAAACAACCACCAAGGGCCAGAGAAAAAACAGAATGAGAAAATGATAGTTTTTTTTTTCAAATATGTAGTTGAAACTATAAAGGAGGAGGAAGATCAATGCATTTGAAAAACGCACAGATGTTCTGCCATTAAAAAAGAAAATAAGGCACAAGATTAGTAACATAATTCAAGAGTACCTGTGAGATATGAGGAAGGTAGGACTTATAGTAACTAGACAATACCTGGGGAGGACACATCCCTCACAGTTATTTTAGTGCCTCTAGGCTGTCAAAAGCTAGCATAAACCCATTTTTCATACTTGAATTTGAGGGAGGTGATCAGGGTTTTCTTCCAAAGTTAGAGGACACCAATAGCATTCGAAGTCCTTTGTCAATATAGAAACAGCACTCAGCAAGAAAATAATGAGTTAAAATATTTGTGTTGTAAGTTCTGTCTACCATACAGCTAGATGGTGCAGTGGATAGCTTGCTGGGCTTGGAAGTAGGAAGACTTGGGTTCAAATTCAGCCTCAGACTAGCTATGTGATCCAGGGCAAGTTGCTTAACCTCTGTTTGCCTCCTTCATCATATGTAAAATGGGGATAATAATAAAACTTACATCCCAGAGTAAGTTGTGAGGATCAAATGAGATGGTAATTGTAAAGCACTTAGCACAGTGCCTGGCACCTGTAGAAAGTACTATGCAAATGTTGGTAATAATAATAATAATTATTATTATTATTAATATTTTTATTTCCTCAACTTGGCTCCCCTCCCTGAGAGGCAGATGTCTAGCAGCAGCCATACAGAAGTATCAAGAAGTTTTGTCTCCTCACAACTAAATAGTTTCTGTACCAAACTCACCCTCGCTCCCTCCCTATCAACTGAGGATGTATTTAACAATTTGTTCTACATACAATTTATGGCACTTATTGCAGGCAAAAAGTTTCCTAGTTGTAATTTTATCTATTTTTTCCCTAGCAGAGACCATTTTGAAGCATTACTTTGTCAACCCATTAGACAAAATGGGCAAAAGATATGCATATTAAAAATCTTTTGCTGCTTTGAAAACCATGTGTTTTTTTGCTCTTGCTATTCCAAGGAAAGCCCCAAGTCTCCCTTCCCTGCTTTTTCTCCCTGGATTCTTCTTCCTTGCTTCTTGAGAACAATCCATGATACTGTATTTTCTGTGGGGGGAATGAATAAGAGCAGAGAAGAAAAATTGTCTTAAGCACATTTGAAAGTTTTTGCCATGTCTTAGCCTTAGGTACTTTCCTTGGACCTAAAAGTTCTTCTGGCCCCCATTTTCTCCCTGTCCTTTATCAGCATACAAATTGATATGCAATTTTGACTGTTTTACTGCAATTATTTTATTTTTAAAAAACCATCTTATGTAATAAAAATTTTTTTAAAGAAAAAAACTTAGGTGGTACATCAGGGCAGTAGACTTTCAATGCCAGGTACGAGTTGAAATTTCTGGGTCATTCCCAAGCCTGGAAATACTCAAAACAAAATTCATTTTAATTCATTTTTTAAAGTAGCTAAGCGGGGTTGGAGTCAAGATGGTGGCGTAGAAGCAGCAAAACTCTACAACTCTCGCCATAACCACCTCAAATACCTATAAAATATGACTCTAAACAAATTTTAAAGCTCCAGAACTCACAAAATGACAGAGTAACAAAGCTCCCTCTAAAGGCAGCCTGGCAGGCAGACAGGAAGGAGTTCATTGCAACACACTGGGAGCCCAGACCAGTACTGCATGAACGTGAGGCTGGAGCCCTAGGGCCACCAGAACAAGCCGAAGCTGGAGCACAAATCACCAGAAGCTGTGGCATTTTCCAGAATTACCAACCATAAGAAACAAGAACTAATTGAAAAGTCAGTAGAACTTGGATAAATTTGGGAGAGAGGGTTTGGCCAACTGCCCCAGGGCTAGAAGTGGTTGAAACAGGCCCTGCAGCTGCCTCCATGTGGCTGCTTCAGAAGCTCCCTGCCTGCAGATTGCAGGGGGGCCAAGCAATCATTCAGAGACTAAGCACTCTTGCCTTGAATTGCCTGGATTGAGATCATGGTCTTGAGTGGTGGTCCTGAGGGTGTTTTCAGTGAGCCAAAGCTGGTGGGAGCTGCAGAAACAATGGCCTCCTAATAGCTCCAGCAGCTGCAAAAACCCCAGCAATTGGGGACAGAGCTCTCCCCTCTGAAAGCAGAGTTGTACTGAACCTAAAAGTCAAATAATTGACTGGCAACATGATTAGGCAAAGGAAGCAAAGCAAACCCAGCAATGCAACTTTAGATTCCTTTTTTGGGGACAAAAAGGATCAAAACATGGAATGGGAGGAAGACAACACAGCCAGAACTCCTGCACCAAAAGCTCCCAAGAAAAATGTAGACTTGGTTATAAGCCATAGAGCAGTTTAAGAAGGATTTTGAAAACCAAATAAGAGAAGTGGAGGAAAAATTGGGAAGAGAAATGAGAATGAAGCAATAAAATCATGAAAAGAGAGTCAACAACCTGACTGAAGAAAATAACACCTTAAAAAACACATTAACTCAAATGGCAAAAGAGGCACAAAAAGGCAATGAGGAGAAGAATGCCTTAAAAAGCCAAATTTGTCAGATGGAAAAAAAAAATCTCAAAAGCTTTCTGAAGAGAACAATTCCTTCAGAATTAGAACAGAGCAAATGGAAGCAAATGACTTTATGAGAAATCAAGGTACTATTAAACAGATCCAAACAAATGAAAAAATAGAAGGCAATGTGAAATATCTCCTTGAAAAAACCACTGACCTGGAAAATAGATCCAGGAGAGACAATTTAAAATTATTGGACTACCTGAAAGCCATGATCAAAAAAAGAACCTAGAAAACATCCTTCAAGAAATTCTCAAGGAAAATTGTGCCAATATTTTAGAACCAGAAGGCAAAATAGAACTTGAAAGAATTCACCAGTCACCTCTTAAAAAAGATCTCAAAAAGAAAACTCCTAGGAATGTTATAGCCAGGTCCCCGAGTTCCCAGATCAAGGAGCAAATATTACAAGCTGCCAAGAAGAAACAATTTGAATACATTGGAAACACAATCAGGATAACCCAGGATCTAGCAGTTTCTACATTAAGGGACTGAAGGGCCTGGAATATGATATTCCGGAGATCAAGGGAGCTAGGATTAAAACCAAGAATCACCTACCCAGCAAAATTGAGTATAATGTTCCAGGGGAAAATATGGTCATTCAATGAGGTGGAGGACTTTCAAGCATTCTTGAGGAAAAAAACAGAACTGAATAGAAAATTTGACATT
>CM053586.1:66209344-66242437 GCA_028646515.1 Pseudochirops corinnae | reverse complement strand
GCTGTTTTGGGGTGGTGGGTAGGGGAAAGAAGGGGAGAAAATATGTAACTCAAAATCTTGTGGAAATGAATGATGCAAACTAAAACAAAATTAAAAAAAAAAAAAGAAAAAAAAAGAAAATTTGTGGAAGGACATGAACAAGAGTTCCCATTTGACTGCTCTCCTGGACTCCATGTTCTCTGGAAACTTATCATTCTTCCAGATGGGATTAACTCTGAAACACACACCTTCTCAGCACTCCCTTTCTCTGGTGCCTCTCCCTCCCTCTGGTAGGAGAGGTGGGCAAGCGGACATTGGAGAGCTCCTCCCCAGATCCTCTCCTATTTAAGGAAGGTGCCTAGTGCATTCACTTCACAATTTTGTGCCCAGCTGTTCTACTGTTCTTTACAATTTCCAGAAACTCATCATTCTGAGAGATGAAAACAGCTCTGGAATTCATACTTCCTTAGATCATTTCCCACCCTGGCTGTAGGATTTCATCATGGCTGGGGCTGAGTACTCCTACTTCTTTTCCAGGTTTTTTTTAATGTGTTGTCTTCTCTGATTAGATTGTGAACTCCTAAGGGTAGGCACTGTCTTTGTGTCCCTGGCACTTAGCCCAATGCTTGGGTATATGGTAGGTGCTTAATGTTCTTTGGCTATGACTGAAAGGATGAGAGACTGAAAGGATGAATTGTGTTTTGCTTAACTGGAAAGAGTGCCCACATAGATAAGGTCACAGATTTTACAGTGAAGTATATACACATGGTGTTTCTGTTTGTACTGAGAGATTATTGTCAAAAGCTTGTCCATAATAAAACAGTTTTTTCCTATGCCAACTGTCTCCAAATTGGAATTTATTGCATAATCCTCATTCTATTTATGTTGCTGACTGGCTGAGTTGTCAGTTGCAATCTCATCTGCCTGAATGAGTTTAATTGTTTGTTACATCCATGTTGGCTGCCCTGATGCTGACTGAGAGCACGATCAGTAGTGATAGGAGTTGGGAGGAGATAGAGGACATTGGACATGTCCTTCCTTTCCTTCCTGTTAATTCACTACAAGCAGAAAGTCCCAGGCAGCAATATAGCTAACCCATCAAGGATCAGAAAACAGTCAGACATTCAGATATGCTGGGATCAGAGTCATAACTGTGAATCCTAGTCATTTTATCAGTCCAATGCTTGTTTTCTTCACCTGGAAAATGAAAGGTAAGGTCCTTTCCAACTCTTAAAAACACATGGTTCATATTCCTTATGAATGAGCATGTTTCATTTCGATCATATTTCCTCAGAAACACTCTAATAAATTACCAATCAGCTGGTTTCTTCATTGATGTTACCCTGAAGTCTTAATCAACTTCTAATAACCTTCTAATTTTTTTTGTGCTTCTGTTTTATTCTTGCTATATCTAAATTTCCAGTGGGTGATAATTAAATAACAAAGACTTTTACCTGGGGTACAAAATAGTTGGGGAGGGGATGAGAAGCAGCAATAGTAGCACAGAGAAGTCTTCTCTTGGAAGTGAGTAGAAGGCAATTGTGTAAAGAACAGCCCAACTATGTATCTATCATACTGGTAGAGGAAACAGTTTGTCCCCCAAGAGAATGGGAATTGTAGAAGGGTGCTATAGATAGGCTATCCTGGGGGTGGGGCTAGGTGAGGTCACACAGGCTGGTGAAGAACTGAAAAGCATGATGCATGTGGGTGGCAGATTCCAGATGACTGTAGGAGAAGAATGTACTATTAGAGAAGAAGTTTGCTCCTATGATGTGGGTGCCTGATTGCTCTGTCCTAGTTACATCTATGGCTAGACTATCCAGAATGTTTTAGATATCTAAGGTGAGGGAAATAGACTGGAAGTTGTAATGGTAATTAATTTAGCAGGAACTTGGCCCTTAGTAACTAAGGGCTAAGTATTTCTATGAAAAAGGCAGAGAGTGTGAACTCTGTCTCCTGTGTGAAACAGAAGGTACAAACTTTATCTCATGTGTGAACAGAAGGCATGAACTCTGTCTTCTGTTGCTGATGTGGCAGGAGGGGGTTGGCTGAGACAGGAGGCCAGTGTATGTATATAAGAAGAATTCCAGAGACAGAGAATCAGAATCAAGAATGTTCCACCTGGTGGCTCCTGGTGAAGGAAGAATTGTGGAGACTGAAGCTGGCTGAGAGAGAGGAGGCAGAGGGGAGGGAAGGAGAGAGAGAGAGTTTCTCTCCTAGCATCTGGAAGCTGACTGAGAACTGAGTTGGAGTTTTTCTTGAGACCAGAATCTGGTGAAGGCTGAAGTTGCTGCCAACAGGAAGGTTGAGATTCCTTCTGGGTTCTAGGGCCAGCTAAACTGCTGGAATACTGAAGAAGCATGACTGGGATAAGCCTTTGTTTGTTCATGGCTTGGTTGATCCTTGAAGTGGGGAAGGGTTTGAGATGTGCTAGACCCTGTGAACTTCAGTGTGTAACAAGAACTGCCTGGAGGACTGGACAAGGAGTTGGGAGCTGTCTGCCCCTGAATCCAGGTGACTGTTTAGTGGATTCAGGAAGGAGCTGGGACCATGGAAGGGGATCCAGGGAATCTCAGAGACCCCACCCAAGTCAAGATGAAAAAAAGATTGAAGACACCAAGAAGTGGAGGGTTTGTGTAATTTTCTAATGATTGTATTTTGTGATTAGTGATGCTTAGTGACTGATTAATTTAACTTATTGTGAAATGACTGAATGATTAAGTAAGAAGGGTTTCCCCCCCTTAGGGAAACCAGATGATTATTCTTTTGTTATTTGTTCTAAATATTGTGGCCACTGTAGTGAAAACTGTGTGGCCATCCAAATGTTAAGCTGTCGAGAACACTATATTGTGATTTTCTGTGATAAGATGTAATGTTGTGTATATTATACTGTACCTTGATTTGTTGTGAATATTATATTGTGATTTGTTGTGAATCTTTGCCTTGATTTGTAATGAAATAAATGGAGTGTTCAATATACTGTGTAATCCGAACTTTAAAAGTTGTTCACAGTAGCAGATTTTGGGAATCTGCTAGTGCATGGCATTACAGAAGTCGAGGGAATATTAGGTCTAGTCTAACTTAATTGAGAAGGGAATAGTAGAAATTCTTTCTCCCCTCCACATGTAGGAACTTGATTGGTAGGAACCACCTGGAGCTAATGAAGAACAGTAAAATTATAACTAATGTAAATGATAAAATGAAATCTGTTTCCAGACTGAGAGGTAATATGAAGAGTTGACCTAGCCAACCTATATAATTAATTAATTTACATGAATCCTTACCTTACAGAATTTACTCATCTTCTCCCCTTCTCCTTACCTCATATCCCTTTGACATAATTCCCTACAAATTCTTCCTTTCAGCCAGTCTCTGATGTAGAAGCCCCCTTCCTTGTCAAGACCAGCCCTTCTACATGAATCCTTGATTGCCATTCCTTTCCATTACTATCTTCCACCTTTTCCTTCTTCCCTCTATTGTCCTTCACCCATTCCCACCCACCATCCTCCTCCTTGAATCTTCAACCTCTCCCTCTTCCTTATTTTTGTTGAGGGTACCATAATCCTTCCAGTTACACAGGTTTCTAAACTGTGTCATCTAATCAGTTTACCCACCTGTCTAATCACTTATGAAATCTTACTGTTTCTGCCTCCACAACATCTTTCTTAGGTGCACCCTTCTCTCCACTCAGATAGCCACCACCTTAATTCAGGTTCCCATCATCTCTTGACTGGACTATTGCAATACTCTCCTAATTGATTGTCTCAAATCTCTCCCTATTCTGATGCATCTTCTATACAGCTGTCAAAGTGATATTCCAAAAGTGTGGGTCTAACTATATCACCCTCCTACTTAAATCCAGGAGCTCTCTATTAAACCTAGAATCAGATATAAATTCCACTGTCATTTCAAGCCTTTAAAAACTTGTCCAGTCTTATTACATACAATTCCTCCCTCCCTTCTATCTGCATTTCTTGCTATTCTTTCATCAGGAGTGTCAAATTCAGGTAGCAGGCCACAAACCACAAAACTCCCAAGACCAGGAACGAGATTAAGATGTTATTGTGGAATGTTTGACAAAACAAATGCAAATAAAATATGCTATAGATAATGTTAATTTGTGGTTTTCAAGATCAAAATAAAAATAAAATATATCATATATAATGTTAATTTGTAGTTTTCTAAGTCAACATGTGACTTACAGGGATCTATTTCTTTTTTGAATTTGTCACCATTGCCCTTACATGACACTCCCTCTCCTGTCTAATACCCTTTGCACAGTCTGTCCCCCATGCCTAGAGTGGACTCTCTTTTTGACTCAGCTACTTGGAATCCAAGTGCTACTTCAAGCCTCAGTTGAAGTTCCCCCTTTTGCATATGGACATTTTTGGTCCTCCCAGTTGCTAATGCCCTCCCCCTAAAAGGTACCTTGGGTCTGTTCTGCCTGTGTTCTGGATATACTTATATATGAATATGCTGGGGGTTTTTTTTTTTCAAATTAGAAAGTCAGCTTCCTGTAGGCCAAGGATGATTCATTTTTTTTCCTTTGAATCTCAAGTGCGTGATGCACAGTAGCTACTTAATAAGTGTTTTGGGATTGATTGAAAGAACTGGAAATATGTAGTCCAGAGGAGAGAAGGTTCAAGAGAACATGATAGCAATATTCAAGTAGTTGACAAGTTACTGCATGGAAGGAAAATTAGATTTGTGTTTTCCACAACAGGTATAAATAGCAAAGAAACAAATTTAGGGTTGATGTCAAGAAAAACTTCCTAATAATTAAAGATATCCATAAAGAGAGTGGACTGCCTCGGAAGGCAGTGGATTCTAGATTATCGAAGTTCATTAAGTAAAGGCCAAATAAACACTTGCTGAATGTGTTATAATGGGGAGTCTTTTCCTACAATGGCTTTGATAATATGGCTGTAGAGGTCCCTAGAGCACAATTCTGAAATACTCTGATTCTATGATACCAATTCGGAATATTAACCAGATCTCCAATACATTATTCGGAGAGGACAAAAATATTACCCTCATTGACTAATTCCCTTGCCTTAAATTATTTCTTGGGCAGCTACTACATGTGCATATCTCAATTCATCTAGAAACTGAGAATGAAAGGTTTGTGAGATCAATCTAGCCCAGACTGGTGAGAATGCCATAGTAGTTTAGTGATTTACATCAGATACAATATTTTGGCCTTCGCCTAATTGGGAAATTAGCATTATTGTGATTGCTCATAATCTGCAAAGCCATATGTGCTTTTATAATACCTTGTGCTAACTGCTGCTTGTGAGAAGGAGCTGGCTTTTTTGTATTATGATTTGTACAGCTGAGAATTTGAGGTAGAGACAGAAATGAAACAATTTGTTCAGTCACCTTCTGATCTAACAGAAGAACCAAAATGAGAACTTGAAGGTCTGAAAAGATTACTTGACCCACAGGACCCATAACTCCTTTCTGGCTGTACTGAAAGAGCCACGAGCTCTGAGGCATTGCCATTGACTGATGGACGCTGCTTTGAAGGATGAGTTCGAGCTATTAACAGAGCAGAGGCAAAAGGCTTTCAGGGTTTCTCTCTCTAGGACTCTCGACAGAGTACTTTGGCACACTCCATTAAATTCTTCTCATCAAAAAGTTAAAAAGAAAGAGGTGGGGGGAAAGAAAGGCATTGATTCTGTAGGCACCTTTCCAGAAAGTGCCACAGTGCCTGACAGTTGGCTGGCTTTCTATGAGAAGGGAAAGCACCATCTCTCAGACACCACAAACACAGCTCAATCCAACCCTTTGCAGTTGATGGCTCTGTGCACTCACTGCATTGGGAATCATTTGCAACTCTCCTAACTGTTAGGGAGGCTTGGACTTGTGTCAAAATCAGTCTGGCATGTTCTGCCTAGCAACAACAGTAGTAAACAATGAGCCCAGACAACAGATCAGAATTCCCCATCAACATCAAGTTAAATATTTTTTAAGTGGCTAATTCTGTTTCATGCATGTTTGTGAAATATAAGATTTAAGACCACTTCTTTTTTTCACATGCAAGGGGTTCATACTCCCTCGAATGAAAAGAATGATGGTACTTGTGACTAGATTCCAGGATCGAGGCTATGGATCCTTTACTGCCAACTTTATGGCTACGTGGGGGAATTGGGGTGTGTGTGACAGGGTCAGGGTCTTCCTGTCTTGCTTGAGTGCCAGATCCTGGGAAGTGTATACAAATATGGGTTCTTCCAAGTCTCAGGAAAAGACTCAGGGAGCTACTGGGTTGCTTCTGTTGATCTTTATAGATGGAAACAGGAATGTGCAGGACGCAGCTCACACCTGCTGGTGAGAGCTGATTGTTAAATTTTTGGTGTGAATATTTATACCTTGGAAATCATCAAATTGGGGCCAGATTTATTGTTTTGTTGATTGTCATAGCCTAAAAAAGTGATGGAGAAAATGTTGATAATGCAGATTAAATTTAAATTTGTTTTCCAATAATTAATTTATATAGAATTTATTTATGATATAAAAAGGTGTTTGCCTCACAACAACCCCATAAGATAGGTGATGAAAGTATTATCTCTATTCTACAAAGGCAGAAATTGAGGTTTAGAGTCACACAACTGAAAACCAGATTCCAACTCTAGTCTCTTACTCCTAATATAGTACTTCTCCTACAAACACAGCATGAAATATCTTCATACCTTTGTTCAGTGTACCCTAATTGAGATTACTCTTAACAGTATAATCTACTTATCTAGGAAATAACTTGTTTAGATCCTAGCTTGTTTACAGTATTCATATTTTGTCAGAAGATGAGTCAGTAAAATACACTTGCATTTATTAAGGAAAATGGACTGGATTTGAAGTCAGGAAAACTTGGTTCTATGTAGTTTAGTGAATATCATGCTGAATTGGGGTAAAGCTTCACAATGGGGGTGAGATGCTTTGGATTTGGGTCTTTTTCCTTCTCCTGGCCCATAGGTGCTATCATCATCATCATCACCACCACCATCATCATCATCATCACCATCATCATCATCATCATCACCATCATCATCATCACCACCATCATCATCACCATCATCACCATCATCACCGTCATCACCATCATCACCATCATCACCATCATCATCACCATCATCATCATCATCACCATCATCATCATCATCACCATCATCATCATCATCATCACCACCATCATCATCACCATCATCATCAACATCATCATCACCATCATCATCATCACCATCATCATCATCATCACCATCATCATCATCATCATCACTTATGAATGAATTTTGAAATGGATACTGGGGATGATAGGGAGTCAATCACAGGAAAGCAAAGTTCTAATTTCAAACCCCCTCCACAAATTCTGATCAATTCAATGACTATGTATGAACCCAGGGGACTCAGTGAGGAAGCAAGTTGATAGAGACATGGCAGACTCAAGGCATAGAATAAGTATTTTTGGTCATAATTGATATGTGTATTTGTTTTGTTTGACTATACTTTTTTCACAAGAGAAGATTTTATTTTTTAAAATTTTAAGGAGAGGGAAATTTAGGGGGAGAATGGAGTGTGATAGTGATGCCAAAAAGATTTTTAAAAAGAAGAAGAAATAGAAAAGACTCTGAAACATTTAAGAATACACATAAGAAAACAGATGGACATTTGGAGGAAGATACAGAGAAGTAGGACAGCTTTGAAATTAACATATTGAATTGATTATATTTTAAAAATATTTTTTCCAAATCTAATCCATTTTTCTTAATAAATGTAGGTGCATTTTGCTGACTCATCTTCTGACCAAATATGAATATTTCAAACAAAATACGATCTAAAAAAGTTAAATTTGCTAGATAAGTGGATTTTTTAAAATAAAAAAAGCAAACTGTATAAAGTAGAGATCCATAGTTTTATAGATAATCCTCTTTTTTCATAATTATAGATATTTATCAAACTTGGAATAATAAAAAACCAAAATCATTTTTTAAAATAAAGAGAAAAAAATTTCTTAAAATCCTTCATCTCTCTTTACTTGAATACATACCATAATTGTCCAGGAAGAAAATCTAATTTCTCTAAATTTTAATTTTGCACCTGACCCATGAATGTGTAGAAACTAGCCTTTCTATCTTCAACATCTCTGCCCCTCTTCTTTCTCTTTTCTTCTTTTTCTTCTCCTTTCCTTTCTCTTCTCTATCTTCCCCAAAGTCAAAATGATGATATATCAAGGGAAGGGAGGATGAGGGTCCAGGCTGGGGAATTGGGACTGGTTAATATCTTCATTTTCCCCTTCAAGCCCTGCATCAGATTCTTGGATTAACCATCAAATCATGTTTTGATTATTTCATGATAGCACCTTCTGTCTCTAAGTAGTATGTTAGATCACCATGACTTCATATTTTTCTGTGGAAAAAAGGAACTCTAATATGTACCAAAAATACTTAAAGCAGCACTTTTTATTGTAGTAAATTTTTAAAACTTGAAACAATGTGCATACTCATCAGTTGAGGAATGGATGGACAAACTGTGGTATACAAAAGTAGTAGAATATTGCAATGCCATAAGAAATGGTGAATTTGAGGAATTCCAAGGAGAGTGGGAAGAATTGTGGGAATTGATGCATTTAAGTAGAACAAGGAGAACAATAGACATTACAATGAAAATAACGTAAAGAAAAAACTGAAAGGCAGCTGAACTCTAATCATAATGAACAATCCTGGCCCAGAGAACAGATTATGAAACACACTTCCCCTCTTGGTAAAGTGGAGGGGAGTTGCAGGTACACACTGTCCCACTGGTCTTGTTTAATTAGATTTTAAGTATTTCGAGAAGAGGAGGGGATTCAAAACCAAGGGGGGAGGGGAGAGTTAGCAGGAATTAGCTATTATGCAAAAATTAAAAAGCATCAATTAAACAAAAAAGAGAGGCAGGTATTGTAGAGATTTCCTTTCTAGCCGGATGATTCAATGGATAGAGTACTTTAAATCTGACCTCAGATACTTACTAATAGTGTGATCTTAGGCAAGTCACTTAACCCTTTTTGCTTCAGTTTCCTTGACTGTAAAATGAGGATAATGCTACTTAGTATCTACCTCCCAGGGTTGATGTGAAAATCAAATGAGATGATAATTGTAAAGTTCTTAACATAGTGTCTGGCACATAATAAGCACTATGTAAATGTTGGTTGTTATTATTCCCATTACAGTTATAATTTTAATATATTAACAATGGAAGAGTTTCATACTGAAAAAGATTTTTGTTCTCAGGCCAAAATTAGTTAAATCTTATTCACATACATATTATATTTAGATAGATAGATAGATAGATAGATAGATAGATATACATACATATATATATATATAGACGTGTGCATATATATATATATATATATATATATATATATATATATATATATATATATATATATATATATATGCCTGTGTGATAAATTAGATTTCAAGAGATTTCTTGCTCTGGCACACTGATCTACCCCAATTCCCAACCGCCAATAGAAAGAACCTTTGTAAAGATTTCCCTTAGGGATGATATCTCTTCACAGGTACAAGATGCCTCTCTCAGCTGTGGGCAATCAAATTTAGGCTATGACTCTAATTCCCAGTCAGTGGAGGAGAAAGGTAGGGTAAATTTTTTTTCTCCTCTTGCCCATAAAGACTAAGCTTTATTTATGTTGTCTTTGTTCTCTTTCTGTGTTTGCCAGATGGTTCAGGCCCTGATTGTTGTTTGGCAAGAGAAAATTGGACTAACATCAAGAGGGAAATGAATGGCTCTAATGACTAAAAAAACAAACCGAAGGTTAATTCCTAATACCATGTTCAGCTTCGGACGGGATATTTGCATGTTTAAGGCAGTCTAGGAATGTTCAAAATCCACTTTCTAACAATACTGTTCTACAAAGTGAGGGAAAAGATTGTTATTTCCTTGTGGGTGGGAACTGAGTCTTATACTTTTTCTGTTTCCCATGATGCCCATCAAAGTTCTAGGAAGTATGGCATAGTAGAAAGAATGCTGGATTATAAATCAGGAAACCTGCGTTCTGGTCAGAATTCTGTCACTAATTTTCTGTATGACTTCAAGAAAGTCCCTTGACCTCCTTGATACTCATCTTGTCCATCTGTAAAATTGATGGTTTGGGGCTTTTAAAGTCCCTTCTAATCCTACAATTCTGGACTTTATGAAACTTTAGATATTCAACAAATGCTTGTTAATCCATAAGAACACAACTTGATAGTAGTCCAATTAGACAAAACAGCTTCTGTCATGAAGATGAGGTCACAGGATATCATCAAGGTAGAATTGGCAGTGAAAATGAATGGGAAACAGAGAAGCCAAGTTCCTTGAACTCCTTATCTTCTGGCATGAAAATACTCCCTGATTGTCCTGGAAAAAGTTTCTTGGTAGTTGACAAATCCAACAATGTGCCTGCTGTTTGAGTGTCTGAGGAGTATTCAATAGGTTCATTACTAGCTGTTGGTAAATCTAGCAGTGCAGCCAAGGGAAATGATTACATTCAGGAAGGAAAACTCAACTTCCATGGACTGATAACAAAGGGACTCTTTCTTAGATGCTTTATGGAAGGTTTGGGAGTTCCCACCGGGTTTGAGAGAGTCTATTTGAATACACCTTGGCTGGAGTTCTCTTCATAAACAATATGGAATTATGGAACAGACAGCTCTTTCTTGGGAGTGTTTATGTCACTAGAGATATATAGTTCATATAGATACATACACATACATACACAAGAACACACATGTGTGTATGTGTATACGTGTGTGTGTGTGTATATATACATACATACACAAATTTATTTCAGCTCCACTTCTGGACGACGGGAGACTTCTCCATCCAAGTACAAGAGGGTCAGCTTTTTACCTTTCTTTGGGTTAAAGGAGGTGAAGAGGAAGAGCAAGTGAACAAATAGCCAATTATCTTGTGAAGACAAAAAAGCTGGTGCAAAGTAGAAGATGCATAATGAGGAAAACTACATGACCACCACCACAACAAGGGGAAAGGACAATAACCCAAAAACACAAAAAAGTATGTAATTATAATGGCCAAATTTGGCCCTGAAAAGATGGTATGAGAATTCCCTCGCTCCCTTCTTTTCAGAGATAGCAGATAGAATGCTCTATATACTTTCAGACTTGGCTGATGCATCAGTTAGTTTTGCTACACTGTTTTTGTTTGTTTTTCTTTTTTATTCTTTGTTATAAGGGATGGTTCCCTAGGTGAAGGAAGCTGAGAGGAATATGTTGATAAATAAAGGTGATATAAAACCAAAGCACATCAATAAACATTTTTAAATGTGTAAACTGTTACTCTATAAAAGAGTATAACATTTATGGTCTGTTTTTAGTAATGGCTAAGAACTGAAATAAGTGAACTTTGATCTTTTCATTTGCTTACATCTACAATTCTGAAATAGTGAGAATGGGACCTATCTCTAACAACTATTAGATACACTTTAATGAGCAGAAGATTTATTTTTCCTCAAAGGCCAAGAGGCTTCTGATGTTGGGGCACTTGCCAACATACCTCCTTAGTAGCTGTTAATCTAGCAACCATGCAATAAATGCCCAAACCTATTGAGAAGAATGTGAAAATAATCAAATAGGACACAGTTCTAGGATTTGATAAACCCCTGGGAACATTTTAAAGCATTCTCATTCTTCTCTCTTTAAAATTTAATCCAAGAACAAAAACAAAGTGGGAGGGAAATTTTCACTGAGTACCTCTAGTCAATATTTTAATGGTCCTATTTTCAAGGATTCTTTACCCTTTGTAGTTTATAGCAACCCAAACCAGATGCAAGCGCTATTCAGCTTGGTGCCTATTAACATGCTATGGAAAGTTTGTGTTTTATTCTTTTTCAATGACTTCAAAATTAAACCAAAATGAAGATTAACCTTTGGTTAAGACAAGGAAATTCATTTCCTGATTATCTCATGATATGGTCACCAAACCACAGTGCTGTAATGTCCAGAGGATTGTGAGTCTGGAGACAGTGGTTCTGATTAGGTTCTATTATTTATGACCACTAAAAGTAGCTTTATGACCTTAGGCAAGTCACTTAATCTTTGAAAAACAGTTTCCTTGTCTGGGAATTGAAGGGTCTTTGGCTTGATTTCTAAGATTCCTCATTAACTGTAGAATTCTAGGATCCTGTTAGTGACCCAGGAGGGCCTCAGGAAGGAGAGGGAGATCTAAAGAGTTAATCATCTTGGGACCCCAAACTCAAATGAAGACAAATGTTCCAGAAAGTGAGAGGGGTAAAAAAAAAATGGAATTTAAGTGAGAGAATGAGAAAACTCTCTTGAGACTTGAGGGACATGGACATTGTAGATGTGAGATTTAGCTAACAGAAAGGAAAGCAGAACTGATCTCCAAAGTAATTAATATGGATGGGAGAATGTGTAACAACTAGCAAAGGAGAAAAAAAGGCACCCTTTGCTTTTTCATGCAGAGGAAGAGAAATGTTGTTTAGGGCTCTTTCCTCCCCTTGGGCAAGAGGTTGCTCCCTTATGAGAGAGAGAAGGGCCTCTAATCCAGTTCCCTATGAAATGGGGAACTACCATTGATTTATAAGGAAAACATGGAAGAAACCCATGAGAAGATCCATTCACCCATTTCTAAAGGCTTGAGAGGAAAGGTAATAAGTTTTGTTTTTGCCATGTTGAGTCTGAAATATCTGTGGAATATAGAAATCAACATACACAATAGATATGGGTGAGTAGCTATTTGCATTTCCAATTTTCTGTGGAAAATATCTCACATTAGAACTCAATAATGTTGATAGAATGAACAAATGCATGAATTATCCTTAGGTTAGTAAATAGGCTAGATCTGTTTCACTTAGGACATAAACATCCAGAAAACAGCTGATGTATTCCGCTGTTTCCATGGAAATAAAATGCTGATGGTTAATGTTACTGTGGGCAAAGGAGACAGAAATATAGGGAGAGAAGGAAAATACTTAAAATAGCATTGCTCTCTAGCCCACTTGTGTCTCTCAGTCACTGGAATGGACAAGGAATGGAAGTGTGAAAGATTTCAGATCCTGCCCTCAGCAAAGGAGATGGAGAAAAGTTCATGAGGGAGGCAAGCTTTGGGTATCTGTCCTAGACAACACAGGTTAAATATAGTGGACATTAAAGAGAAGCCAGATTTTTGGAGCTAGTCAATACTGACAAATTCCTTTTAGGAGCTCCTTGGACAAAGGAATACTTTTCATAAGAAGGCATTTTGTACATCACCACGTGTGAAATGACAAATTTTATCTATCCTTCATTAACTGTTAGATTGAATAAACACATATAAATTATCACATCTCCAGAGTTCTAAGGGCTAATGGAATTCTTAATACTATGGGAAATACTAAGCCAACAAGAATTTACTAAGTGCTTATTATATTCCCAGAACTATGCTAAGTGCTGGGGTTATAAATAAAAGCAAAATTACTTACTCTAATGGAGAATACAACATGCAAACAACTATGTCCTTACAAAATATATACAGTGTAAATGAGAGGTAATCTTAGAGCAGTGGTTCTCAACCTTCCTAATTCCATGACCCTTTAATACTTGTATGTGGGCATATCTGCATGTGGGTGGACCCGCCTGGGCACAGATAGAGGAATGGTGTCTTGGTTCCTAAAACCATTGGAAATATGTGTTTTAAAAAGGGTGATTTGACCTCCAAAGGGGTCATGACCACAGGTTGAGAACCACTGTCTTAGAGGGAAGGTATTAGCAGTAGGGGCATTAAGAAGGGCTTCTTGTAGGTGGTAGGGTTTAAGATGAGTCATGATAGAAACCAGTGAAGTCAGTGAAGCCAAACAAAGAGGGAGAACCTTAAAGAATGGGAGAAGACAATGAAAAAGGTATAGCATGAGGAGATAGATTGTTAGGTGAGAGAAACAGCAGGGATAGTAGTGTCACTGGATTGTAGAGTACTGAAGGTGAGTAATGTGTGAGAATATAAAAAAGTAGGAAAGGTCCAGGTCGTGAAGGATTTTAAAAACTGGAGGATTTTTTATTTGATACTGGGGGTAATGGGAAGCCCCTGGAGTTTATTATTTAGGAGTAGCGATAGCACTTTAGGAAAATCACTTTGGCATCTGAGTGGAAGATGGATTGGGATAGGGAAACAACTGGAAAAGGAGTCCAATCAAATAGTCGAGTCATATGGTGAAAAGGACGCAAAGGTAATAGATACATGAAAGTGTATCTGAAAGTTATTGTGTAGGTAGAAATGATAAGATTTGTCAACAGATTTGGTACATCAGCTGAATCCAAGTGAGAAATGGAAGATAACCCCAAGATTGCAAGCCTGGGTCACACAGAAGATGCTGGTGCCCTTCACAGTAAAAGGGAAGTGGGGAAGAGGGAAGGGCTTGAGAGGAAAGGTAATGAGTTTTGTTTTAGTCATGTTGAATCTGAGATGTCTATGGAATATTTAATTCAACATGTACAATAGGTATTGTATTGGTGATGCGAAATTGGAATTCAAGAGAGAGGCAAGGATTAGATAAATAGATCTGAAAATAATTTGCATAGAAATGATAATTGAATCCATGAGACATTGTAGAAGAGAAACTAAAGTCCAAAGTGGTTAAATGACTTACCTAGGGTCATACAGCTAGTTAGAGAAAGGAAAAGTATCAGCCCACTAGTCATTATAATATGCATCTAGGACTGCTACACATGGAATTCACTTAGTACATAATTCTGTGATGTCAAGAATAACTGATGTTGCCTCTATTTCTCCTTGGCTAAACTTATATAATGTTTCAGTTTAGCAATATTGTAAAAAACAAACAAAAAAAATGAACTGAAAGAAGTTTCTATCATTTTTTTAAAGTTAGGTCTCTTGATCCTGAATTATGGCATTTAGCCAGGTTTGAATTTGACTCACTTTTCCATAAAGAATTTCACTGAAAAGTTCACTAATTCAGATTATAATAGTAAAAAACAAAATGTTTCAATAAATGGTTAAATTAAATGTATTAAGAATAGTTGCTGGTCACACTGTGGCATATTCTTAGCATCCTCCTTTCAAAGGAATTTATCTCACATGACTAAAGTCCAAAAAAAAAAAAAAGATTTCCTTTTGAGCCCCAAAGCTCAGCCAGCTGATGGCACAGGCATAGTGCCTGGAGGCTGTGGCAGTTTGGAAAAGCTCTGAAAATGTGGAAGGTTATTTTCACCCAGTGATGCCGACCCATCTGGCATTTCTCAATTCTTAATATTAATTTTCTTAAGTCTCTTTTATATTGTAGATTTAACCAGTGAAACATTAAAGACAGTATGTCCACTTCAAGCCTTGTATCTCAATGACATGAGGGAACTTCTATTACTCAAAGATGAAACCTTATCACTTAGAGATAAATTCCATCTTAGGTAGGACCCAAATTAATGCACAATGTGGCAAGAACTTCCCTTGAGATAAGCTACAAACAACACTCATTCCTTTCTTCTTTTTTATCTGCTTTCACATGGAGCTTCAATGCCCAAAGAATATAAATCAAACCCAGACTGACACATGAACTAAAGTTCCATCCATCTTCCTCCTTTCTTAACTTTTCTCCCTTTTAGAAGTCTCTATAAGCTTTGTGGTGTGAAGATACCAAGCTATTCATCTATCTCTAAACTTTCCAGTTTGCTTTTTAAAATCTCCTGTTTATTACTATCTAGTCATCTGCACACCATGCTGCTGATACTCCAGCCAGCATCCTAATCAGTATCAGTCCCACCTCATCCACCTTGAACTCTGCCTTAGAGTCCCTTGACTCTGCTAGTTTAGCTCTCATCTTATTTTGCTAGAAACCAGGTTTTTACATTTCCACACTATGGTCCCTCCTGCTTTACTCCTCTTCCCAACTCCATTTCCTCAACCCCTTTTGGATCCTCTTTCTGTGCCATCTTCCCCTATTTGAATGCAAGCTCCTTGAGGGCAGGGACTGTCTTGTTTGCTTGTATTCATATATCCAGTGCTTGAAAGATATTGTATAACTGGCACATAGTAAGCCTTTAATAAATGTCCATTCATTCTATCTATCCATCTGTTCATCCATCCGTCTATCTATCTATCTATCTATCTATCTGTCTGTCTGTCTGTCTGTCTACCTATTATTCACTGTAGACCTATTCTTCAAAGAGTTTTGTTAATTATACAAACTTGAAAAAGAAAGTGAATTCTGTACTGTAGAAAGGGACTTATTAGTTTGTGTTTGCCAAATGGTCTATCATGTAGTGAAGAGCAAGACATATGAAGAACAGAAGCGACCAATTACACTGAGGTTTCCACAGCAAAAGGACAATTATGCAGACATAATGTGTCATTGCATCTGTGAGAGGCAAGAAACAACCCTTGTAAACTTGAGAAAGAGGACAAGTTAGAATTAATCCTTTGACTTTATTGACTTGTATACCATATCCTTAAAATGGTTTTCATTGGCTAATTTTTCTACCAAAAACATTCAGGTTGAGGTATATATGTCACTGTATCTAAATGAGTACTCGTTCTTTTACAATACTGCTCTTTTCATTGAAACAGTATAAATGCCGAACTGCCTGACAGTTTCTTTTTTTAAATAGAAAGTTTTGTTGATATGTTTTGTTTTTACATCACAAATATTTATAGATTACTCCCACTCTGTGACAGGTCATTTATAACCAAGTAAAATAGTTAAGTAAAACTAATAAAATAGTGACCCGAGGGTGTTGTGAGGCTCAAATGGTGACCTTAATAAGATTGGGTACCTAATGTAATTTCTTTTTGTAGACACCATGATGTGAAGGGTTATAAAAATCTATAACTGCACACTCTAAAGTGACCTTATCTGAAAGTACATGCAATATTTCATATTTGTAGCCCTCCCATCTCTATTCTAAAAAAAATTAAGAGAAATATATTTTTTTCTCCCTCCTATCTTCCACCCCATTGAGAAATAGAGGAAAGAAAAACATTTCCCATAACAAATATGCAGTCAAACAACAAATTCCCTCAGTGACTACACAACACACACACAAATGTATACATACACACATATACGCAGAGTACATATTTATCTGATGTGTGTGTATGTGTGTTTCATTCTATACCCTAAATCTATCATCTCTCTGTAACAGATAGCATGTTTCATCACTGATACTCTGGATTTATGAAAGGCTATTGATGTTGATCAGACAACATTCAAAATTGTTCATTTTTTTCAGTGTTGTTGTTACTATAAAAATTGTTCTGGCCTTTATCAGTTTATAAAAGTCCTTTGATTATCCATTTTTATAATATTGATATACTGGTATAAATTGTTCTTCTGGCTCTGCTCACTTGCCTCTACATCAAACAATATAAGTCTTTCCACATCTTTTCAAAATCAATGTTTGCAGCTCAGTAACAATCGATCATGTTTTCTAGATCAGCTTCAGGCTGCCTTGGGTTCACTGGCTCTTAAAGGACAAAGCTGAAAATGTTAACATGAGGATTCCCTGGGACTGAGACAGTCAGTAAGATAATAAGGATCAAAATGAGCAGGGGAGCTCCCTTTCAATTTGAGTACTTAGGGCAGTATCGTAGTGGAAGAACAGATGAGTGAGAAAGGGCATACTGACAAACAGGGACCCAGAAAGACTTTCCAAATGGAGTGTGAAAACATAGGAGGTGGGAGGGGAAGTGCTGAAAGAGCATCTAGGCCTTGGTAGCTGTCATAATGTAGTGTCACCCATTGCCATGGTCCAAGCTCAGGGGAGCAGTGGAGGTACCCAAGCTTAGAAGATATTGAGGACATTGTGTGTGGGGGGGGGGGGGGGGAAGTAGGTGGAAAATTTGCATGGGAGAACACAAGCTGGGCCCTTCCCCCTCTTTTTTTTTTTAACTTGTTCCTGGCTTTGCCTTTAGGAAAGAATTCCAGATTACAATATCTCCCATTCCACCTCTGAGAGTACCATTTCAAATTTTTTCATTCCTTGTGTTTGGGTACAGAGAAGAAAGCACAAAACAGATGTTACACCTCATCCCTTTTGTGCTCTCTCTGTAGTCTAAAAAGGTGGAACAAAGAAATACTTGGAACCATTCTTAAAGAGTAGTGGTGACATTAACTATGATCCAGAAGTGGGTACCTAGAAAACCAGCAGGTTAAGCAGGACAAGAATAGGCAGAATACAGCCATGATTAAACCAGGGAGGACTGATGGAAGTGACCATTGCTGTGAAACTGGTCTACTGTGGTGAGATTAGGGGAAGGTGGTCCAGCCTCTGGCTTTTATCCAAGTGCTGATTGACTTGATGAGTTTTTAACATGCAACCCATTACCTTATTCTTTCCTCTATGCCATGGGATATGAAGGTGGCTCAGAAATGAGACTGTCTTGTTAACAGTTGCTTTTTTTGTTTGCTTTTTCATCAAATCATATAGTCATTAAAATATCAATTGCCTAAGTCTCACTATTGAGTAGTTTGGTTGTAGGTTTCCCTAAGGCAAAGTAAGAGCTCAGGGTGGAAATGAGATGTTTTTCTACTTTGAGAATTTTTTTAAAAGCATCTTCCAGTTCATCTATCTGGATATTTATAAAATATAGAATTAATTTTGCCACTCATAAACAGTCATTGTGAAATCATGCGTTCTAATGCCAAGCAAAGGCAACTTCTAAGGTTTGGAATACCAGCATAGTAACTCTCTATTTTATTCACTGACAAATTAAGGCAAAATATTCACAGAACAGAGAAAATCAAAATATAGCATTCACCATGTGTAATCAAAGTAGCCCACCCCTGGGCAGTACATTCATTTAGTCAGTCACAAAGTCTCTCTTCTCATATGGAGATTAGTTTACAATCATAAACAAAGTACATTCATTTGGTCAGTCACAGAGCACAAAAAATCAAAAGTTTCCCACCCCTGGAGCACAACTGAATTACAATACCATCCATTACCACTAAACACCTTCTAAAAGGGGCAGTGAAGAGCACAAAGGCCATCTACCCCAAGCCATAAAAAGGTTATCATCCCAGCATTAAATATCCAAGGAGAGGTTTCTTCTTCATCTTGACTCAGGCAGGTTCTCAGCAATTTCTGTTCCTGGGGAGACAAAGCTTAACAAAGCCACAATATACATTGCCAGTGGTCTCATCAATTCATTCTCTGCCTGCAGAACAGTCCCAGAACCCCCGAAAACATCAGCAAGACTCTCTTCTAGGATTTCTGTACACATACAACAAGAAAATCCTTCCTCAGGGCTTCTGAACCAACAGCAAGGTTCCAGGACCTCTGCAACAACAGCATTGTCCTTCACCAGTAGACGAATCTGGCAAAACAACATCAGAACAGACAGACAAAATATCTGTATCACAGCCATGCCTCCTCAGTCCTTTGCAGCTCCGGGTGGCAGTTCTAAAAAGTCCTGGGCAGCTCTATCTGACCCTCAGCAGTCTCTCAGCAACTCTGGCCCCCAGCAATTCTTCTTTCTCTTTGCCTCCATGATACTGCTCCCCAAAAGTTCTTCTGGCCTCTCTCTGCTTGGGCCTGTCTCTAAATCCATGGCACCAGCTCCTCCCAGTTCAGCTCTCTCTTTTCATGTCAACAAGTCCATCCCACAAGTGGAATTAACAAGCTCTGGGTTTTAACACTCAACCCCAAAACCAAGCCAATACAGGAGGATCTTTAAATTCCATTACCATTACATGTGCATGTACACTGAATATCATTTGTCATAGCCAATAGGCTGGAGGCCCAAAGGTACTATCTGCTAAACAAAATATATGCTGTATTCCCTAGCTAGTTAATCTATTAAATGATAACCAAGTTCTATATAGGTTGAAGAAAGCAGAGGTGTAAGTCAGGTGGAAATGGTTACCAATTTGCAGCCCCACATGTACACCGTCATTATCACTTGTCCAATATAAATTTTGAAATTAGAAGAAACTTCATTAAGGGTATAGTTCAACTGTATCATTTATAAATAAAAGAAACCGTGACCCATAGAAGTGAAGTTTCTTCATCTAAGCTTATGATAAATGGTAGAGTAAGGATTCATACTTAAGTATTCTACTCCAAATATAGCACTCCTTTCACTATACCACACTTCATCTCAGTATTTATTTTAGCTGTGTCCTTAGCATCATAATTTTAGCATTATAGTATCTGGACTGTAAGATCATCTTTATCAACTATGCTCTCCTTCCTATAAGTCTCTAGGTCTACGACCTAACTTCATGGTCTTAAGATAAAACCTGCTCATCTAGCTTCAAGCTTTCAAAGTTGATTTTTTTAAAAAAATCACATATTTGTAAATTACCATACTAATCTAGTGTTTGATAAACCCAAAGATCCAAATTTTTGGGGTAAGAACTCACCATTTGACAAAAATTTCTTGGAAAATTGGAAAGCAATTTGGAAGAAATGATGAGTAGACCAAAATCTCACACCATATACCAAAATAAGTTCAAAATGGATAAATGATTTAAGCATAAAAGATGGTATCATAAGTAAAATAGGGGAGCATGGAAAAATGTATCTGTCAGATCTATGGATAAGGAAAGAGTTTATGAGAAAATAAGAGCTATGAAGGACAACGGAAAGTAAAATAGATAATTTTGATTACTTGAAATTAAAAGCTTTTGCACAAACAAAACTAACACAGCCAAAATTAGAAGGAAAACAGGAAACTGGGGAAAAAAATTTATAGCTTGTTTCTCCACTAAAGAATTTTTTCAAATATATAGGGAACTGATCTAAATTTATAAAAGTAAAAGTCATTCCCCAAGTGATAAATGGTCAAAGGATATGAATAGGCAGTTTTCAAAAGAAGAAGTCAAAGTTATCAATAGCCACATAAAAATGCTCTAAATCACTACTGATTAGAGAAACACAAATTAAAAAAATTCTAAGATACTACCTCATATCTATCAGACATGACAGAAAAAAAAATGCCAATATTGGAGGGAATGTGGAAAAATTGAGTCACTGATGCACTGTTGGTGGAGTTGGGAACTAGTCCAACCATTGTGGAGAACAATTTGGAATTACACCTAGAGGCCATAAAACTATGGATACCCTTTGACCCAGCAATACCACCACTAGGTCTCTATCCCAAAGAGATCAAAGAAAAGAGGAAAGAATCTATTTATAGAAAAATATTTATAGTAGCTCTTTTTGTGGTGCAAAAGAACTGGAAATCAAGGGGATAACCATCAATTGGGGAATGGCTGAACAAGTAGTGGTATATGATTGTGAGCAAATCCTATCGTGCTATAAGGAATGAACAAGATGGTTTAAAAAAAAACCTGTGAAGACTTATATGAATTGATGCAAATTGAAGTGAGCAGAACCAGCAGAACATTGTATACAGTAACAATAATATTGTAAGAATGATCAACTTCAAAAGATTTAGCTACTCCGATCAAGACAATAATACAACCCAATTTCAAAGGACCCATGATGAAAAAAGCCATCCACCTCCAGAAAGGGAACTTATGAACTCTGAATGCTAAATGAAAGATACTTTCTAATTTTATTTTACTTGGGGGTTTTTGTCTGTTTTCTTTTGCGATATGGCTAATATGGAAATATGTTTTCATTACTTCACAAATGTAATCAATAAAAACTTGCTTGAATTCTCAAGGTTCGGGGAGAGGTGGGAAGGACAGAGAGAATTTGGAACTCAAAATTAATTTTAAAACATGAATATAAAAATTTGTTTATATGTAATTGAGAAATATTTAATGAAATAAATAAAAATATATTTAAAAAAGCATTCACCCCCTATAATATTTGTTTAACGGGTCATATTAAGAAAGCAGAATCCATGCTGGTGAAAGAAACTTATACTTTCCAGTTCTCTATAGAATGTAATAATATCCGCCTACCTTACTTTTGAATTTCTTTATTCATCTTATCTCTTTCAGACATCAATGAGATACCTGTTTCCAGTCCCAAAGTTAAAAGTCCTTGCTTGTCATCATTCATATCAAGTTTCATTCTTCTCTCCTCTCTTGATCTCCAAGAGAACATACTATTTAAGGGCTAAAATGAAGTCCATGAAATTTTAACCCTTAAATTAAAGAAGCATCTACATAACATGTCAAGACCTTGCTGAAAGAAGCATTTATTAAGAGCCTACCATGGGCCAGGAACTTTACTAATTGCTTTGCAAATGTCAGCTTATCTGATCTTTGTAATAATACTGGGAAGAAGGTACTGTTATCCACATTTTATAGTTGAGGCAACAGTTATTAAATGACTTGCCCAGCCTTTCATAAGTTAGTAAGAGTCTGAGGCTGGATTTGAATTCGAGTTTTCCTGACTCCAGGCCCAGCACTCTATCCACCATGATACCTAACTATCTCCAGATGGGGCCAACCAACTGAACACACTGTGATTAAAACTTAATATTTTTAAAAATAACATATTAATAAAGTAGTCAAATGTAACGACAGCTCAGTTCAACATGAATTTAGAATATAAACTTGTTTATAAAATCTTTTAAAGAAAGTAGAAAATTGTGAGCACTATCATCTTTTAAACTAACAAGGAGCAACAGGGAAAGAAAAACAGTTTAAAACATATTATTCAGATCTGGATAAAGAGCTGATGGACTCAGCAGAGATTGAAACATTTGATTCTCTTTCTTTTTTCTTCTTTGAGGGGAAGGGGGAATGGCTAACACAGGAATTTGTTTTGTATGACTATATATCATTGTTATGAGTTTGTTTTTCTTACTTTCTCAATGAATGGGGAAGGAAGAGAATTTAGAACTGAAAATAAATATGAAATAAAGGAAAAGAAAGAGTATCAAGAATATTTGGTGGTAGCACAGTCATCCTAAAGGTCTCTAAAGATAAAATTTGAAGGACAATAAAGGGATAAAAGTGGGAAATTATTTATAAATAGTTAACATCAAGGACAATGGAGCTATTGCATTTAGCTGTTCGAACATCAGACACAGAAGTGCTTTTAGAGGAAGAAACGGCAGTAAAGAGAATATAGGATAGAACAATTATACATGTAAGAGAATCAGGCTTGAATCAACACAAGTTTGAAGGCATTGAGGTCTTTATTCCTAAAGTATATTGAGTGTTCATTCACAATTTTTACCCTAGTTTTCCTTCTGTGAATATATACATCAACAGGGAGAGTCTATTTTTTCTACAGGCAGTGCATTACATCATAATCGATGGGGCAAATTCATTCTCTAGAGATTTGATCATTGATAGGGCTGATGAAATAAAATGATAAGAGTCAGGTTTGAATCAACACAATTTTGGAAGCATCAAGGGATTTATTCCCAAGAAGTGTGAAGTGTACTTCATAAATAAAGACATTCCCTTGTTGGGTCTCATCTGCAGTAACCCACTGACTGTCTTAGACCTGGGTTTCTACTGTGTTGACATTTTCAACTTTGTCCTCTAAGAGCCAGGAAAACCAAGGCTGCCTAGAGCTGAGCCACAAAATGTGATGGGTTATTTTTGTGCTGTAAGAAATGAGGAAAATGATGATTTTGAGAACATGGAAAGACTTATGTGAACTAAATGCAGTGAAGTGAGCAACATTAATATTACAAGGGCACTTCATATACCTTCATATAAAGGTCACTAAAGGCACGGACAATATCTCAGATCTTATAAATACAGCAAAAGGGAGCCTAAGAGAAAATAACTTTTGACCTATTTTTCTGTATCTTTCCTTCTCTTTCTTACTAACCACCTTGAGAAAGCCTTCTACATTTTGAATTTATATTTCTTCTCATTCTCTTATAAACTTTTGGCAATCTGGCTTCTGATTAAAAGTGGGAAATTTCAATTTCAATTTCGACTGAAACTGTTCTTTACAAAGTTACGTATGAACTCTTATGACAAATTGAATGTCTTTTTCTAAATCCTCTTCTTTCTTGGCCTGTCTACAGCATTAAAAACTGTTAATCACCGCTCTACCTAGATAGTCTCTCATCTCTGGGTTTTCGTGGCACTTCTGTCTTCTAATTCTCCTATCTGTCTGTTCTCCTATCTGTTCTTTCTCAGTTTTCTTTTCTGGCTCCTCCATGACACTCCCACTAACCACTGGTGTCCTTTAAGACTTTTGGTTCCTGGCCTTCTCCTTTTGTTCCATATCAGTGGGTGATCTCATAAGCTTCCATAGGTTCAATTACCATCTCTAAACAGATGATTCCCAGATCTATATATCTAGCCCTAGGCTCTTTCTTGAGCTGCGGTCCCATATTACCAACTGTCTTTTGAACATCTTAGACTGGGTATCTTGTAAGCCTCCCAAACCCAACATGTTCAAAACAAAACTCAGTGTCTCCTTCCCTCCAAAACTCTCTCTTCTTCCTGTTTCTATCAAGGGCACCACCATCCTCCCAGTCACTCAGATTCCCAGAATTGTTGTCCTCCTCAACTCTTCACTTTTAGCCACCCCATATATCTAATCCATCACCAAATCTTACCATTTCTACCCCCTCATCTCCCATATATTTCCCCTTTTCTCTATTTACACAGTTACCTTAGCTCAGGTCCTCAATTCCCCCATACCTAGACAACTGCAATAGTCTTCTGATTAGCCTCTCCAGTTTGTCTCTCTCCACTCGTGTCCATCTTCAATCAGCTGCAAAGTATTTTTCTTTTTACCATGTTTCCTCCCTGCTCTTCTCAATAAACTCTAGTAGTTCTCTATTACCTTTAGGATCAAAAACGAATCCCTCTGTTTGGCTCTTCACAAGCTGGCCCCTTTCTGCCTCTCTAGTCTTCTTACACTCTCCCCTCTTTTATCTACTCTATGATTCAGCTATATTTGCAGTTCCTTGAAAATGATGTTCTATCTCTGATCTCTATGCATTTACGCTAACGGTCTCCCATGTCCTGGCTTCCTTCAAGTCTCATCTCAAACGTTTTTTTCTTCAGGAGGCCTTTCCCAGTGAACAAAGCTGGTCATTTCTTCCCCTCTGAGATTATCTTTCATCTACCTGCATAAATATTGTCTGTACCTGATTATTTATGTGTTACTTCCCTCATTTGAATATCAGCTCCTTAAGGCAGGGACTATTGTTGCCTTTCTTTGTATGCCTAACACTTAGTATAATGTCTGACACGCAGTAAAAAAAAACCTTAATACCTGTTTGTTGGTTGGTTGGCTGCCTTACCTGATGTGACTGCTTTTCTAAAGACAACTCTTTTTCCAGCAGATTGTATCCTCAAGACACAGGTGATGTATGTCTAAAGGAAAAAGAGACAAATAATGATAATCTTCCCTTAAGGACTGAAATCTGAAAAAAAAAGGCAGTTTGATGATTTAAAATTTTGATGAGGATGTCTAAATTATGCCAAAGCTCATCCTGCCATTTGATTGCTGGCATGTTAATTTAGCCTGAAATTTTGTTTCAGCTTTCAGCTCCCAGAATTCCAGGGACAATGCTAATCTTTGCATATGGAATCTTTTGGACATAAAGAAAAATGTACTGAATTTAGGATTTACTCACAACTTTCACCTGAATTTTCCTTCTGTGAATATATACTCAGCAGAGAGAATATATGTGTGTATGTGTCTGTGTGTATATGTGTATGTATGTATTTTTTTGTTGTTGCAAAGACTGCATTATATAATGATTGATGGGGCCAATCGTTCTCAGTAGGCTTGATTGTTGACAGGGCTGATGAAATATAATGACAAAAATAAGGAAATCCCAATAGCAAATGAGAAATACCGAAGTGCTTCTTTCCAGAAGAAATGTACAGGATTATGAAAAGTTATTCTCATGAACTGGTGGTGACTTCATCTCTTTGATGCTCATTTCAACCTCATCTCTCTCTCTCATATGACATTCTATCTAAGGAAACAAAATCAAGGGCAGCCTCTGGATAGTGTGTGTGAGGAATCAGGATGGTAACCGCTGAATGATGGTGATCTGATGGACTGTTGTTAATTTCAGACTTGCATGCTAAGCTGAATAGAATTGAAAACTTTCTTAACCTTGAAAAAAAAGGAAGTTGAGATAAGCTAAGTGGGACTGGAAATTATTAGCCATAGGATTTAAAAGGGAACTCCAAGGGGAAAAGATAACTAATTTATAATTGTAAGAATCCTCAAAAGGTCATCTACTCCAACCTCCGCATTTTATGGATGAGAAAATGCAAACCTAGACAGATTAAGTCACTGGTCGAAGGTTAACATCAGCAGTTTTGAACTCAGGTCCCCTTATGCTAAGTTCAGCACACTTTCTACCTTGCTTCTTCTTATGAAGGTCTCATTAACTACTTTTCTAAGGAATAATTTGGAGTTGCTTTTTTTTTTTTTTTGACTAGGGATGAATATTTTTGCTTTTTATATCTTTAGAAATAAGATTCAAGTAAATTGAAGAAATCATGTTGGGAAAATCACATATCCATGTCTCAAGTGTCCAAGAACAGGTAATGGGATATATATGGCAAAAAGAGGGCTAAACTTGAAGTCAACTATTTTGTGTTCAAATCCACCTCAGACACTTATTAGCTGTGTAGACAAGTCACTTCAGTTTTGTAAGAGTCTTAATTTCCTAATGTGCAAAATGAGTATAGTAATATCCTTAGTTCCCACTTCATGGGATTGTTATGAGAATTATGTGGAATGATTGTGTAAATTTTAATCAGGATGTCTAAATATTAACTATTTATTCAGACTCTCTACTGAGTGAGTGGAAGATGGAGTAGCACTCATGAATAAAGGGGAGGATGAATGTAATAGGTCTGATCCTGTAATGGTAATGAGAATTTGGAGATCTTCCCTGCCCCTTAATAGGCATAAGAGAATTTGAAGGTCTTCCTTGCACCTTAATAGACTGAATGTAATCACATGGAGCCTGTGGTGGGAGGAGTTTGCAGAATGGATAGAGCAGGAAGGGTGGAACAGAGCTGAGAGGAAGCTGGGAGTCAGAGCAGTTAGTTCAGAGGGGGAGAGAGGATGCAGGAAAGGAGACAGCTAGGCTTGTGAGTGTTTGTGAGTGTGGGAAGGTTTTGGGATGGTGTTACTTCCTTCAGTGTTAGGATGTATAGATTTGTTTTTTGCTATGATGAATTTGGTTTTCTGGTGTTGGGATTTGACTTTCTGGTGTCTGAACAAATGTTTTACTTCTGTCTTCTATATGGAGACTCTGTTATATTTTGCAATTTAGAACTATACTGGCATATTTATAGTTACTGGCAGTGCTGCAAATATTGCTTTAGTGATACAGATCCCTGTGCAAGTCAGGTACAATTTGAAGCAAACCTGCCTCATCCTCTATACCTAAGCATTGCCCTCTTTATCCCCATTCCCTGGTGATGGGAGAGAGGGACAAAGGAGGAGTTCAGGAGGCTAAACTTGGAATCAAAAGATCTAGTTTTAAAGCTTGTCTCTATTTAACTTGGACTAGTAGTGTGACTTCTCTAGACCTCAGTTTTCCCATCTATAAGATGAGGGGTTGGATTAGATGACCTTTGAGGATTCTTCTAGTTACAGATTTAGGATCCTGTCATTTCAAAGTTCCCTTCTAGGCCTAAATCTTAAAACTAACAAATATAACCTTATGTGTTATTTTGCCTCTAAAGTTTTCTCTCTCTTCAAGTATGGAAAGCATTGTGGTTTTCAAGAGTTCTCCCTTAAAATGAAAAACCCCTAGCAAAGTTATGATTTACAATTAAATGAGCTAATCAATATTAACTAAATTACATTCTAATAAGCTAATCAATATTATTGTAGAAGATGTGGGGACATCTTGTATCTTAGAAGAGAGCTCATTTATGAAAAAGGCAATAGGAGACAAACTCCCACCACTTTCAGAATATTGTCTTGGTGACTAGCAGGCTAAAGAAGATCACCCTGTTCCAAGGCACTGGGAGCTTAGCAGGTTCTACAAGTAAATTTCAAACCAAAATTTATTTAAATGACCCAGTAGAGATAGGCTTTCTGGACTAGCTGCTTCATAAAGTGAGAGCCATCACTCAAGAAAGGAAAATTATGAGTTAAACTAATAGCTAAACTAATGTGTACCCATTGCCCTCTTTGCTAAGAATTTCCATGTTGTTGCTATGACATCTGGTAGCAACATGCTGCTGCTACATATAATAATATGGTATGACAATATATAATATGATATAATATAATGCAATACCATATAAGATGATATGACATGATATAATGTAATATAATAATGATAATCCAATAGTAAGCCTTCCAACCTAAAGCAAACCTCCGACCTATTACATTTTTCTGTAGCATGTGGATCTTCTGAAATAACTAGCTATCCTGTACCTGCAAATTTGCTGTGTTAAAAATGTTCCAACTTAGTTTCCTTTGTCTGTATGGACTTCATAGTTATTGGTAAGATTCAGAAAAGAGAGCAAATGAGGAAAAGTCTCATTTAATTCTTAAAACCACCTTGGGCCATGTAAATTATCCTCTCCCATAAGTGGGAGGTACCAGTTATAAATCTTTCATATAAAAACCAAATGGAAATTGTAATAGAATATTTTTCTCATGGAATGTAAGTTTTCTGAAAGAAGGAATGATTTCTTTTTTTGTTTTTGTTTTGGTCTGTAGCATAAGCAGCTGACACACAGGTAAGCATGTGATAAACACTTATTGAATGATTGACAGAACTAGGTTCAAATCCCTACTCAATCACTTACTGCCTGTGTGACTGAAAGTCACTTTATTTTTCTCATCCTCAATTTCCTTCTCTTTAAAATGAGAGTTGGACTTTCCACCTCCAGATAGAGAACTGACAGACTCAGAGAGTGGATTGAAGCATATTTTTCTCTTTATTTTTTTGCTTTTTCACTATGACATGATTAATGTGGAGATGTTTTACCTGACTTCATATGCATAATAGGCATCATATTTCTTGCCTTTTCAATGGATGGGGGGATAAGGTAGAGGGAGAGATTTTATAATTGAAAATAAAAACAAAAATTAAAATGTGAGAATTGGATTAGATAATCTCTTTGAGTTCTAAATCTATCATCCTGTGAATTATCAGCATAAACATCGTAGGTCATCATACCCTTGCAGAAGTAACCACACTGACCTCCTCATAAGCAGCATGTTCTGAGGATAGAACTCCCACTGGTCAATTCTTAGTCTGTTTCTGTGTTTTATCATTATGTGATGGCCTTTTTTTGGGGGGTGGGGAAGAAATACTGAAATAATAAGACAGATATGGGGTTTTTGCTTTCTTATGATTAGGCTTCTTTCAAACAAGGGTACTGGCATAGAGATGTTCATGGTAGCTGTGTGGAATAGAAATCACTGCCAGATCTTCAAAATCAGAGTCTGAGTCAGAGATCAGAAAAGGCCTTTATTCTTGTTGCTCAAGGGGTGTCAGCCAGGGAGTGCAAATTGTGGAAGCTTGCACACTTCTGTTATCCTAATCCTAATCCAGCCCACTCCCTTTTCTGGTCTCACCATTGGTCAGGGTGAGGTGGGCTCACAATCTCAAACTAATTGGGGCAAAGCAATCTCAATCCTTTATTACCATAATTATTCATGAATTAGTATCCTATCAGAGGACTGTGTTTTCCAATCCCTCATTATACACGAAATTTGGAGACAGCCAATTGGTTACAGTTGACAGTTTTTTATTATCATAGGTATTCATTTGACCCTTCTACCTAATCAGAAGGAAATATCCTTCAATGCCTTACTTGAGCATATCTACACACCAAATTTTGGGGGGCAACCAATGAGAAAAAGGCTAGTGCTATTTCCTTTAAGTTTTTTACCTCATTCTGGGTCTTGTGGAAACTTCACCCTTTGCTATCTCTCACAGTGGCTTTTCAATATCTGGGTGAGGTATAACTTCCTTGGTTTCTCTTAGCCCTATAGAGACACATGTGGCCTTGGACCTGATAGAATGGCCCTGGCAACATCATCACCATCGTTGCTAGCATTTATATAGTCCTTTAGGTTTGCAAAGTGCTTTATAAATATTATCTTATTTGGTCCTCCCAACAACACTGGGTGTGAGTGCTGTTTTATCATCCACATTTTTTGATGAGATGAGAAAATGGGCTGAAAGTAATTAAGTGATTTTCCCACAGTCACATAGCTAGGAAGGATTTGAACCTGTGTCTTCCTGACTCCCAATTCAGTACTCCATTCATTGTGCCACCTAGTTTTCTTAATAGACTTTGCCATTCTTTTGGATTCCAGATCTTCCTCCCCCTAGATCCAGTGCTCTTTCCACTGTATCCTGCCCCCTTCACCCCTCAGCTATTTGATGCTTAAATAAGGGAGGAGTCTTGTCAAGCCTGGGAAGTCATTGGGGATTTCCTGAAGGGTATATGTTTTCAAAGTAGGTTGACATTATTTCCCCAAGGTAGGTACCTTGGGGTGGTACAAGGTGGTACAAAGTGGTCAGGCTTGACCACCTAGATGCAGCTATAATAATTATTGGCCCTGGCTACATATTGTGTTCCTGGAGTCTTAATTAGAGCAAATTCAAGAAAGGGTTATATAACAAATATCACCTAGAGTGCCCTTTTACCTACTTTAACCACACATTCATTTGACCCTATTCATCATAAAGGTTTCCAAGACTTTTTTTTCAGTTATGCATAGAACCTTGAAATATGCATAAAATTTGCATATGCTTTCACCCCGTTCTTCTTGAAACTATCTTCTGGCTTAATTTCTGAGATACTGCTATTTCAGAGAGGTTTCCTTGCAGTTTACCAATAACTTCTCCTTATCATTTAATTTAATTCCTTCCACAAAAACTTCCCTAAAGTTCTATATACCACATAACAGGTTCTCTCTCTCTCTTCTCTCTGTCTCTCTTTCTCTCTCTCTGCATATATATGTCATAAATGTGTGTGTGTGTGTGTGTGTGTGTGTGCATGTGTAATCTACTGATTAATTAAAACTGTGGTCAAGAGAACATTTCCACAGAGTAACTGGAATCACCAACAAAAGAAATCAGTAATAACAGCTTGCATTTTCAAGATCTCTTAAACTTCGCAAAGCATTTCTTCTACCTGTGGGGTAAAATATTTTGATTCCCATTTTACTGAAGAGGAAACTAAGGCTCAGAAAGTAAAATGACTTGCCTTGAGTCACTCAGTAAGACCCAAGCACAAGAGCTTCCTGGCTTCAGTTTTTTCCACCATATAATCCTGCCTTTTTTATGGGACTTTTGCCAGTCTACATTTATTGCGTTAGATATTCTAAGTAGAGCCAGAAAAAGTTTGTTCAGACTTTAAGCCTTGTTTGCATATTCATGAGGATTTTCTAATAGACTCATCCCCTTGCAAGCTGCAGCTAATGAAAGCCCCACAGCATTTCATTACAAGGGTATTTATTTCCTCTCCCGAAAATCTACAGTAAATTTAAAATATTCCCTGAGACTGAGACGGTGATTAAAGCTTCTAATCTTTCCTGAGGCTAAACCAGTTGGGTTCTTTCTCTCCTTCATATTTTTGGTTTAGGACTTCACAGCATGAGTTTTCTTTTTGATTAGGCTTCCTAGACGTGAGCTCTATCCATCCTGACTCATACGTTTACTTCATGTAAACAGCTATGACAAACAACAGAAACACTCTGACTGGTGAGACAGACCAATGATTCCCTATACTCAGTTGGGATTTAGAGTTGGAAGGTACCTACCTTAGATATCATCTAGCCCAATTTCCTCCTTTTACTAATGAAGAGTTTGACGACTCTCCTGACACTTACAAGTACTAAGTGGCAGTTCTAAGATTTCATCCCAGGTCTTTTGGCTGCAAATCTATTCTCCAGTGATTTGAAGGGGATATCAGGTAATTAAATTCCACATTCAGCAATTGCCTACTCTGTTAAAATTGTTCTGATAATGTCACGTGGTTGTAAGTTACAGCATCCACAGTCTCTGAGGAATTAAAATTGCTAGTAATAAAAATATTATTTACTCACATTTTACACCAAGGTTAAGTGACTTTCTCAGTGTCTACAATTAAGTGAATTGGTATATATTAGCTAGGCAACTAGGCAATGCAGTGGATAGAGTGCTGGGCCTGAAGTTACAGACTCATCATCTTCCTGAGTTCAAACTGAGCCTCAGACACTTAGTACTAAGTCGGTTAACACTGTTTGCCTTACTTTCTTCATCTGTCAAATGAGCTGGAGAAGAAAATGGCAAAGCACTCCAGTATCTTTGCCAAGAAAACCCCCAAATGAGGTCACGGAGAATCAGATGTGACTGAAAAACAACTGAACCACATTAGGTGCTTAGTAATGCTTCTTGAACAAATGAATATTGAGCGAATGATTTATTATAAACAATGTTGAACATCATTGATGAGGTGCAGGCTCTGGGAGCCCCCTTGAGCTCTCCTTGAATCTTTGAGGTACAGGCTCTGGGAAACCCCTTGAAGTCTGATTAAATCTTCCCACTTGATGAAGCATTTGCAGAGGCCAAAGTTTTTCATTGTGGCTGGGCCCAAACCTCTGTTATACTAGCCTATCCTTCCATTGTTCATCTACTTCCCACCCTTGAGCCCATCAAAATATCAATTCACCCTTGCATTGACCTCATTAACTCCTCCTGAAGACCCTCCCCTGACCTCACTGACTCCTTCTGAAGACTCTCTCCAAACTCCTCCTCTAGACCACCCCTAGATTCCTCTGCATATAAGACCTCATCTACCCTCCATGTGATGTGAGAGTGCTGTGGAATGACTTGGCACAGACTTTCTCTGTAAGAGCGTCATAGAATAGCTTAGCACAGATTTACTCTGTGTCAGACTTACTCCATCCAGAGCAACCCTAACCCTAACCCTAACCTCTTCATCATTACAATTAATTAAACTTCCTTTTAGCTATTTATTTCATTACTTCAACATTGGAGTAGTTAGATGCAAAGCAATTAACCATAATAATGTTCAGTATTAAGTGTAACTCAAGTATTTACTTTTAATTATTTCACTATATTAAGTATCATAACTTTTCAGGAATTTCTTCTAAGTCTCCACCAGAATTCTTTTTTGATGTTAATTATATATATATGTGCTCTATCAATGAACTCCAATTTATTTAATAATTTTCCCATTATTGTACATTTAGGTTTATACATTGTGAAAAATTATTTCTAGACTCAAGATTTCTGCCGCCCCCAGGGGGGGGG
>CM053586.1:66180786-66208844 GCA_028646515.1 Pseudochirops corinnae | reverse complement strand
TCTATCTTTTTTTGTAGACCTCGGCTGGAAAAAAAATTCTCTTCTCTGTTACAATAGTGCTAAATGTCTTCTAAATTCTTGCATTAAAAAAAAAAGTCTTTGCCATGCCAGATCTCAAACTGTATTATAAAGAAGTAATTATCTAAACATTCTGGTACTGACTAAAAGTAGTAACAGTATCTAGTGTTTGTAGTAATCTAGTGTTTGATAAATCCAAAGATTCCAGTTTTTGGAACAAAAACTCAGTATTTGACAAAAACTGCTGAAAAAACTTGAAAACAATATGGTAGAAACTAGATATAGACTAACATCTCACACCATATACCAAGATAAGGTCAAAATGGGCACATAATTTACACATAAAGGTTGATATCATAAGCAAATTAGGAAAGCACAGAATAGTTTACCTGTCAGATCTAGAGATAAGGGTAGGATTTAGCATTACAGGATATAAAATGGATCATTTTGATTATATAAAATTAAAAAGGTTTTGCACAAACAAAATTACTCCCACCAAACTTAGAAGGAAAACTGAAAACTGGGGGAAAAATAATTTGCCCAGAGTCACATAGCTAATATGTTGTGGCATACGATTGTGATGATGGAGCACCATTGTGCTATGGGAAATAATGGGAGGAAGGGGATGACTTCAGAAAAAAAAAACCCAACATGACAGACCTATGTGAACTGATGCAAAGTGAAGTGATAAGAACAAGGAGATCATTGTGCACAGTAACAGCAACGTTGTAATGATTGACTATGAAAAACTTGGCTACTCTGATCAATACAATGATCCAAGACAATTTCAAAAGACTCATGAAAAAATGCTGTCTACCTCCAGAGAGAGAATTTAGGAACTCTGAGTGCAAATTGAATATAATTTTCTCTATTTTTTTTTGTTTTTATTTTAGAAATATGGCTAATATGAAAATACATTTTGGAGGATTTCACATGTATAACTGATGTCCTATGACTTTCCCCCTCAGTGCAGGGAGGGAGAGAGTGGTAAGGAGGGAGAGAATTTGGAACTCAAAATTTAAAAAGAAAAAATGTTAAAAATAAGTAATACATTTTGAAGAAAAGATTCAGTCTGCTGAATTTTCTAGATCCGTGTGGAGGAGTTTTGAGGTAAAGCTCAAATGTGCTTTTGCCTACTACTCTGCCATCTTGAGTCAACCTCCCTTTCTTGCTAATGCTCTTTCCTTTTATACCACACTCTCTGCTTGGGATCAAATGATCAGTGTATTAGCTGTGTACCTACTATGTGGAAAGAACCTTAATATAGCCCTCCTTTTTTCACCCTTCCTTTGGCAGATTCCAACAAAAAGCTGACTATACTCTTCTCCCTCCTCTTTCACTTCTCAACTGAAGCTGCCCTCTCCAAAATTACCAAAGATATCTTAGTTGAAAGACCTTACACTCTAATCCTTCTTTGAAGCCTTTTTGACACGGTCAACAACTCTCTCTTGGATATTCTCTCCTCCCTGGATTTTTAATGATGTTTCTCAATCTACTTTGCAGCCTTGTGATCTATATTATATCCCCTAATTCCATGTGTTCCCCAAGGCTCCATTCTAGATCGTATTCTCTTGCATCTTTAGGCTGTCTCACTTGTTGACCTCATTAGCTTCCCATGAGTTTAATGATTTTTTCTATGCAGATGACTTCCTGATCCATATTTCCAGCCTAAATCTCCTTCCTTAATTCTAGTCTCACATCACCAACTGCCCAACAGACATTACAAAATGAATTTGCCATAGACATCTCAAGCTCAGCATGGCCAAAACAGAACTCACTATCTTTTCTTTCTGTCCTCACGGCCTTCATTGAAAATCCTTTTCTATCAAAGACACTACCATCCTTTTAGGCTTCTAGGCTCTTATTATCATGAAGGGAAAGATGATAAATTTGGTTTTAGAGTTGAAATTAATGGCATACCATTCAAACTGAAGACATTTGGAAACATGAGACTGGAGCAAGGGAAGGAAGTTAATGCAGGGGATCCAGAATTGGAAGTTATCTACATAAAAAATGATAATTGAAAACAATTGACTAAGTCCTACAACAGTGAAAGTGTTCAGAAAGTAGACAAAAGAGGTAAGTTCTGAATCTCCAGGAATGAAGAAGGAAGAGGAACTAGCAAAATATATAAAGAAAAACAAGGGGAAATTCAATGACATTGGCCCTAAACAATAAATGGACATTGATTAGTGCCGACTAAAAGATTAAAGACATTTTCAAAAGTGTATTATACCTTAACATTTATATAAAGAGGTTTGTAGTGTAAAGGTAGAAATATGTGCTTTCAAAGAGGTCTAAGACTTTCCTAAGCTTTCTTAAACGGCTTTTGGACACAACCTGATTACCCGACTTAAAAATCAAAGCTTTTAATATCAGTGACTTTTAATAACTTCTGTGAGATTTGGCATTTCAATTGTGTGACCTTTTCTCAAAAGCAGCAAAAGAAGTCATTTCCCACCTACAATTGATTCACATAAACTCATGTCAACACAGCACAATGCAATGACGTAACAATTTTTTAAAAAAAGATTTTGCAAAGTGTACTTCTATATGAAGATTTGAATGGTCATTCCACTGATGCTATGGGTAGGTCCTTGTTTTATGTAGAGCAGTTCAAATCTGGCCTATAAAGTCATGTTAGTAGCTCATCACAATGCAACCAGGAGATGGAGATATATTTGCTAACTCAAATCTGAAAAGGCACTAGGGAGGTAACGAATAGTGTAAATTGTGTCTTGAATTGGAGAGATAAAAACTTAAGAGTAGAATAACAAGAAAAGTATTATCCCATCATGAGAAACCTTGGAAGCTATTCATATAGCACTGGGGCCCAGATTGCCTTGTCAAGTCATATTGTTTTGGTGCTTTTCAATTGGATTTCTGTTTTTGTGTGTGTCTGTGTATTTAATCTGCCAAAATAGATAGTTCCTTGAAAGCAGGAATCCTATGGTATGGTTCTTTCCATCTCCTGCACTCTTCTCATGACATTAATAAGGTATACAATAAAAGTCTATTGAAGAAATGGGTTTCCTTCGTATAGCTTAATTCTGAAGTTGTTTCCCATTATCTTGTACTAGCAATGTTACATTTTCATCAAAGATGTAGTGATTAAGAAAGTTCTCCAAAGTTCAATTACATTCACAGGCTATATTTGCTTGGGTCACAACCACCAGCCCCAACCACTTGCAGATCCCTATTTCACCCTGAGGAGAAGGAACACATCTGCTAATCCTCATTCATCTATAGAAAGAAGGGTGTTGAAAAAAACCCGCTAGACAGTGGACAGTTTTTTAAGATCAAGAAATAGAAGAGTTTAGAGATCACCTAGTCTAGGAGTTCTTAACTAGACATCCATGAACTTGTTTAAAATATATGCATATATTTTATATAGTTATGCATATAATAAATGTGCCATATTTATATAAGTACATAAAATTATGTATTTATAAAATACATATACATTATTTTCTTTATAATAAATATAAAATGCTATAAAATATATTTATAACATAAATATGTTTGTATATACATATAAATGTGCATATATATTACACATACACTGCAATTCAACATGTACCACATACTACCCTGACCCTCATTTTCTAGAAGCCAGGTATGTTATATTTCTTCTATCCTCCAGCATTTTCCAGTACCCTTAATGGTGGTTGGGATATCTAGAATCTCTGCCACAAGAATTTTATCAGTGTAGGGGACTTTTTGCATGAAAGTTCCATTTAGCCACTAACAGTCAAACAAGGTTTTGCAAGGAACTATTTACTCAAAGATATAATGAGAAATATAAAATATAAAAATAATTATATAAATATAATGAGAAAATATAAAAACCCCTACCTTGTGCCACCTTTGTGTCTAGGGAGGGTGGTGGAATTAGATTCTTAAGGTGGTTCCTATAGGACCCAGTCTCAGTTTGAAGTCCATTCCTTTTTCCCTTCAGGCTAGAGCATCAGGCACCATGGTTTCACTGGGCTTCCCTGCCAATCTGGCTGAATGCACCATACTACCTAATGGTTCCAAGGTCATTATGATTTGAACTTTTGGGTTAGATGGGGACCACCCCCCGCACCTGAAACTGGGGAAAAAAACAAAATAAAACAGAAAAGAGACAAACATATCAGTCTATTTCTTGGAGCTAGGGTAAAAGAGGGAGCAGGTGAAAGAAATTTGTTCTCTCTCTCAGTAGTTTATATCTAACTGTAGTTATTTCAAAGCAGATTCAGGCTGCTGAGTAGCAGAATGGATCACTCAGAAGATCTATTTAGGGTTTTGGGTCTGTAATGCCATGTACTAGCAGCTTCCCAAAAAAATGCTACTGTGAACAGCTTTTAGGATTCTGATTACACAGTATAGTGAACCCTCCATTTATTCCATTACAAATCAAGGCCAACATTCACAATATATCACAATATAATATTCACAACATTCCATCTTATCACAGAAAATCACAATATGGTATTCATAACAGCTTAACATTAGAATGGCCACATAGTTTTCACTACAGTGGCCACAATATTTAGAACCAAAAACCAAAGAATAATCATCTGGTTTCCCTAAGGGGGAAACCCTCCTTACTCAATCATTCAATCAATTCACAATACAATAATCAATCTTCCACTCATGGGGCAATTATAGATTAACTTAATCAGTCACTTATCTAGCAATCAGTCACTAAATACAATCATTGGAAAATTACACAAACCCTCCACCCCTCGGTGTCTAGTAAACTTCAATTTCATCACTCGTTCAATATCCAAGGAGAGGCCTTTTCTTCTTCTTGACTCAGGGTGTTCTCTCAGTTTGCCTGGATCCCCTTCCATGGTCCCAGCTCCTCCCTGAATCCACCAAACAGTCACCTGGATTCAGAGGCAGACAGCTCTCAGGTTCTCATCTAGTCCTCCAGGCAGTTCTTGTTACACACTGAAGTTCACAGGGTCCAGTGCATCTCAAAACCTTCACAACTTCTGTTGCCAGGAACTCACAGATCAACCAAGTCATAAACCAACAAAGGCTTATCCTAGTCATGCTTCTTCACTCCTCCAGCAGTTTGGCTGGCCCTAGGACGCAGGAGAAATCTCAACTTTCCAGGTGACCTTCATCAGATTCTGGTCTCATAGAAAACTCCAACTCAGTTTTCAATCCAGCAGCCCCGCTCCCAGATGCTGGGACAATCCTGCATCCTCCACCAGGAGCCACTAGGAAGAAAATTCTTGACTCTGTCTGTCTGTCCTCTGGAGCTCTTCTTAAATACACATACTGGCCTCTTGTCTCAGCCAAACCCTCCTGCCACATCAGCAACAGGAGACAGAGTTCACACCCTCTGTTCACACAGGAGACAGAGTTCACACCCTCTGCCTCTTTCACAGAAGTACTTAGCCCTTAGTTACTAAGGACCTGCTAAATTAATTATCATTACAGGTCCTAGCCCTGTTTCAGCAGCTGGCCAACAATATACAGTCAGCCCCTCTACCCAATGTCCTGTCCTTTGTTGGAAACGTCCCTTCCTTTTTCTAGAATGTCTTCTCCCTGTCCTTCTAGGCCAAATCCCATTTCTGGCCCATCCCCAGTACCTCTATACCAGAGACGAGAAACCAATCTTGTGGAAAAGATGAAGATACAACCTAACCAATAAAATGATTAGATGTATTTGTAACAGGCTAAATGGTCTGAGCTAAAGAGTAGCCATTAATGATCCCATGTCCAGTTGGATGAATGTCTCCAATAGTGTCCCAGAGATTAATGCTTGAGTCTATATTTAATATTTTTATTAATGATTTGGAAAAGGGAACAAATGACATCTCTCTCAAATTTATGAGTAATGCAAAGCTTAAACAGGGTTACTAACACACTGCATGAGTAAGTCCATAAAGAATTTGACAGGCAAGAAAATTGGACTGAACCTAATACAATGATCTTTATTTTATTTTTTAATTAATAATTTTTTTTTCTTTTTGGAGGGGGGGAAAGTATGGCAATTGGGGTTAAGTGGCTTGCCCAAGGTCACACAGCCAGTAAATGTTAAGTGTCTGATGCTGGATTTGAACTCAGGTCCTTCTGACTCCAGGGCCAGTGCTTTATTCACTATGCCACCTAGCTGCCCCATAGTTGATCTTTAATAGAAATGAATAAAAAATCTTACATTTGAGTTCAAGAAATTTATATCACAACTACAAGGTGAGGAAGAGAGGAAGGAATGGCTGGAATGCAGTTCATCATTTTAAAAATATCTGGGAATTTTAGTCAACTAGAAATTCAACATGAGTCAATAATGCTATTTGTTGTTGATGTTGTTGAGTCATTACTGTTGTACCTGACTCTTCATTAGCCCATTTGAGGTTTTTCTTGGCAAAGATACTAGGGTGGTTTTTCATTTCCATTTCCTTCTCCAGTTCATCTCACAGGTTAGAAAACTGAGGCAAACAGGGTTAAGTGACTTGCTCAAGGTCATACTGCTAGCATCTGAGGACAGATTTAAACTTACAAAGATGAGCCTTCCTGACTCTGTGTCTGGTACTTTATCCCCTGCACCACCTAGTTTCCCTTCAATAATGTAACCAAAATAGCCAATTCATTTTTGGGTTGCGTTGAGAGGCGTTGTTTCTAAGAATAAAGAGTTGATGATCTTGCTTTTCTCTGTCCTAGACAGATCACCTTTGGAATATTCAGTTCTGGCCACTACATTTTAGAAAGGACATTGATAAGTAGGAGAATAAGCAGAACAGTGAATGGCCTGGAGTCCAGTCATGTCATAGTCTATTGGAGAAAGTGTGGGTGTTTGCTATGGAGACAAGGCTTTTGGAAACAGAATAGCCATCTTCAAATACTTGAAAGTCCATCAGGGCAAACAGAAATTCGATTTGTTCATGTGAGATTCCACCTGATTTTCTAATCTGTCTAAATCTTTATGCATCTTAAGTGGGTTAGTGATCCCTCTTGGTTTTGTGTCATCTGCAAATTGGATAAGGATACCATTTATTCTTTTTTCTCTACATCACTGACAAATGTTTGGCCCCAGAGGATAGAAATAGGATCAAGGAATGGAAGTTATAAAGAGGTAGATTTAGGCTTCATGTAAGGGGAAACTTCATAATGATCAGAGATAGCCCAAAGTAAAATGGACTATCTATAAAGATAGCAGGGCTAGAGTGGGTTGTGTTCATTGGGTGTCTATATTAAATTCATCACTAATATTGCAGGCCATCAGGAAAGGGAGGCCACCAAGTTGCCTGAGGAGAGGCAAACAAGCCCAGGTTAAAAATGGATCAGGTCTGGAGTAACTCCAGAACTTCTAACCCAAGCAAGATAGGGAGAACCAATTTCTCTCATATCTATCTATGTATCCATATTATCTATCTATCTTTCTTTCTATCTATCTATCATCTACCTATCTATCTATCATCTATCTATCTAATCTATTTATCTATCATCTATCTATCTGTCTATCTATCTATCTATCTATCTATCTGTATATATCCTGAGATATATACAAAGGCTGGATGACCACTTTTGGGATTTGTCAGAGCAGTTATTCTTTTTTTCAGGTATGAGTCCAATTAGAGGTAACTTCAGACTCTGAAATTCTGTGATTCTATGTATCTAGCTTAAGCAAGAACTCCTTATAAATCCTGATGTTGTAGCAATTTTTTTTCTAGGTCCCTTTCAGTGAATTCAAAATTAAACCATAATAATTGTACAGATTAGTCATGCAATAAAGGCAAGAAAACTTACTTCCCTATCTGATTCATGTTCTGTACAACAAGCCACAGGTACTGTAAAATGAAGAACCACTAGACAAGGTCAGGAGTCCCATGTTCTAGACTAGGTCCTGACATATATGCCACTAAAATGAACTACATGAACTTCATTCAACAAACATTTTTTAAGTTTCTTCTATTTGCCTTGAATTGTTCTAGGTGCAATAACAAAACCATCCCTTGAATTCAAGAAACTCAGATTTCGTTGGGATGGGGAAGGGGAGAAAAGTTGGGAGAGACAACATGAACACATAAGTGAATATAAAAGAAATGCAAATTAATTTATGGAAGATAGGACACTAATAAATAATGAGAATCAAACTTGGCCTTGTGTAGGACTTAGCCCTTGAATCTTACAGGACATTAGGAATGCTGGAAGGCAAAGCCAAAGACAGAATGTGTTACAAAGATGGAGGAGAGCCTGAGCAAGGCACATGGACAGGAAATGGAATGTTGTGAACAAGCAAGGAACAGCAAGTTGGCCAGTTTGGCTAAATCATAGAATGCATGAAGGAGAGTGAGTGCTGTGTAATAAAACTGAATATGCTGACTAACGTGATGCTGTAGGGAGTTTTAAATACCAAATAGAGAAATTTTATGAGATTGAGAAAAAAGCTAATGTGAGTCATTTCGGGACCCATAAACTCAAATTAAGATAAATACCTCTGAGAGGCAGAGGGAACATTTGGGAAAGGAAGTATGGGAAAGGGACTTTACTGAGACTTAGACATTACAATAGATCTTATATCTCTGTAAACATGAGCCAGATGAAAGGGGTGTAGATTTGACTGGAGGGGAAAAAAGAGTAGCTTATGGGATAATGTGTGACAAAAACAAGGGAGAGAAAGGAGACTTCTCTCCCTAAACTGAAATTAAAAAAAGAAAAAAGTGTCATGCAGTGGTTGGGGCCACAGGGAGAGAAGACTGACTCCTAATCCTATTTCATCTGAGGTTAGGAATCACCATTGCCTTCTAAAATAAAAATCCAGGTGAAAATCCATCAAAATGAGCTTCCGTGAATGGCTATTTGTAATCCCATTTTCAAAGAGGAGTGTTGGGAGGACAGTTACAAATGAATTACTAATTTCCTGTGGAAGATGCCTTACACACGATCACTCAATAATGTTTTGGGGATGAATGAGTGAGTAGATTATCCTCAGATTAATAAATAGGCCATATGCAGTTTTGTTTGGATGTAAGCATCCAGAAAATAGCCCCTGCATTCTGTCAGATCACCATGGAAACCAAATGCGAGTAGTTAATGTTACCATGGGTAGAGGAGACAGCCATGTAGAAGGAAAAGGAAAGTAAACCTAAAATAGCCCCTCTCTCAAACCCACTTGTCTTCCTTATTCTCTTGGATGGAAGAGGAACCGAAGTGTGAAAGACTGAATCCTGCAGCGAGGGATGGGGACAGAGTACTTGTCCCAGGGCTCACAGGTTAAAGTGGCATGCATTTAAAAGCAACCCAATTTTTTTGGAGCCTGTTGATCCTGACAAATCCCCTTTAACAATTTATCAGGCAAAGAGTTATTTTTAGAAGGCAGCATTTTGTATCTTAATTGAAGCACATCAGCATGTTAGAGCTGCCATGACAATTTTGCCCATCTCTCATGAACTGTCAAAGTGAATAAACAAATCAGAGTTGTTTTCCCCAGCCCCAGTGCTCCAAGGGCTGAAAGAATTCCCAGAGACCTGTGGGAGATAAACACATGCCACAGGGAGAATCATCTTCCTCCTTCTTTATCCTTTTTGCTTACTGCTGGAGAAACAAGTCTAACTGCTTATAATTACAGATGATGACTAAAAAGGCAAATTTAAAGTAACATTGAATTTTGTATCATTTCTTTATAGACAACATGATGTATACACTTGAGGTTTGTCTTTTTTTAGTGGAAAACTTTTTATTGTAGGTGGAGTGGGACAGCTGGACACAGGTTAGATGGTTACAATTTTGTTTGCAATATCTAAAGCATTGTAGTCTGGAGCAAGTCAGACTTAGGCCTTCTCTCCATCAAGCTGGATCAGTGTGCTGATCTTGGCCATGATAATGTCATACAGCTTCTTTATGGCCTGCTTGATCTGATGCTTGTTGGCCTTGACGTCCACAATGAAGACTAGGGTGTTGTTGTCCTCAATCTTCTCCTACTGTTAATTCAAGGATTTAACAGGCAATTTTAGAGCTTCTGGAACTGAACCGTAGAATTTAGGAAGGATCTTAGCAATCATCTACTCAAACCTCATCATGTCAGAGATGAGAAACTGAGCCACATAGTGAAATTCCTTGCCTAGCATTGTATTGTTAAAGGATGCATCAGTCCAGTAGCCACTCTGAAATGCATCTAGGATTGCTAGAAGTGACAATCCTTTACTCAATTATTCTGAGCCAGAAATACTGGTACATGTCTATAATCCCAGCTACCTGGGAGGGTGAACGTGGAAGATTTCTTAAGCCTGGAAGTTCAGGGCTAGATTGGGCTATATTGATTGGGTGTCTATATTAAATTCATCACTACTGTATGGGATGAGTGAAAACTTCTCAATCTGAGGTAGTTAACTTTCCCTTCCCCCCCTCCTCCATTGCTGCTGTCAATCACTTTTATCTTCCTTTGTCTATTTTCCCACCTTGGTGGGAACCTTCTCCCCCCTTCCATTCTTGTGTCCTAGTTGGGGAAGAATTTGGTCATCTGCCTCTCCACAAGTGAGAGAGGAGACAGTCAGGAAAGGAGGCTTGACTAAGTTAAATTATGAATTTTTGCCCTGTCTTTTGTAACTTGCCTCTTCTCCATGATGAGTCATGGGGAAGACCGCTTTCTTGTCCCAGGGAAGAGAATAAACTCCTGTTCTTATCCTAAGAGATCTCTGTGTTTCTTTTTTCACTAAATTAAGGACGAAGGGTATTTTTCATCCCAAATATACTATTGTAGGCCACCAGGAAAGGGAGACCATCAAGTTGCCTGAGGAGAGGCAAACAAGCCCAGGTTGAAAATGGATCAGATCTGGAGTAACTCCAGAACTTCTAATCCAAGAAAGATAGGGAGAACCAGTTTCTCTCATATCTATCTATGGATCCATATTCTCTCTCTCTTTTTCTCTCTTTCTTTCTCTCTCTCTCTCTCTTCCTTTCTATCTATCTGTGTATATCCACATTCAACACGTTCTCATTTCTACTTGCCTAAACTGTTTTTATATATTTTTAATATCACAAAAATAATTACAAGAAGAGTTTCACTATTCTTCCAGACTAAATACATTAGAGTATGTGTTTGATCCATTATTCTATAAGGAATTTCATTTAAAGTTACCTGAGTTCAGATAGTAGACAAAACTGAAGCAAGTGATAGCAAAAATGAAAGCAAAATTAGCAAAAAGCAAAAGACAGTCAAGTCTGTACAATAAACTAGAAAAAGGGAAAACAAGATAAGAGAATAAGTATTTATATAGTGTCTACTATGTGCCAGGCATAAAACTAAACATGCATCTCATTTGATACTAGTTAAGAAATTATGAGGGCAACATGAGCAGATCTTGAGAAAAGAGATCAATTCAGAGAGGGACATACTATTCCACAGACCTTTGGAATGAGAAGGGACTTTAGAAATATGAAGTTTCAGAAAAGGAGGGGAGGGAATATGAATTTACTCTGTGCCAGATAACGTGCTAAATGTATTACAAATATTATTTCATTTGGAATTTTCATTTCATTCACAATCCTGGGAGATAGATGCTTTTATGACCCTCATTTTACAGTTGAGAAAACTGAGGCATAGAGAGGTTAAGTGAGTCACTTGGGATCACGCAGCTGATAATATCTGACATCAAATTTGAATGCAGGTCTTCCTAACTCCAAGCCCAGGACTTAATCAGCTGAGGCACTGGAGCAAGATAAAACCCTTAAGCTTTGAAAGAAGTCCTGTTATTTCACAATATATACCAAAATCAAATCAAAATAGGTGTATGATTTAAACATAAAGGGTGATACCATAAGCCTATTAAGGAAGCATAGAATAGTTTACCTGTCGTATCTATGGATAAAAGAAGAATTTATGACCAAACAAGAGATGGAGAGCATTACAGGATGTAAAATGGATAATTTTGATTACATTAAATTGAAAAGGTTTAGCATAAACAAAACCAATGCAGCCAAGATTAAAAAGAAAACAGAAAACTGGGCGGGGGGGGGAACGTTATAGCAAGTTGGTTTTTTTTTTTTGACAAAGTTCTTATTTCTCAAATAAATAAAGAAGTGAGTCAAATTTATATGAATCATTCTCCAGTTGACAGATGATCAAAGGATATGGAGAGGCAGTTTTCAGACAAAGAAATCAAAGCTATCTGTAGTCAGATTTTTAAAAATGCTCTAATCACTATTGATTAGAGAAAAGCACATCCATCATATTGGGTAATAGGATGGGAAAGGAAAATGATAAATATTTTACGGGATGTGGCAAAATTGAGAGAGGGAAAACTGGTGGAGTTGTGAAGTGATCCAATCATTTTGGAGAGCAATTTTGGAACTATACCCAAAGGACTATGAAACTGTGCAAGCCCTTTGGACTCAGCAATATCACTACTAGGTCTGCATCCCAAAAAGATTTTTTTTAAAAAGAAAAGGGGAAAGGACCTACTTGTACAAAAATATTTATGGCAGTTCTTTTTATGGTGGCAAAGAATAGGAAATTTAGGTGATGCCCATCAATGGAAGAATGGTATAAATCTCACCTGGTTATTGTGATCTTTGTGATATATTGCTGTCATCTCTTTACTAGCATTAATTCAAAATTTTGCATTAAAGTTCATTAGAGAAATTAGTTTATAGGTTTCTTCATTCGGCTGTCCCTGATTGAGGTATCAAGCCAGATTTCTGCCATAAAAGAAATTTGGTAGGACTCTCTATATTTATTTTTTTCAAATAGTTTAAGTAGTATTGGGATTAATTATTCTGTAAATGTTTAGTAGAATTCACTTACAAATACATCTGAACTTTAAGTTTTTTTTTCCTTTGGGGAGATGATTTATGCCTTATTTAGTTTCTTTTTCTAAGATAAAACTAAGTATTCTATTTTCTTTTTTGTAAATCTGGGCAATTTTCTAAAGATTTTCTAAAGATTTGTAAAGATTCTTATATTTCATTTAGATATCAGTTTTACTTGCATTAAATTTAGCAAAATAGCTTCTGTTAATTGCATTATTTCATCTTCATTAGTGGTGCACTCATCCTTCTGCAGTTTTTAATGCTTGTAATATGATATTCTTTCTTTTAAAAAAATCAAATTAACCAATAATTTATCTTTATTTTTCATAAAATATGCTCCTTGTTTTATTCATTATTTCAATGGGATTTTTTTTTGCTTTCAATTTTATTGATCTCCCCTTTGATTGTCAGGATTTCTATGTTGCTGTTTAATTGGTTTTATTTTATTTTAATTCAATTTAATTTAATTTCTAAACTTGTATTCTTTTTACTTTTTTTGGGAGGGATGCTCATGTCATAGATTTTTTTCTTTTTATCTTTTATGATGTAAGGATTTAGAGTTATAAATTTTCCTCTAAGTACTTCTTTGCCTCCCACAGATTGCTATGATTAGTCCTTTGACCCACTCACTCTTTGGGATTAGATTATTTGGTTTCCAGTTAATTTTTTCTATTCTTCCACTGCCCTTCATTGTATGTAATTTTGATTGCATTATGGTCCAACAGGAGTGCTTTTAATATCTCTGCATTTTTGTGCAGAAATATGTGGTCATATACATAGTTATATACTGTTGAGAAAAAGGTATACTCCTTTTTATTCCCTTTCAATTTTCTCCAGAGCTGTATCATATTAAACTTTTCCAAAATTCTATTCATCTTAATTTTTTTTTATTTTATGGTAAGATTTATGTAGTTCTGACAGCAGTAAACTAAGGTGTCCTACTTAGAATAGTTTACTTTTTATTCTCTCCTGTGATTCACTTAACTTTTCTTTTAAGAATGTGAATGCTATGCCTTTAGACTATGCAGTATATCTTTAGTATTGCTATTACTTCATTGTTTACAGTACCTTTCAGCAAAATATCTTTTTTTAAATTATCACTTTTAATTAAGGACATTTTTTCTTTTGATTTATCTAAGATCATGATTGCTACCCCTGCTTTTTCTGCATCAGATAAAGCATAATAGATTCTATCATGGCCCTTTATTTTAACTCTCTGTGTGTGTTTGTTTCAAGTGTTTTTGTCTTGTAAACAACATATTGTTTGATTCTAGTTTCAAATTCACCGTGCTATCCAGCTCCTTTTTATAGTTGAGTTCATCCTATTCACATTTATGATTTCTAACTGTATTTGCCTCCATCCAACTTTTCAATCTTTTCCCCTCCTCAAATGTCTGTTTTGTTACTGACCACTGCCTGCCTTAATCTGCCTTCCCTCTTATTACATACACCTTTTCCCCTTCTCTTAACCCTTTCTCTCCTACTTCCCTGTTGGTTAAGATAAATTTTTTATACTGAACTGAATTTGTGTGTGAATTCTTCCCTCCTTTAACCAGTTCAGATGAGAATGAGGTTCAAGTATTGCCTCCCCCCTCAATGATTCTCCCTCCATTGTCAAAACTCTTCCTTGTATACCTCCTTTATGTGAACTAATTTTTCCCATTCTTCCTTTCCCTCCCCCTTTTCCCAAGGTATCCCTCTTTCTCAGCCTTTCATTTTTCTTTTGAGATCAACCCCAACATAAGAGTCTCACACCCATGTCCTCTAAGTAAACTCTACTACCCTGATGATAATAATAGTTCTTTAATACTGTATACTGTTTTCCTGTCATTACTAGATTAAAGATGGAGAAGACAAAGAAATATCTTCTTTTCTGAAGAAGCTGTCACTTTTAATACCAATTTGATGTATGTTATCTTATTGCATGTTGTCTCATTGGATCCTCACAATAACTTTGTGAGACAGAAGCTATTATTATGCCTGTTTTATAGATGATGAAACTGAGGGACAGGTTAAGTGACTTGACAATGGTGATACGGCTAGGAACTGTCTGAGGCCAGTTCTGAACTCAGGTCTTCCTGATGCTAAGTACAGAGTTCTTCCTCATTGTAAGCTGCCTCATGAAGGAGACTATCGAGAGAAACTGAATGATATGGGATTGTGTTTTCACTGGTTAAGAGAAGATAGTTATAGTTACATCTATAGTTTGAGGTGATCTGAGAGTGACATTTCTCATAGTGAAAACTGTAAATAATTATTTATGTCTTTATGTTATCATTGCTACAGTCAACTGTATAGCTAGTACTTCTGGTGTTTCTTTAAACCTAAGTGATTAGTGGTTTTAATAAATAAGCAACTGTTTATGAGAAAAAGGTTTCTCCAATTTATTAAATAAATAATATTTAATGAAGGAGAATACATTTTTATTAATTACTGAGAAAGTATCTAGAATTACCTCCTGGATCTTCTTATAGTTTGAGATGTGATTTAAAAGTGAATGCGGCCAATCTCCAAACTCTTAAACTTTCTATATTGATGTATGTTAAATCTTCTGGATATTTCTCGTTAAAGATGATACTGGTCTGAATTTTTTAGGCCTTGGAGAATATTAAAATACCTCCTCTGTTAGGTTCATGATTACACAAAAGACTGATATAACAACCTGTCCAGAAAAAAAATTTAAAGAATGAAAAATATCTATTATCTAGACTGACAAGAAATTAGATGGTCATGACATTAAGTTAATATTCTGGTACATATAAGGATAGGAATTATAGATGATGGTTTGGGCCCAGAATTGAACAGGAGGAAGAGAAAGGGTTACACTGCATTTGGAAGGTTTGTGGTACTTTCAATGATGTACTTTCAAGATCCAAATCTTTTATACAAGATTTCTCTCAGCAAAGCTGTATAGTTTTGAATTTCTGAACACTACAATCTTCCAAGATAAAAACTGAAAAGGTGGATCAAAGTGGGCTAAAGCTTATTTCCAATAATGACCCACATGTAAGAAATAGTATGTATGATAGGAAATGTATGATAAGGAAAGGAAGTGGGCCAGTCAAATAGCAAGAGGAAGGGATAATAGAAGGATATCCCTCATATTATATAACTCCATGTCCTCCCCCCAAATATTAAAAGATCCAAAGGAATGTTTCCAGAATATTGCACAAATTCCCTGTGGAAGATCTATGGGAGAGTATGGACAAAAATTACACAGAATGAAATGAATACTCCATTGGTGTAGATCACAACCCATTGAAGTACTGTGACCAGTACGGAAGTTGTTCTAAGAAAACAATGTAATAAATTGGTGCTTCTATAGAGAAAACCATTCTGAGGCCTTCTGACTATATCTCCTCAAACACCTTGTCATTTTTACATCTTTGTTTGAGTAACTATTTCTTCTGCTTGGCTTTCCTTTTTTCCAGCAACTGTCTCAGGTGGCTTCCCATGTTCCAGGTACTCAACCATCCCATAGGTCACCACTGACAAAATCAATACCCCAAGTACTATATATAGCTTGATATTGACACACAAAAATGTGCTGTATCCAAAAGCAATGACAAATCCAAGGGACTCCCAAAGGCGGTAATTGGCAAAAGCAGCTTCCTTGTTCTTCACAAATAAAACTCCATAGATGGCTGCAAGGGAAAAAAAGAAAGGAATGATAAATTTGTCCTGAGACCATGCCTTTTTATTATTATTTCTGAGACTAGGGACCCATACATCACTGTTCCCCAAATATTTCCAACAAAATGTTTATTTTTTAAAAAAATAAATCTTCCATTTTGGTACTAGAGCTAAAACAAATTACTATTATGTGTTCAAGTTATTTTTCTATGTCTCTCTAGAAGTGAAAAATAATAGTGGGTTGTTATTAACTCATTATTATATGGGTCAAATATAATATTTCAAAAGCAAGGACAAACAAAAGAAGCAAGAATAACATTTAGCAGCATTTATCCATTCATTCACAGAAAAGTTCAAGAATGACCCATGTGTGTTCCAATTCTGTTTAAGAGCTCTGAATTCCCTTTATCTAATCATAATCTTTATCTTTGCATCTTTCCCTATGCTTTATGACCCAGCATCTTTTGTGCCCAGCAACAGTTTTAATGGTTAAGCATGCATTTAATTACGCATGCATATATATATTATATTGCTACCCTTCAAAAAAAAGTCATATTCTTAAAATAATGTCTCATTTTCCATAGAAGATTGCTAGCAGTGCTAACTGCTAATTTAAGATAAAGGAAGTAAGCATGTGTTCTTACTCATCAGAAATCAAGATGAAATTCTTCTATGGAATGGTAAGGAGTACCTATTACAGTTTAGGGCTCTCATAGCTTTGTCAAACTGAGTCCTTGTTTTGAAAGCAAAAATTAAACCAACATCTATCTCAGAGGGTCAGTTGACACTACAGAAAAGTATTAGTAGAATTAAGAGATCAGTTCCATGAAAAGGGAGGCACCAAGAACGTTGTTTAGTGTCTTATGTGTATCCTAAGACCACCAAAATTGATGGATAAGAATCTTGTAACTCTTTTAAACTTTCCTCTTTGAAATGTTGTGATGATTCCTAGCTCATATCCACACCATCATTTATTCTAGGGAAACCCTTAAAACCCCTGAAGAAAAGTTTTTCTATTATTTTTAAAGGATAGGACAAGGAATAAAAGAAAGAACTGTGTTCTCTCTGAAAGGTTACAGTGGTTTGAAGGGAACCAGCTTTAGAAGAATAATATTGACTGCTAGCAGCCGGAAGAGGACATCAGGTTATCTTGTGAAAGTCATTTTAAGTTCCAAAAACAGTCAAAAATGACTAGGAGAGGTAGGTCTTCACTTTTTAAATAATAATAATAACATTAGCTAGCATTTCTAATGCTTAAGAATTTGCAAAGTTATTTCATATGATTTCATTTGATCCTCAAAATAAACCTATGAAGTAGGTGCTATTATCATCCCAATCATCCCCATTATCCTAGCCTCTAGGTTCATTGGACATTATTACACACACACACACACACACACACACTGTGATCCAAGCACTCTGTTCTTCACACATGGCATTCCATCTCCCTTCTCACCTGCTCCTTATAGAATCACTCTCTTCCTTCTCATCACAGCTCAATCCCCAGTCTCTACATGAAGCCCTTTCTGAACATCCCAACTGCTAGTGCCTTCCTTGCCTAATTACTTTGTTTTAACTACCTTGTATTTTTTTTTTTAGTATTTATTTTCTTCATCTATTTTCTGTACGTACTTATATAGGAACTTCTTGTTTCCCAGGTACAACCTAAGCTAGTCTGGGGGTCATTTCACTCTTTATATTTGTATCCCCAAGGTCTAACACAGTGCCTGACACCCACTAGGCATGTAATAAATGCTCACTGATGGGGTCATTGTGGCATTATCAGCTGTGCCCTCCCTCTTGGAACCCTCCACAGTCTTTATAGTCTGAAGGTGAAGAAGCTAGAGAATGATACTTACCATTGGTTTGTGTCTGCAAAATAGCATCTGCCACGCCCCAGAGGCCAGGAAATATGAAGAATACTACCATTTGATTGGGGTGGGGCTTCCATAGCAAAAGGGAGATGATGCAGGAAATGTGTATCACTGCAGCTATGAGTTTGGAGATAGAGGGAAAATATAAAAGGGAAACAAATGATCACTGGAAATCAGTTAAAGAACAGGAAGTGGAATTTAGATGTGCAGAAGGAACTCATTCCTTGATCTTAAAATGTCCAATTTTCCTTCGATAAATGATCTGGTTAATGCATATCCATTTCACTGAGTTTAACCTAGTACTTGACCTTTTTGTACTAAGACAAGGCACAGATGCTACTGGTATACAGAATTTCTGTTCAGTACAAACCTACCATACAGTTCCTAAGTCTACTTTAACATCCATAGATTTTTTTTTTCCCATTTTTTTGTTTTTGTCTTTCATTTTTACCACTTAGGATAGGGCCTGGCACATAGTAATCAATTAGTAAATGCTTGCTGATTAACTGGTTAATTGATTGGTTCACTGACTTTGAAGACTAAACTGAAAATGTCAAAATAGGAGACTCTTGGGCCTGAGATAGCCAATGGATTAATAAGGATCAGACCCATCCTCAATAGTCTGCAATTTTAGGACCTAGGAGAATTGCCAGTATTAGAAGTAACACGGAAAACAAAGGTAAGTTAACTATTAGGGATCCAGAAAAGCTTTCTAAGTTGACGATTCTTACTACTATCTCTTGCTGCCTCACAAGGTTTCTGACATTTGTGACTTCTGCATGATGTCAATCATGGCTTCCAGACCATAAGACACTTTCTCTTTCTCTACAAAATGCATATGTTTGGAATGGGAAAGTGCCTGCTTACATGTCTTAATGCTGAGCTCCTCCATTCTCCAATTCTTTCAGGCTTTGATTGAGTATCTGTTTCCAACTTCATAGTTCAAAATCCTTGCCTATTATCATTAATATTGAACTCTTTTTTTTCTTCCCCCTTGTTTTAAAATGATAAAATCTATGAAATTTGAAGTCTTGGATGATCAGTAAAGGAAATAGACTAGGGCATAGCAGGTTGGGAAGGAAGCCTACATTTGTAGGCATGGTGGCAACAGTGAATGGACTTAAAATAATCCAAATAAAGATTTCTTAATAAATGAGTCCTTTCCCAATGTTAGTCTTACAATTTCTATATTAACATGCAAGAAAGCAAGAAAAGACCCCGGATTTGGAGCAAGAAAACTATTTTTATTAAAATCCTAGCTCTACTACTTACTGTCTGTGACTTCTGATAAGTCACTTTACCTCTTAGGCCTCAGTTTTGAGGCCTCAGGATTTGACTAGGTCGCCTTTAAGATCCTTCTTTGCTAAATGTTCCCTAATTCACCTCTAGGTTTCTCCTTAGTTTTATTGGGGTCCTACAGCATATCCCAATAATTATACATCATCAGTATCATTTGGATAATTTCGTTGTTTTTTTTTTTGTTCTGATATAATAATTGTAAAAAGCACTTAGCATGGTACCAGGCACATAGTAGGTACTATATAAATAAATCCTAATTGTCATTCCCTTCCCTTCCTTTTCTCCATTCCCTTCCCTTCTTCCTTCTCTTCCTTTCCTTTGCCCCTTCATTTCCTTCCCTTCCCTTCCTGTAGGATGATCTCCCAGCCCTCATCCACCATCTGATAAATGCATTCTATTGATCATAAAGTGGATCAAGTGACAGAGCATGACCAGATCCAAGTGCTTCTCTAAGGAATTAGTGAGCTAATAATTTAATTAAATATATGTATATATATTACATTGTAAAATTTAAAATATAACTTCATATAGAATAACAGAATATAAATTCTATTGATATAATAATCACAATATAATAAATAACAAATATAGGTAAATATATTTATATGTGTGCATATAAATATATAGAGATATAGTGCTTTCTAAACAACATCCTTATAAAATAATCTCCAAAGATTTAGAATTGAATGGGACCTTGGGAGGTCAGATAGTTCAGAGGGTCAGGCTATGTGACCCATAAAGAGGAGGAACCAGATTAAAATGTAATTGGGAAGCATTTAGTATATATGTATGCATGTGTGTATATATATACACACATAAACACACATTTAAGTATACTTATATACATACACATAGACAATATTAATGTGTGGTTTTCTAAATCAATATGCTGCTACTGGAATCCTCATATACAGTAAGATCAAGAGAAAAGAGAAAGGAAGCAACTTCTTCCCACTTGCATTAATAGTAAAGGGTTCAACAAGAAGCTAAATGAAAGACTTCAAACTCCAAGACCAGAGCTCTTTCTCCTACCATGCTGCTTAATGGGTTAGAAGAATCATCTCTCTATATAAAAGATATCCTTACAAGGAATAAAAGTTATTACATACCTAGTACAAACAAAGCTATTCTGCCAGTGTATTGGGAAAGCTTTCCAAACAGCAAAGAACAAATGGAATTGGTGGCCGAAAAGCAGATCATCACATAGCCAACATGTTGTATGCCCAAGGCACAGGTGACATATGACTGAAGAGAGAACAGGCGAATGTTAAAATGATGTTTGCACTCATGATTGTTCTTCCTCGTGGATGACTGTAAGAAACTTGCAGATGGAAATTCAACCAATGTGGCTTAACCCTTTCTCCATAACTACAGTTCTAGAGAACTACCTAGAATCCTGTTATTTGTCCTTTGTTCTTGAAGAGGGCCATGACATCAGGAAGGTGATGCCAGAACTTGCAAATGAATTGGATTTAAGTGAGGGAGGTCTGTGCAAAGTCATGGCCTCACTTTCTCCTCCAGAGCTCCAGAGCACTGGACTCCAGGGTCCAGTGGCAAAATATAGATCAGGACAACTGGAGGTGGCCTGCAGGGTTAAGTGATTTACCCAGGATCACACAGTCAGGATATGTAAGAGGTAGGACCTGAACACAGATCTTCTTGGTTACAAGGCCAGCTCTAGCTACTTCATTGCTTCTTCATTGTCATAGTTTGGGAATTAAGCTTTTTCAGGAGGCATTCTAAATCATGCTCTAACTCATTCTGCCCTTTGATGGATGACATGTTAATTTAGCCTGAAACCTTGTTTCACCCTTTAATTCCTTGTATTCCAAGGACAATGTAAGTTTTACACATGAAATTTGGATGCAAAGAAAAATTAACTGAATTTATGACTCATTGAAAAAATTCAACCCAGTCCTCCTTCTATGAATATATCCATGTTATTTTCTTCAGAAACTGTGTTACAAAATGATCGATGAAGCTAATCAATATTTATAGCCTTGATTACTGAGGAAGGGAAGAAAGGGAAGAAGCATTTACTGAGTGCCTACTATGTGCCAGATCCTGTGATAAGCACTTTAGAAATATTTTCCCATTTGATCCTCACAACAACCCTATGAGATAGTTGCTATAATTGTCTCCATTTTAGAGTTGATGAAACTGAGGCAAGCAGAGGTTAAGTGACTTACCCAAGGACACACAGCTAAAGAAGGGTCTAAAGCAGAAGAGAATTCAATTTTTCTGTCTCTACACCCATTATTTTGTCCATTGTTCCACCTAGCTGCCTCCCATAGGAACAAGGAAGGAAGATGATAAGAATTATAAAAATCTCAATGGGAAAAGAGAGGTAGAAAAATGTTTCCTGCTTTAATACGTGTAAAAGATTTTGAGAAACTATTCTTATAAACTGGTGGTTACCCACATTAATCTTCTGCCTATCTATATGTTACCAATAAAATCTAGCAGCAAGAGAAAGAAAGAGAAATTCCACTTAAAATAACTGTAGATGATATAAAATACTTGGGAGTCTATCTGGCAAGACAGACCCAGGAACTGTATGAACACAATTACATAACATTTTTCAGAAAAATTAAGTCACATCTAAACAACTGGAAAAATAGTCATTGCTCATGGATAGACTAAGCCAATATAATACAGAAGGTGATTCTACTTAAATGAAGTTATTTATTATAGTACCATACCAATCAAAGTACCAAAAATTATTTTATAGAGCTAGGATGACACAATTATAAAATTCATCTGGAAGAACAAAAGGACAAGAATATCAAGGAAATTGATGAAAAAAAAAAATTTGAAGGAATGTGGCCTAGTCATACCAGATCTTAAACTGTGTAACACAGCAGTAATCATCAAAACATTCTGGTCCTAACCAAGAAATAGGGTGGTAGGTAAGTGGAATAGTTGAGGTACACAATATATAATATTAAATGATTATAGCAACTTAGTGTTTCACAAACCCAAAGATCCAAGATTTTAGCACAAGAAATCATTATTTGACAAAAACTGCTGGGAAAACTAGAAAACAGTTTGGAAGAAACTAGGTATAGAACAACATATCACACTGTTACTGATATGGTCAAAAATGGGTATATTATTTAGACATAAAGGGTGGTGTTATAAGCAAATTAGAGGATTATAAAATATTTTGCCTGTCAAATTTATGCATAAGGGAAAAATTTATGACTAAGCAAGAAATAGAGAGCATTATAGAATAGAAAATGGATGTTTTTGATTACATAAAATTAAAAAGATTTTGCACAAAACAAAACCAATGCAGCCAAGATTAGAAGGGAAACAGGAAACTGAAGCAGATTTTTTTACAGCAAAATTCTATGATAAAGGCCTCGTTTCTCAAATACATGGAGAACTGAGTCAAATTTATAAGAATACAAGTCATTCCCCAACTGATAAATGGTCAAAGGAGATGAACTGTCAGTTTTCAGATAGAGAAATCAAAGCTATCCATATAGACATATAAAAAATATGCTCTATATCACTACTGACTAGAAAAATGCAAATTACCACTTCTTACCTATCAGATTAGCTAATATGACAGGGGAGAAAAATGACAAATGTTGAAGGGGACGTAGAAAAATAGGGACACTAATGCACTGTTGGTGAAGTTGTGGACTGACTCAACCATTTTGGAAACAATTTGGAACTATGTACAAAGGGCTATAAAACCATGCGTACCTTTTGACTCTGCAATATCACTACTAGCCCTGTACTCCAAAGATATCAAAGAAAAAAGGAAAATGACCTATATGTACAAAAATATTTATAGCAGCTCCTTTTGTGGTGGCAAAGAATTGGAAATTGAGGAGATGTCCATCAATTGGGGAATGACTGAACAAATTGTAGTATATGATTATGACAAAATACTATGGTGTTATAAGAAATGATGAGTAGGATGATTTCAGAAAAATCTGTGAAAATTTACATAAACTGATGCAAAATGAAATGATCAGAGCCAGAAGAACATTACACAAAGTAAAAGCAATATTGTATGATGATCGACTTTGAATAACTTGGCTATTCTCAGCAGTAAAGAGATCCTAGACAATTCCAAAGGACTTGTGATAAGAAATTTTATCCACCTCCAGAGAAAAAAGCAATGGAATTTGAATACAGATTGAAGCATTTTTCCCTTTTTTTTGGTCTGGGTTTTCTTTTGCAACATGGCTAATGCAGAAATATTTTGCTTGAGTGAACAAGTATAAACTATATCAAACTGCTTGCCTTTTCAAAGAGGGGGAAGGTAAAAGAAAGAATTTAGAACTCAAAATTAAAAAAAAATTTTTTTAAATTTACATGTAGTTGGGAAAATTAAAATAAATAACAGAAAATAAAATAAAATAACTGGTGGTTGCTCAAGTTCCCTGGTACATGTTCTAACCTACCTCATCCTCAGACTCTACATTTCAGCCAAGGGAAGAAACTGAAGGCAGTCTTTGTAGGGTGGATCCAAGGAAATGGTAAGCAGTGATGGCCTATTAGACCATAGCTAAATTCAGGTTTGCTTGTTATACACCACAATGACCACTATAGTGTTCTAGGACTATCCTGACTACGAACAATAACCTAAAACAAGATGAAATTCGTCAACTTTCCCGTTTTGTCAAAATTTCCTTCTAAAATTTAATTCCAGGGTTGGTGTTTTGTGTTGCTGCTGTTTACAACTAAGCAGTAATATTATTGACTAAAACTCCCAAACCTAGTGGAGCCTAATTGAGGAAAGCAAATTATTTTAACGTAGGTGAAGATTAAAAGGCAAGATCTAGATCAAAAGTCAACACACACACAGAACTTGGTTATTATTGATTTTAGGATTTGGATTTGGAATCGGGAGACACTTGGGTTTATTTCTTGTTTCGTATATTTATTCACTGTCCAGGCAAGTCACTTAACCACTGTCAGACCTGACAATAGGATGCACGGTAGGGCTACTAATACCAGTAGTGTCTACTAAACTATGTAGTTATGAGAATTAAATTGGCTCCAAAATCACATAATTTGAGTTGGAAGAGTCCAATCCTTTCCTGAAAAATAATCCAAGGCCTTCAAGCAGGGGACTCCTGTGACGTAGTCATTTTCCCTTTGAGATAGTACTCATAGGCTCACATGAAGCACACACTTACCTCTTTACAACTTTAACTCACTAATCCTGCATTACCTTTGAGGGCAAAGAGAACAACACTAATCCTTCTAATAGACAGGCCTTTTGATACTTGAATAAGCTATCTTGACCCTTTAAGTCTTTTCTAAGCTACCAGTCCTTCCATGATAAGAACTCGCTGATTCTCATAAGCAATGAACTTAGGCCTTCCTCCATCTTAATGTTCCTCCTCTGAATATTCTTCAAACCATCAATATTCTTCCCTAAATTTGTTTACCCAGAGATAACTATAATACTCCAAATGTGGTCTTACCATAAGAGCACTCACTGCTTCATGATGATACTTTTCCTCTTCTTTGATTGATTGTCTAACTGTGTTCTCCATTGAATGTATTCCAACTCACTTTTCTTCTCGAGCCACCTACTCCCTTCTGTCCTTTTTCCACAGGCTTAGCAGAGAATCTTGCCACATACTTAACTAAGAAAATGGCGGCCTTCCATCAGACGTTCCCTATTTTCCGTTTGCCATTTAAATCTCAACGTTTTTTCCTAATCTCTTCTTCTTTGCCCCAACATAGGTGGAAGAGGTGACCTGCCTTACTGAGGCCAATGTCTCCTGCCTATGTCTTTGAATCTTATATCCTCCCATCTCCTCTGTAAACTTGCCACCTTGTTCATTCTCCATTTTTCTAATCTAAAGATTTTGTCTTTCCTTTTTATCCTTCCCTAGCGTCAAAAATACATCAAGATCTCCCCCATCCTCAAAAACAACGTTCATTTAACTCCTCAAGCTACTGCCCTACATCTCTCTCCTTTCACTACTAAACTCCTAACAAAAAACTATCTTACACTCATTTCCTCTACTTTCTTATTTCCAACTCAATTTTATATCCTTTTAGAGTAATTTTTAAAGGAGGAATTTGGGGGAGAACTCAGACAAGTCCCTGCTTTTGCTCTGCCATCTTGGCTCTGCCTCTTTTTACGCCCTTTTAACATGATATCCAATTTATCAATCAACTGAAATCTCTCTCTCATGTTATTAATGATCTTCTAATGGCTAAATCTAACAGATTTTTCTTAGTGCTCATTCTTCTCTTCTTTTCTACTTAATAAATACTAATTGAATTGACCAGGGTTGAGTAGGGTGGGACTATTGTCTCCCTATTTCTCTTCAATGCAGGTTGACTATTAGCTCCCTTGGCTGATATTTTTAACTTTGTCGAGCTTATAGTAACCTAAAACCACTTTATTTCTTTTAGACTAACTGCTTTATAATTATACCTTGCTAATCTCATGCTTGTAAAATTGATTTTAAAAATAGAAATATTAGAGTTCACATTTATAATTTAATAATAACAATGGCATATATATGTATGTATATCACCATTAGGTGACAGAAGAGACCTATTTTAGTACTGTGTAAATATGATCATATTTCATCCTCACAATAATCCCAGGAAGTAGGTGTTATCATTATCCTCATTGTACAGACAAGGAGATGGGCAAACAAATTGTTACTCTCCCAGAGTCACATTGCTAGTAAGGGTTTCAGGCTTGTGAACTTAGGTCTTCCTGACTACATACCCATCACTACACCTCCCATGCCACCTAGCTGCCTAAGTGGATATTCATATTAAATTTCACCTCATTTCATTCAGTCCATTGTTTTAGTCTGTCAAGATCTTTTTGAATCCTGACTCCATTAGCTATCCAGTACATCAAGTATCTGTCTCAGCTGTGGGTCATCTGCAATTTTATAAGCATGGCCTTTTTTCCAAGTCATTGATAAAAATGCTAAACAGCTGAAGACATGCACAGTTGAAGCTGACTGGTAATGACTACCCTTTAAGTAAAGCCGTTAAACCAGTTCCAAGTTCACTTAAATTTCTTCTTCATAACCCACATTCTTCCATCCTTTGCATAAGAGATGAGAGACTTTGTCCAATATTTTTCTAAAATCTAGTTAAGTTATATCTACAGCATTCCCTGGTTTTTCAGTAATTGTGTAAAATACTTTATAAGCCTTAGCAAAACTCTCTAGGAATGTCAGTTATTCTCTGTCAGTACCTCTCTGGAATGTGCAGGAGGTGGGATATTGCTCTTTTGTGAATAAGGGGAACATTGGATTAACCTCTGTAGAAGGTCAGATAACAATCTCCAGAATCCATGCCTTGCTCTTCATTTTTCCTGACCACATGTATCCCATCCCCACCAGCTCAGGATCACTGATGTTAGGAGAGTAGAAAAGTAGAAACCAAATCCATCTTTCATGTAATTTTAACTCTATAATTTTGTTCTTGTGAGAGACATCTTGGTTTTTAAAAGCTCTTAAATTAAAAAAACCCTAAAAATTCTCATCTCTAACTCTTTATGAGTTAATTAACAGGAATGGGACACAAGATAGGCCTAGGGACAAGAGAAAGAAAAGGCTTATTAATAGGAAAGGTGAGAGGGGCCAAATCCCACTTGCTTAGAACCAACCCATAGCTCTACTATACCCTTTATTTACCTCACATTGCAAATTCTCCAGTTCAAATAATCCTAATTTTACCTCTAGAAAGGAGGGCAGGCTATCAGGAATGGATAAGTTTAATCTGAAAGGATCTGGCTAGCTCTTATCTTCAAGTCAGATACCTTGAGATCCTGGGCACTATTCATTTCAGGTTAGTTGGCGGCCCAAAAAACACTGCCTATTTAAAGGACTCTGTGAGGTGAGCAGGCTTTTAGACTTGACATCTGCTGTGGAAGTACATTTCGGCCTGCACAATAGGCTAGGTATTGGCCATTTTAGTCTAGCTTCTCCATAAACCAAGTTATCCTTCAAGAAAGGGAACCAGGTTGACCAAATGCATCTATAAGTCTATGACCTTCTTTGTTACAAGTTGTGTATGTGTGTGTGTGTGTGTGTGTGTGTTGTTGTTGTTGGTATTGCCATGACATCCAGTAACAACCTTCTGCTACAATTGGTTGTGCTGTGAAAATCCAAGGATGAACCTCCCATTTAAACTGTCCTTCTACCTGTGTTACTAGCTGTGTCCAGGATATCTATCTTCTGAAATAAATAGATGCCCCATATCTGTGGCTATGAGACATTATATTAAAACTTCATTCCATTTGTATATATTGATTGACTAAGGCTTCCATGGTGTAATGAGAATGGGAATCTGAAGATCTTCTCTGCCCCTTAATAGACCTAGGGGGTGTAACAGCAAGCACCCTAGCATACCTAGGGCAGCTACTAGCACAGGTTCTTAGATCTGCTTTTCTAAAGGAAAGCAACTCAAAATGGGTCAACAATCTCACTTTAATCAAACATATCATTTACCTAGTTCAGGGGGAAAAGTCAGCAC
>CM053586.1:66158001-66180286 GCA_028646515.1 Pseudochirops corinnae | reverse complement strand
TATCATGTCTAGCTTCTCTAAAATTCTATTTGCCTCCTTAACTTCTTTCTTGTTTATTTTGAGGTTAAATTTATCAAGTTCAGAGAGGGGGAGATTGAGGTCCCCCACTAGTATTGTTTTGCTATCTATTTCTTTCTCTAATTTCCTTACAATTCTAATTTTTAACAGGTTGTTTTCTTCTACTAGGTTTTGTACCTCCTTTTCCATTTGACCCATTTTACTATTTAAGGAATTCTCTTTAGTGAGCTTTTGTGCCTCCTCTTTCATTTGGTCAATTGTGCTTTTTAAGGATTTGTTTTCTATGGTCAATTTTTGTCTTTTGTTTTCCAAGCTATTGAATCTCATATCTTTCATTTCTTTTTCCATTTTTTCTTCTACTTCTCTTATTTGACTTTTAAAATCCTTCTTGAACTCTTCCAAGAAGGCTTTTTGAGCTTGAGATCAATTCATATTCCCCTTTGAGGTTTCAGATGTGGGTATATTGATAATGTCATCCTGTTCTGAATTTGTGCCTTGATCTCCCCATCCCCATAATAACAATCTACGATCATCATCCATTTCTGTTTTTTGCTCATGGTATTTGCCCAATTTCTGACTTTTAGAGTTGTGCTCTTCTGCTGGAGCACAGACGGTCACTGGGATTGTGTGCTGAGGCCTCATGTGCTGGCAGCTGGAGGTTAAAGGGGTCTGGCAGCTAACCTGGTGCTGAATTTGGGTCAGCAACACTGGAGCCCTTGGGAGTGGGGGTGGGGAGTCTGACCCCTGGGGGATGCCTGCTTACCCAGGCCTTACACTCCGATGTGCAACTGCTGGAGGATGTCTGATAACCTAGAGCTGTGCCTTGTGGAGTTGTGCTGAAGGACCAGGAGATTTGGCTGCTGGAGAATGCTGGCACATGTGGTGGTTTCTGAACTGGTGTCTACCAGTTCCCCTGTGCTGAGTCACTGGGGTGACTTAACATTGGTGTTTGCCTTCTCCACTACCCTGGGGCTCAGAATCTCCCCACTGATTTACTGAGGTGGGGTGCCAGCTTGCTGGAATACCTACTTTCCTGTAGGTATTCCTCCCCCAGAGTGAAAGGGGCCTTTCCAATTTATCCCCCAAACTTCTTGGGCTACAAGACTCCTGTACCCTGTCTTTCTGTTGGCTCAGCTATTCCAAGGTTTTTCCTGAGGTGATATTTTCTGGGCTTTAAGAGGTCAGTTATGGAGGGTGAGAATGACTTACTTCTTACTCTACCATCTTGGCTCCCAGAAGCAGAATTCCTCATTTCTCATTTTCAAAAAATGAGCTATCTATTTTTATTTTTCTATCATACACATCTGTGTGTTCTTAGCTGCTAATATGTTAGAGTGTATTCATGCTCACCTTTCTATTGCCCTTTGGATGATCCTGAGTCTACTTCTTCAGAGATGTTAGTATTTCATGACTCACAGTCATACTATATCCACAGAAGAATATTGGCAGCTAAAGTAGTACAATGGATAGAACACTAGCCCTGGAGTCAGGAAGACCTGAGTTCTACTACAGTCTTGCTAGTTCTGTGATACTGGGCCACCAAGTCTCTTAAACTCTGTCTTCTTCAGTTTCCTCAACTGTGAAATGAGGAATAACAGAAGCTCTTACCTCACAGGGTCATTGTGAAGTTGAAATGAGATATTTGCAAACCTTAATGTAAATGCCAGCTTTTATTCTTGGTGTGGTTGATGGCATTACCCAAGGATTAAGTCAGTATCACTGAAAATATTGCTCAGTTTTCCCGAAGAAACCCAGGTTTCTCTCCTCCTTTTCCTCTTCAATTCTGGGTGCAGCTCATTGTTCATGCACAGTATCTGTCTAAATGACATGTATTGATGAACCAAATCTATAGGTTTTCTAACCAACTGTTTATCATAGCCATTCAATAGGCATTTTTCATCCACTTGCTTTTCTTGTATAGATATTCAGGTCAATATCTTTAGAATAATTATGCTTCTAATTTAGGAGATTCTACAATGCTCAAGTCTTGATTCACTCAGAACAAAGTTGCTCATACATAGATGCACGTGGAAGACCATCCATAATAAAATGCTCTTCTATTTAGACATTGCACTGGATGTTCTTCATGACCATGTCAAATCCCTCGGCAAACCTCTGTATCTCTGGTTAATTACTAATTTAATATTCATTTTTTAGAGGGAAACACACCAAGGATTCACAGTTGCCCTTGCATCTGTCCCACCTTTCAGTAGAACCCACTTAAGTCATTGGTAGAAATAGGACACACACATCATCATTAGTTATACATATGGTTTTCATTTTCTCTCATACCTTTGTATAGTCACCAGAAAGGAATCCTTGCTCAAATCCACTATACATTGTCAGCGGAATGAGGAGGCATTGCTGTTTATCTTTAAGATGCCGGAAAGTTGCCAGGAAATTGGATCCAAAAGATGCCTTTTTCTTCTCTTCTGTATTTTCCAGTTGATTGTTTGGGATCTGCTCAAGAAATACAGCTACCAGCAATACTGCCAAAACGCCACTTCCTATGGAGACAAAAGATACCTAATATGACAACTGTGATCTAAATGTGGCTTTTTGTTAAATGTTTTGTACATCACAGGATCATGGACCCCTATCTTTTAGAACAATGACTTTCTAGAGTCCAATAGCAATCTGAGAAACCTGGAGGTATGGGAATTAACCAATAATGCACAAAGAATATGCACTTTGCAAGCAAATTTCCAATAGATTCTCTAACACTAGTGGCCTTTGAGTGAAGGCCTGGATATGAACTCATTGGGGAAATTTTAGAGGCAGTTTATGTTTAAGGGAGAAATTAGGCTACATAATCTCTAATAGTTCTTCCATCTCTTACGTTCTAGGAATCCATGAGATTATAATTCTTTACCTTATACTAACTCATACTGAAATGTATTAACTTTTTCGTTTTTGGTCTTACAATTCAAATATAATCTTCTTCCAATTTGTCCCAATAGATTTTATGTTTCACTACTTAGAAGAGCCAGGGTGTGAAAGTTTTCAGATAACTGTAAAATAGATTTTACTGATTATGATCTTTTCCAGGGGTGGCTAGGTGGTGCAGTGAATAGAGTGGGGGCCCTGGAGTCAGGAGGACCTGAGTTCAAATCCAGCCTCAGACACTTAACACACACACAAAAAAACCCTAGCTGTGTGACCTTAGGTAAGTCACTTAACCCTTGCCCTCCTCCTTCCAAAAAATAAAAAAAAGAGCTTTTCCAGAACATTCATAAAATCAAATATGACCAGTCTTAGTACTGAACTCTGATGATTCACATTTTTAAGCACTACTTCTTTTAGGGCAGTTCTCATTCATTCCTACTCCTTTTTTTTTTGTGGCTGGGCCAATTAGTGACTTTTCCATGGCCAAAAATAGCTTTACCACCTTCCCCTAACTCCATATCCTTCCCCAAATCACATGAATTCAATGATGCTAATGAATTAGAATGGAATCTCACTGAGGACTATTTGGAAGTCTCAAGAGATTATGCTCTCTTTCACTTCACTGATCTCTCACCTTTATAATAAAGGTACTATATTTTAATAGTTGTGGTATGAAAAGGTTTCTTTTAGTCCATATCTCTGAGTCATTCACACTGTTCTCTCTCATAGATTTCTAGTTATTATAGTACATTTCTAAGTCAACTATATTAGCTGATTTCTCTTTGTATAAACATTATTGGGATAGAATTCTCTTATGTTCACCTATTGCATAACATTCTCTTCCCATGGTTCCATCATATTATTAGGATCTTTAGTTTCAAAATTGCTTAATATGATGTTGAAACATTCTCCTGAAAAGGAGAGGAAGTGAGAAATAGATGCCAAGGATGTTACATATAAATATGTGTGCTCCCAGCCCCATCTTGCTTCTAGGTAAAGTTTATTTTCCAAAGCAACCTGACAATTAGAACATGGCTAACACAGAAAAAATACGTTATATGCCTTAAAAAAAAGGAATGATTCCTTAACAGAGACTCTCATAGGAGTATGAGGTTTCAGGAGTCTGAATGTTTTTTTTCCCTCTTGGTAACACACTCTTTATTTTTCTACTTCCTAATACATTGTGCTACTTTTTAAAGTATGACTTTTTATCACAAATACGTGTATATCTTCATGGAAGTTGGTGGCTCAAATTAACACAATAGTTTCTTTATATTTTATGTGTATTATTTCTATTTTCCATTTTTAGATGTGAAAAGTCAATAGGTCACTAGATTTTTCTAATCTAAGCCAATTTGTGGCCTAGGGTGGCACAAGATTTTTTTTGTTGTTGTTGTTTATAAAACATGCTGGAAGAAGTCATCAGAGAAAGTGTTAAAATTGACTTGGGGATATGTAAAAGCAAAGATATAGTGATTCATTTACATACAGAGAAGAAAGAAAAGTGAGATGGATGCCTGTCAGTAATTAGGAAGGTTAAAAATCAACGCACTGTAATGGAACAAAGGAAGAAAACATGAAAACACTAAAAACAAGTATGCACAGAGGGCTGGAAGAGACTTTAGAGATCATAGGATCATAGTCCTAGAAATTGAAGATACTGTTGAGGTTATCAAGTCTAGTTCACTCATTTTACAGATGAGGAAACTGAGGTCTAGAGAATTTGGGATTTCCCTAGCTTTCACTAACTGGCTAGGAGGAGAGATAAGATTGAAACTCAATTCTGCAATTCAGCCCCATCTCCTGTTTTTACTCCTGTCCCACGTTGCCTCTTGGATACTGAGAAGAATCTTTGGCAGAAAACATTTGAGAAGTACTGATATGTAATCTCTTCTTTGTATGTCTCTTTTATGGTTGACAGAACTAGCCTAATACACAATGGGATGGTATAAATGCTACCGCCTTTAGGCAGAGAGATCAGCCAAATATGACCTTAGGTTTTGTTCACATCATATGTCCTTGACTGTGTATCTAGAGATTTCAGAACTGACTGGAATTAGAACTGGATCTTAGGATGCGTGGTGAATTATTGTCTTACCAATCTATGTTTGAATTATGTAACGGTAGAAATGAAACATGGCTACTGGTTCCTGATTGTGAGGGTAATTTATCATCTCTTGTTGCACCTTCTAATCTAAGACTGAAATGGGACCTCAGAAATACTGTCTCACAAAAGTCTACATAAGTACTGCCTGCAAGCTGACTCTTATCAGCAAATCCCAACCTCTCATCATTTGAATTGCTTAGAATAATTCTCTGGATCTTGTGAACATCAACTGGCAAGCAGGGATTTACAGAGTAATTCTTTGAAGACACAAAATATGTCCATGAACAAGATTCTGTTCTGAAAAGAAAATTACTTCAGAACACAGAAAGGTATGGGCATATTCAGATACAGGGCTGATATTCCATGAAAGATTGGCTTTATATGTGAACTTCTGGGGCTGCAGGGAGAAAACCACCAAATGTGACAGTTTTGGTTCACTGAATTTCACCAATAAATCATTAGACTTAGCTTTCACAATGGGGTGAGTTTACAATGGGATAAGAGTAACTCTGATATATCTAATTTTCCATGAAAAACACTAGCCAAAGCAAACCAACCCTCCACAAATATATCAGATATCTTCTAGAAGAGAAATTCTTTAATTTTGGGGGGCAGTCTTTTTTTTATAAACACAAGAAAAGGAAGAGAATTTCAGTTGCCCATAGTTTCCTTACCATTAACAATTAATTGTTATTTATTCTAGGCACATACCAGTATAGATGCCCAGCAGGGTGTAAATTAACTCATTTGTTGGGTGATGAGTATTGTTTGCAGGTGTGCTGGTTGTAAAACAATCACTTGCTCCACAGTGTATCAGTTGGTCTTCTAGGATTTCTCCTGTAAAATTATAATATAAACATATTAGAGTACTGGGTACTGTCCCACTGATTTCAAATGAGAAACTGGAGTAAATCTCTGGAATCCAGCAATGATAGATTATGACCCTGTATGGCCCTTGACACCAAGACTTTGAAAATCTTCTCACATTATTTATACTTAAAAACCAATTACCAGGTTGTCACTGGAGCTCTCTTCTGATGCCTTATCATGGTTTGGAGATGACCTTGGGTTCTCAAAGGCTATGCCAGACAACTGTAAACTCTGGCACTTCCTCTCAAAATGGAAATGCTTCAAATATTGGACATCTGATTAACTATGTATCTATTATCTGAGGACCAGCTTAGCTATGTTTAGAGAGCCTCATCACCATAAAACTCTCTAGAGTTTATTCCTTGAGCACAGCTTCTGTGCTCTGTCAAGACTGAGAAGACAGGGCTCCATTGCTGTGATTGAAGAATGGTTAGGAGAGATGGATGCGGACATGGCCAACATATAAATAAATGGCTTGAGAATGGTACCATAGAGCAGTACATCTCCGATAATTGCCAATGTGACTTCTGTTTTCTCCTTCATTTCTCCTTACTTTGGAAGTTTCTGGATACGTTCCTATTGTGTCTACTGAGTAATGTAGCACTAGAAACAAAACACAGTAAACAGCACTGATTTTGGAGTCAGAAAATCTGGATTTGAATCCTGGCTATGGTATTTCTTACCTTATACCCTCAAGAAATTTATTTAACTGCTTCAGGGCTCAGTATACTCATCTGTTTTTTGTTTGTTTGTTTTTTGCTTTTTGAGGGGGAAGGTAGGGCAATTGGGGTTAAGTGACTTGCCCAAGGTCACATGGCTAGTTTGGTGTTAACTGGCTGAGGTCGGATTTGAACTCAGGTCCTCCTGACTCCAGGGCTGGTGCCACCTAGCTGTCTGTAATCATCTGTTTTTTTTTTTTTTTTAAGGGGTTGAGGGAACTTGTAAGGTCACTTCTGGTTTTAAATCTACAATTATTTTCAAAAAAGTTTAGAAATGTATTTTGCTAAGTAATTCAAGCTATAATTTTCTCCATATGATTTTAAAAGGCAGAATTTTAAAGACATTTTGGGATATTTTCTGGCCAAGTATATGTCACAATGGGTAAAGTACTGAATCTGGAATCAGGAAGAGCTCTGTTCAAATCTGGCCTTAAACTCTTAATAGCTGTGTGGCTTTAGGTAGGTCATTTAACCTCTGACTGTCTCAGTTTCCCATCAATAAAAATAGGGGTGATCACCTAAGGTTGTTGTAGTGTTAAAATGAGAAAATATTTGCAAAGAACTTTAGAAGTCTTAAAGCACTATGTGTGTGTGTGTGTTTGTATGTATGCAAGAGAGGTTACTTAAAGAGTAGAAGATCTAGGGTAGACTGTAGGGGACACACATGCTAGTTAGTTGGGGAAATAGTGTAGTCCAGGTACTCAAGAGGATTTGCTCTCCTTGGTAAGATTTCCTTCTATTCTCTATAGCAGTGGTTCTCAAACTGTGGGTTATGTTCAATTTAAATATATCCTGCATATCAGATATCTATATTACAATTTATAACAGTGGCAAAATTACAGTTGTGAAGTAGCAATGGAAATAATTTTATGGTTGGAGGTCACCACATCATGAGGAACTGTATTAAAGGGTCACAGCATTAGGAAGGTTGAGAACCACTGCTCTATAGTGAACTCTAACTGCCTCTACTATTTTTTTAACCACCCACTTAGTTTTCAAGCATTTAAAATCTAGCTTATAATCCCATAGCTCCACGGAAACCACTTTCTCCAAAGTTAACAAAAATCTTTTAACTGGTAAATATACTTGTCTTTTCCAGTGCTCATCTATCTTCGACTTCTGCAACTTTGAACAGTTGACTATCCCTTTCTCTGAGCTTTCTGTCTTAGATTTTGTAGTACTGTTATCCCCTGCTTATCCTCTATCAGACTGCTCTTTCTTAATCTTCATTGCTGGTGTTATGCTCTTTACACCCCCCAAGCATGTGTGTCCCCTAACAGTCTATCCTAGATCTTTTCCTCTTTAAATAACCTCTCTTGCTGCTCTTAACTACTACTAATTATCATATGCATGGAAAGAGTTTCCAAATAACCTCTTTTCTGAACCCAAATCCCTCATCATTCACTGTAGTGGATAAAATATCAGGCCTGGAGTCAGGGAGACTCATCTTCTTGAGTTCAAATCTTACTTGCTAAGCTATGCTTACTAGTTGTGTGACCCTGGGCAAGTGACTTAACCCTGTCTGCCTCAGTTTTCTCATCTGTAAATTGATCTAGAGAAGGAAAAGGCAAACCACTTCTGTATTTTTGCCAAGAAAACCCCAAATAAGATTATGAAGAGTTGGACGTCACTGAAAAAACACTAAACAACAAAAAATTTAATCTCTCTTCTGAACACGTATCCCTCATCATTCATTGCCTAATGGACATATTTGCCTGAACATGTACCATCAGCATCTCAAATCTGACATTTTCAAAATTGAAATCATTATCTTTTCCCTCAAACCTACCCTTCTCTCAAAATTCCTTATTTTTTATTGAGGGCACTATCATTCTTCCGATGAAGAATGCATCATTACTCTATTTTGAATCAGCTTTCCTGAAGGTACTTAAATTTATGTTAACATAATTTACTTAGGCAAGGATAAATAATAGAATAAAAGCATAAAGTAATATATTGGAGAAATGAGAAACTGGAAAAAATAGCAAGAATACAAGCGTGATAATTTTTAGGGCTCCTAGAACCTCATGACTCTACTGAGGTCTCTTAAAGTGACATTTTTTTTAAGCACATAGCGCATCTTAGTCCATCATCAACCATGGTTTAAGTGTCACCCTCACAGATGCATCCCTAACTTTTGCTTCACCACCCATATCCAAGGCAAATCTACTTTTGCTAAACTACGGCTATGACATCCCTAGAATATCTCCTCATCTCTCTGTTCAACATCATCAATAATAACAGTAACTTCAACTGACGGAGACTGGAAGTGACTTGCAAGGGTTATGCAGCTAGGGAGTGTCAGAGACAGAATCTAAAGCCAAGTCTTCCTGACCCAAAGTCTACCACTCTATCTATCATATTGCCATAACTCCTTACTCCTCACCTGAAATAATAGACTAATGGCTTTCTAATTGGTCTCTATTTTTAGTCACCCTTTCTTCAATTATCTTGACACAGTAGCTAAAATAATTTCCCCAAAGTACAGGTCTGATGATGTCATTTCCTTGCTCAAAAGAAAATAAAAACTTGAGTGTTTTCGTATTTCCATCTGCCTTACTGTATGTACATCACTCACCTTTATGGGCACTGGACTAAAGGTGATTCCCCTAACTTCTTCCTCTTGCCTCTCTATCTTTGCATGACTGTCCTGCAATCCTAGAATGCTCTCCTTGGCTTCCTCTGCATTTCTTAGAATCTTCTTTCCTTCAATATTCAATGTAGGTATGACCTCCTCTGGAAAATCTTCATGGGCTAATACTTTCTCTTCAAAAGTATTTTATATATATTCAGAGACCTACATGTTGTATCTCACCCTAATTGAATGTAAGCTCCTTGAGTACAGATTAAACTTTATTCTTATCTTTGTATTACAGTACCTAACATGGTATCTTACACATAAAAGGCTCTTAATAAATGTGTGTTGCAAGTAGGTCCATATCCCCAAAGAGATAAAAAACACAAAAAGGAAAAAGATCTATATGTACAAAAATATTTATAACAGCTCTTTTCTCAGGGTAAAAAATTGGAAATTGAGGGGATGCCCATCAACTAGTGAGTGACTGAACAAGTTGTGGTACGTGATTGTGATGAAATACTATTGTGCTATAGGAAATGATGAGTGGGGTGATCTCAGAAAAGCCTGGAGAGACTTGCATATGCTGATGCAAAGTGAAATGTACTGTGTGCAAAGTAACAGCAATACTGTAAGATGATCCCCTGTGAATGACTTAGCCATTCACGGATCCCAGACAACTCTGAAGGACTTATAATGAAAAATGCTATCCATCCCCAGAGAAAGAACTGTTGATGTCTGGACACAGTCTGAAGCACACTTTCTTTAATTTATTTTTCTTGGGGTCTATGTTTTCTTTTACAACACGACTATTAGGGAAATTATACTACACATGTATAACCTATATTGAATTGCTTGCCTTCTCAATGGAGGTGGGAAGGGAGGAAGGGAGAGAATTTGGAACTGAAAGTTCTAAAAACAAATGTTAAAAATTACTTTTACATTTAACTGGGGAAAAATAAAATACTAAATTTAAAAATGTATGTTGAATTGAAGGACAGAAATACAAGGTAGATAAACAGATGATAGTTTGTGAAGGAGGGCCATAGCAAATGGGGGGTTAGGAAAGGCTTCATGTTGAAAGTTTTCTTTTAACACACGATTTTAGGACACAGAGATGAGAGAAGGAATTCCCCGTATGGGGTATGCAAAGGCATGGAGACAGAATTTGGAGGGTTATATATGAGATACAGGAAGAAAGTCAGGCTAGATTCTAGAATGTGGAATAGAAAAGCAATATATATTTAGGCTGCAAGGTTGGGGCCAAGTTTTAAAGGACTTTACAAAATGAAACAAAAAAGTTTATATTTTGTCATAGTCTCATAGGGAGCCAGTGTGGATAATGGACTGGAATCCATCTCTAAGATCATGTGGCTTTCTTGACCACACCACTAATTCATATTCACTTTGAAATCCACTAAAATTCACCGTTTTTTTAAACAAAATTCTGTACAGCCATGCCTCCCTTGTCTTGTACTTGTGAAGTTGATTATTTTTAACCTAAATGTGAGGTTTATATTCTTTATCACATTTCATTTCTTTTTGGCCCAATTTTCTTACAGTCCAGATTTTTCTGAATCCTAACTATTTATCCAGTGAATTAGTTATCCATACCAAATTTGTGCCATCTGCACAAAGATAAGGACACCATTTAACCCTTTTCCCAAGTCATGAATAAAATGTTAAATGTCACAATACTAAGTTCAGATCTCTGAGGTACCCTCAAGACCTTCCCAATTAATATGGACCCACTAATGACTGCTCTCTCGTTCTGGCCATTCAACCGTCGACAAGATTCACATATTTGTACTGTCATGTATATCACATCTATTCACTTTTCCCACAAACATATTATGACAGTCTTTGTCAAATTTGGCACTAAAGTCTAAGTCAATATTATCTACCGTAGAGGTGTCAAACGCATAGCCAACAGATCACAATGGATCACTCCCAAAAGTAGCACAAACCAGATTAAAATGTAATTTGGAAATATGTATTAGAAAATAAATAAAAATACAATAAAATATAGATAATTGTTGTTGTTTGTGCTTCATTCTCAAAGAGAACCAATGACATCTGAAGAGTGATATCTTGACTTGTGCATGAATTGGATTTAAGTGAGACAGGTAATTTTCTAAGCCAATATGCCGCCTGTAGGAATCCTTATATATAGGTTAGTAGCCCTGATCATACAGTTTGAAAGAAAGAACTAAGCAAAATGTATTATGATCCTGTTCTTTATGAAGCCATGTTGGATCATTGTAAATGATTTCTCTACATGTACACTAATCACACTTTTAATAATACACCATAGAATTTTGCCAGAAATCAAATTGCAACTCACTAGCCTATTTGTATACATTCTCTTTCTTTTGGTAAAAATGGAGGCAAATTCTGTCCTCTGATGCCTTAGGCATTTCTCCAATTCTTCATTATCTTTCAAAGATCACCAGCAGTGAGGCATCTGTCATCAATTTTACTAGCACTTTTGGTGCCCTAGGATGGAGTTCAGCTGGTCCAGACAACTTGAACTTCTCAAAGAAAGCTTACTCTCTTACTCTTACCTGCCCAACAAAGCCAACAAAGAAAGATCAATTTGAAATCTAGAAAAGAACAAGGAGAGCATAGTATGGCAGAAGTCATGAGAAGAAAGAGGATTAAGAATTAAGAGGTGCCATATGCTATAGAAAAGCCAAAGAGGAGGAGACTCATGAAAAAGAACTTGGAGGTCATAAGAAAGCTTAGAGAGAAGAGTTTCAGTAGATTGTAGGGTCCAGCAGCCAACCTGAAGAGTATTGAGGAAGGAGAGCCAGGAGATTTGGATTCACCTTCTACCTATGTCACTTACTAGTTCAGTGGTTGTGAGTAAGTCACTAAACTCTTTGAGATTCAGTCTCCTCATTCATCAAGTGGGAAAAGTAATAACTGGATGATCTTTCTAGTCTTTTTATACTTCAATCTTGTATATGCACTCTGTAATTCAGCTACACTGGTCTATTTACTCTTCCTCAAATTTGACATTCCATCTCCCAACTGTACATTTGCACTGGAATTCCACAGTCTTGCAATGGTCCCCTTCCATACCTTCCTCCTAATTTCCCTGGCTTCCTTCAAGCCTCAGCTTAAATCTCATACTCTCCAAGAAGGTTTTGCCATTCCTCCTTTCTTCCCAATTGTTGTTGCTGTTGTTCATCTTTCATTCTTGAAGAGGAACAATGACATCAGGAGGGTGGTGTCTTGACTTGCAAGTGAATTGGGTTTAAGTGAGGCAGAGCTGTGCAAAGTCATCAGCCTCACTCTCTCTTCCAGAGTCATTGAGTCCAATGGTGATGGCCCCAGATACAGTGGAAAATCATGGCCTTTATAAGTTAAAGTCTTTCCCAGGTCTCAGTTTTTCTAAGGTAACACCCATTCAATAGTTAAAGGTTAGGTAAAAATTGAAACATTGCCTTCTCGTTGGAGGTCCCCTCCCATTTACATGTTCTTTTACATGCAGGGTTATTTATATGTTGTTGTCTCTCCCATTAGATGAGTTCCTTTGAAAGAGGGATCATCTTTTTACTCTGATTGGTTTTTATGGTCTTTAGCACAGTGTCTGACACATAGTAAACACTTCTTTACACTTGTTGACTGAACTGACTGACAAGATTTCGATATTGAGATGAATGAGAGTGAGGAAACAAGGATGACACTGAAGTTATGAGAATGGTAGAGGGTGTTATTGGCAATCATAGGAAATAGCTGATGGAATTGTTGAATTGAACAGTGAGGCATTTACCCGGTAGACTATGAAACGACATGTCCATTAGATACTTTTCCATCGGTAAGGTCAGGGTGGTGATAAAAATGGGGAGCAGAGCAAGGTGGCCTGCTGCCTCACTTTGAGGATTAGTTTTATAAATGGTAAGAGTATTACATAAATTTAAGCTATCATTAATCAAAGAATTTTCTTTCATTTGATCTTTGAATTTTCAGCATATATTCTTTACCAAAGGTAAATGAGTATAAAAACCATCATGTGACACAATTTTATATATATGAGTGCCCAAAGGCACTTACAAACAGATGGGTGTAGTAGGAGAACATGTGCAAGGAGAAACTTTGATCCTGGATGACTCAACGTGTAAGTCTCCAAGGCAGTTGGCAGTCCGTGGTTCCAAGAATGTCTGATAAAATTCACAGCTGACTTGAGTTATCATGACTCTGTGACCCTTAAACCTAGTAGAGAACCAGGATGATTGAGTTTGTGGGAGGAGGGGAAGAAAGTCAAGCTAATTTTGTATTATGGAAAAAGTCTGAAAGGGCACACAATGACTAAATAATCCTGCAAAGTTGATTACATGCCATATTGTGCTCTCTCAGCATAGATTGCAAAAGGAATAAAGAAATGTCCTCAGGCTAAATCAGCAATTATCCAATTGCTAAATGATCAAAGGATATGAATAGGCACTTTTTGAAGGAAGAAATCCAAACTATCAACAACCATATGGATGCTCCCAAACAACTAATAATCAGATAAATGAGAAATAAAGCATCTCTGTGGTTCAACCTTATGGCCACCAGATTGGCATAGAAATGTCAAATGTTGAAGGGCCTAAAGGAAAACAGACATACTAATGCATGACTGGAAGTGTTGAGAATTGACCCAGGCACTCTAAAAAGTCATTGGAACCATGCCCCCAAAGTCTCTAAACTACAAATACTCTTTGACCCAGCAAGGCCACTACTAGACCTGTATGAAGACTAAAGATGAAACACACCTTCTGAGAGAGAGGGGATAGATTCACAATTCAGATTGAACCATACATTTTTGGACATGGCCAGTGAGGGAATTTGCTTTGCTTGACTATTAATATTTGTTACAAGGGTTTTAATTTTTTTCTTGTTTTTTAACTGGGAAAGGAGGCAAAATAAAGATTAATTTTAAAAAATTATCTTTTAAAGACTGAATCAACATATTTCTCTTGCTCACCACAACAGAAATTATACCCTTCTTTGAGCAGTATTTCAGCCAGCTCCTTTACCTTTGGTAGACTCTTGCTGAAGCACCAGAGATGAAATCAAATTCCCCCAGACACCAGAGGACTGAAATATGAGAAAGAAGATGCCAAAATACTGGTTGACAATATCTTTCCCAAGTTTTCCTGTCTTCTCTGCGTATATATTTCCACTAATTGTAAGGTAAGTGCATTTGGCTGACCACAGTGGGGCTCCTCCTAGACCCAGGATTATGGAGGTGGGGATCAAAGTATACCTACAAAAAGAGAATCTCAGTTGGTCAACATAAAATGACATGTTCTTCCTTTTTATTGTCTTTTGGAGAGAAATGATGGAGAAAGACACACTATTCACCATCACACTTAAACAGGTGAGCAACATACTTTTTAGCTGAGGTACATGGGTAGAGAAGGCATTAAATGCCAGAGAATTCTGGTGCTGAAAAGTTCAGTAGGTGGTTGCCAGATATTTCTGACAATTTGAAAGTGCTGAAATTACAAGAAAGCCCAGGCCTCCTCAGCTGGAATATTGTATGAGGCTGTTAAGAGTACAAGGAGCAAAGATTCTATTGGCCAACTGATCTTTTCTGGCATCTTCCATTGCCAGCTTCCCTCCATATTCGCCCTATACCTAGTGTGTAACAGGATGCAGTTTGTGGAAGGTTAGGGCTTTTACTAGAAGAGAGAAGAGGAGGTATACCAGCTGGCATCGAAGTTTCCCAGAGAGAAAACGACATAGCAGCACATGGAGGCTGTAATGGTCCACTTGCAGCCAAATTTCTTAATGAGAATTGGAGGAAGGAACATGGAAGAAAGAATCAGGGATCCATAGACAACGCTGAGTGTAGCCACCCCTAGTCCTTCCTGATAATTAAGGCTGCTCTGTGAAAACAAACAAATTAAAAAACCCAAAGTTAGTCACATGAATTCAAGAAAGGTACAAATGAAAAGATCATCCAGTTATTCTGGGTTTTTTCCCCTAAAAACTTTGAGTACTCAAACAAGAACCATCTCTTTTTTTCTCTTTGTAGAGATAAATTTATTTTAAATTCATTTGTAATCTGTCCTTCCCACAGGCATCCACACATATGAACTGAGCAAAAAAGAAAAAGGAAAAAAGAAGGAAAGAAAGAAAAGAAAATCCTGAGCATAAAAATAGTTCAACAAAATAAATCTCCACTTTGGCTATGACCAGAAATAAATGTCTCTCTGAATTTCAAATTCATCAGCTCTCTGACAGGAAGTTTATGGTATGACAAGTGCCATATCTCAAATTCCATGAGGGGGTATAAAGGAAAAGTAAAATTTTATACCATCACTTTTTTGGAGTAGTAAGAACCTTGAAACAAAGTAGATGTCCTCCTATATGAGTATCATAATTGTGGTATATGAATGTATTAGAATATTATTACTCTGTAAATAAAATAATGAAAAAGAAGAAAACCATGAGAAGACATATAATCTCACACAAAGTAAATTGAACAGAACCAAGAAAACAATATGCAAAGTGACCACAATGATGTAAATGGAAAGAAAAACAAAAATCAAAACCAAGTGTTACGAAATTACCACAACTAAATTTATCTTAGGCAAAGAAAAGGTACAAGTATGCACCTCCCTCTCTTTCTTATTGAAGTATGAGGCTACATATGATATCAGACTTGTTTGAAAGAGGAGAAACCTATTTGGAATTTAAAGCGATATAAAACAAACATTAGCAATTTTCAAAAAAAATATCTATGCATTCGCACTAAAATAGCTTTAAAATTCTCTGAATGGGAAAAGAACAAAGCCTCGTTTTAATTTAGTGAAGGGTAGGGAAAATGCTACAAAAGCTATTGAGGGAAGGAATGAATAAACTTTAATATTAATTGGTAAAATAAGTCCAACATGAATTACTTTTCCTTCAAAAAAGGAACAGGTGATTATTCTGGTTGCACACCAAAGAAACCATAACCTGATTGTAGGATGTAGTCATAGGGTTATTGGAAAGTTTGTGTGGACAAAAAAATAATAAATCCAATGTGTTTTTTTCCCTCTTTTTTTGACTCAAACTCAAGAATAAAGATTATGTTTGACAAAAATGTTTTGAAAATCTACTCAAAGAACAGATGCCCACATAGTTTCCCTCACACAGATTATAAATAAGAAACTAGACCAGACAAGAAGCAAAGTTTCTCTCAAACTTTAAGCAAAGAAGGAAGAGATTTCATGCCCACAAAGTAAAATAAGAATGTCTAGATGCAGGTTTTAATTTCCAAAGCAATATCATCAATAAGCAGGATTAAGAACAGATTCAGCATGTGGTAAGTAGAGAAAATAGCAAGCAAACCCAGGCTAAATAATGATTAATGATTAATTGAACACAAAGAAAAGATCAAATTGTAAATTTTGCAAAAATCTTATATTTGCTTTCTTTGCCTCAAGTATCTCCCCAATCTATCCTCTATTCAGATACCAAAGTGATGTTCAAAACTTTAGGTCTGACCATCTCTGTCTCTGTCTGTCTATCTGTCTGTCTCTATCTCTCTCTTTCTGTCTCTGTCTCTCTGTGTTTCTCTTTCTCTCTCTCTGTCTCTCTGTCTCTGTCTCTCTCTCTCTCTCTCTCTCTCTCTCTCTCACACACACACACACACACACACACACACACACACACCCCTAATCATCTCTAGAATAAAGTATGAACTCTTCTGTTTGGCATTTAATGCTCTTCACCATCTGCTTTAAGGAACAAATATTGGAGTAATGCTTAGAGACAAAAATCAAACCCATGGGAGTTGATAAAGTTATGTACTCTATAGACATTTCAGCGATACTAGCCTTATTACTGTTTCTCACATATGACTCCCTATCTCTTTGACCTTTGCTATGACTCTTCTACATCCCAGAATGGTCTCCCTCCTCACCACCATCTCTTGGAACCCCAGTCTTCCTTCAAGACAGATCAACCATCTCTATCTGTATGGTTTCCACCAATTTTTCAGGGCCTCCTCCATTAAGTTTACCCTGTATCTGTTTTCTGTGTGTTGTGTATATACCTACATATGTGTATGTTGTTTTCCCTATTAGAATGTAAGACCCTTGGAGGTAGGGACTAGTTTACTTCTGTCTTATATCTCAGGTGCCTAACCTAGTGCCTGACACATAATCGGTACAAAATGCCTGTTGACTGATTGATTGATTAAAGTGATTATTTCATACTGTTATTTAATGAACTGTTCTATTTTCATAGAACAAAATCAGTGCCACCAACTCGGGTACTAAATGCTCTGGCATATCAGTTAGCCTTATTTGAGGAAAAGCTCAACTATTAGGTTCACATACCCTAATAAGCACCACCATCTCCTTCTGACAGCAATTCCCCCAGCTGTGTTTTTTTAAACCAATCAAAATGTGAGAACCTTCTAAATGTAGGACATTGAGCATATCAAGAGGAACAAGAGCTGGCCTCAAACCTTGAAAGTTAAACTTTTTGCCTTATGTGAAGTAACTCATCTCTGAGTGACACGAGGAGGAAATTTGTGAAGACAGTGGCAGAATTGTTCAACAACACCTTGTCAGATCTATCCCACTCCTCATTTGCTCCCACTCAATACCATTTTGGAGAGCTGCAAAATTGATATAATATCAGAATTTCAGTACCGACACAAAATTAATGTACCAAAGTACAAAGGGAGAATTCTCCACTGTGCCCTGACCATCAGCCAAGTCTAGTGAAGATGCTGAATACATCCAAATAAAAGACATTCTTTCTTCCCAATCCTATTATCACAATTTATCTCTAATTCAACCTATACATTAAAAGGGCTTCCAAGTCCTTTAAAAAATTCTTGTAACATGACTATACACGTATAACCTATGTCAAATTGCTTGCCTTTTCAGTGGGAGTGGGGGGGGGGAGGGAGAGAATTTGGAACTCAAAATTGGGGGAAAAAATGTTAAAATTGTTTTTACACTTAATTAGGAAAATATATTCAATTTAAGAGAAATTTAAAAATTAATGCAAGGATACCATGATTTGTACCAAATTTGCATAAACATTCTCTTTTTTATCTATCCCTGGCTTCTTTAAACTCTCTTCTAGTTTAATTTCTGAGACAACACAATTTCTCATTTTTTCTTTTGCCTTTCCACACTTTCCTTTTGTATTTATTTATCCTTCCTTTTCTTTATTTGGACTACTTATTTCACCTGCTCCTTTTATTGCCAACCTTCTTTTTGATGCTGTCTTAACCTTCAGTTCTTCTCCCTTTATCCACAATTCTGAGACCCAAAGCACACTCGTGACTTTAAAGTCTATGTGACTCATAATTCCACAAGGACACTTCTGCATTTCTTCTCATTATATCACTTCAGTTTATGCCCTTTACTCAAATTAATCGTGTTCAAGACTTATCTCATCACTTCCCCACCAAAACCAGCTGTACTTTTCCATCCTTTTCCCAATCACTTATCTGAGTTTCCTTCCTTTTGCTCTCCCTCCACATTCAGTCACTAAGTCCTGTCAATTCTTCCTTCATGTCATCTCTAATCTGAGGCAGCTAGATGGTGCAGTGGATAGAGCACAGGACCTGGAGTCAAGAAGACCCAAGTTCAAATTTGGTCTCAGATATTTACTAGCTGTGAGACCCGGGGGAGTTAATCCTTTTTGCTCCAGTTTGCTCATCTATAAAATGAACTGGAGAAGGAAATAGCAAACTACTCTAATGTCCTTACCAAGAAAACCCCAAATGGCATCATGAACAATCATTCATGGCGGAAACAAATGAGCAACAACATTCCTCTCTTCTTTTTCAATATCACTGCCTCCATCTTGAATTGGACCTTTATCATCTCAAACCAAAGCTACTATAAAAGAATTCTTTTATTCTTGTCACCAGCCTATCCCTACTCCAATTTGCCTGGCAAACCATAGTCTGATTAATCACTGTAAACATGGAGAAGCAGCTTTTAGTGTAGAGGGAAGCACATGGGACTTGGAATCCAAAGATCTCAGTTGGAATCTCAGCTCTACTGCTTATTCCCTGTGTGAACTTAACCTGTCTAGGTCTTGGCTTTGTCTCCTATAAAATTATGGGTTTGAACTAAATGATCTACAAGGTCCCTTTCTACTCTAAAACCATGAGTCTCTTTTCCATCTCTTTCCCATTTGATCATCTTAAATGGTTTCCTACTGAGTGGATGATAAAATTCAATCTTCATAAACTGCTATTTAGTGCCTTTTGCAACCAGCTTCTAGCCTATGTTCTGTGTTCTTATTAAACTATAAAATTTTGCAAATGGGATTTATTGTTTAGACTAGTGCTGCCCTTGGCTTCCATTTATCTGTTTTAAGAATGAATATCAAGTGTCTGCTGTTTAAGGCAGGCTCTGGGCCCTTTTAGCCTCTTCCTTATAAGATAGCTACTTAGGTCGGCTAAATCTACTTTTGTAGAAAATAGTCCATTCCAGATTTGGCTCTTACATGTACTGTGTCTCTTATCATTAGGGATTTGTGTGTGTGTGTGTGTGTGTGTGTGTGTGTGTGTATAGATAGATAGATATAGAGACAGAGACAGAGATAGAGATAGAGATAGTTATAGATATAGATATATGTCTCTTCTTTCCATCTAGGTTGTAAACTCTTTGAAGGCCCTTATATCTGTATTTTCCACAGTGTCTTATGCATAGTAGGTACTTAATGAATATCTGTTGTTTTATCAATTGGTTAAAATCCTGGACAAAAGAGAACAATTTCTCAGAATGTCAGGGAGAAAGAGAAAAAGTCAATAATGATTCATGTTGGGACAGAACTTTCAAGCCTTCTTAGAGCAATGCAAAAGAAATAAATGGAGGGAAACAAGGCTAACAATCATGTTCAGACTAGTCTCAGCCTAAAACTGTGGGCATGAAGGAACATTTTTAGAGCATATTGGAAACAGAATAAAGAAATCAATAATAAATCATGTTGACCTGAGTGCTTTAAATTTTACTAAGCACTGACTCATAACCCACTGAAGTAGGCAGCACAAATTGGATTATCTCCATTTTACCAATGAGGAAATAAATTAAATCTCTAATTGAAGGAATTTGCTCAGGGTTACACAATCTCACAGCCTTAATTTGAACACAAGCCTTGCTAACTCCATTTCCCAAACTCTTGTCATTCTGTCATACTACTTCTTTCTGGGAGGAAATATGCAAGACTTAATTTATTATAGCATCTAGGTGGCAGAGTGGATAGAATTCCAAGCCTGGTGTCAAGAAGACCAGAGTTCAAACCTAGCCTCAAACACTTACTAGCTGTGTGACCCTGAGCAATTCACTTAACCCTCCCTATTTGCCTCGGTTTACTGATCTATAAAATGAGCTGGAGAAGGAAATGGTGAACCATCCTAGTATCTTTGCCAAGGAAACTGCAAAAGGGGTCACAGTCGGCTCCATTCAACAACAAATTTATTTTATGAGATTTATTTATTTATTATTATTATATGAGGAAATTTATTATATGAGGAGTTGGGAGTAGAGCCAGAGTTATTCACACCTGAGACTATTTTCCTGTCCTTGAGGATTAGCTATTGAGCTTATCCCACTGTATGCTACTGAAAACCCTGCAGCATTTCATTAAATTGGCATTTCTTAACCACCCACAGCTTTGCTACAAATCAAAAAGGTGTGCTTTGGTCATTTGAACCTTACTACAAGTGGGTAAGAAGAGAGATTTAAATCAATAAAAGCAAAACTTAAAGTGCCAAGTCTATTTTCTGTGTGAAGGAGCCCACTGACACTGAACCAATATTAATATTTGTAAGAGAAGCAAGCCATTTCCCCACCCCTCTATGCTTATATCCAATCTGGTAAGACAGGAAAATACAATTCTCAAACTTTTTTTTCAGATTGTGTTCCTTAAAGACACCTGAGACCCTGTGCATGTGGAACTCCATCTCCTCTCTTTTGGGATCTTCCTCTAGTCTTTTTTCTTTCCATATTCCCTTGATAATTTCAGTTAGTATTGTAGGTTGTTCAATCAATAAGGATTTATTGCTTGCAATGTGCCATGTACTGTGTTGAACCATAGCAAAACAAATAAAGCAAAAATAGTCCTTGTCCTCAACAAGCTGATATTCTAAAGAGAGAGTCAACATGTAAATAAATAGGTACATAGAAGATATATACAAAAGATGTATGATAACCTTTGCTGACCTTTTAAAAGTTTGGTTAAAGAGACAAACAGATAGTAATATAAAAATTACAGTATTTATTCCTTATTATTATCTTAAGGCTAGCAATACTTGCGCAAGGAGTGCAGGACTAAAGTCCTGACTGATGAACAGAGAAATCATAAGGCTCTATATATTTTTAGAACCATCCCAGTTCAGGATGATTATGTCACAAAACTTTATGACTTCCTTTTGTTATCATCTATATGTGATACAGAGTTCCTTGGTTGTGAATGCAATTTGACAACGACCAGAGCAGGGTCTATTTATGTTTTATAGTCTCAGGATGTCTGTTTTGCTCTCATGTGGAGTAAGTCCCAAGATAAGCAGAATCTCACCTCTGATCTTTGAAGTTACAGACACAGGGAAAGGCATTTTTAATCAGAGCAGTTTGTTTGATTAAATCAGACTCTGGCTAAAATATGATATTAAATCATTATCACCTCTATAAAGGAAGGCTCTAGCAACTGTTCATTTTAAACACCTACTATTTAATTAAAACTTCTCATCATCACAAAAACTCTTTTCTCTACTTGGGACTTTTTGTTTGGAACATCACACCATTAACTTCTGTTTATTTAGTGGTGATGGGCTTCCTGAACTGATTTATCCATGCTGGCTCAGCCAAGTTTCTTGTTTATGGTATGCAATGGAAAGAAAGGAAAAAAGAAAGGAAGGAAGAAAGAAAGAGAGAGAGAGAAAGAGAGAGAGAGAGAGATAGGGAGGGAGAGAGGGAGAAAGAAAGAAAGAAAGAAAGAAAGAAAGAAAGAAAGAAAGAAAGAAAGAAAGAAAGAAAGAAAGAAAAAGAAAGAAAGGGAGGGAGGGAGGGAGGAAGGAAGGAAGGAAGAAAGAAAGAAAAGGAAGGAAGGAAGAAAGAGGGAGAGAGAGGGAGGGAAAGAAGAAAGAGGGAGAGA
>CM053586.1:66135232-66157501 GCA_028646515.1 Pseudochirops corinnae | reverse complement strand
ATTAGAGTTCTATTGGTAGTGGGAAGGTAACAAAGACAAAGAGAATAAAGGAGATGAGAACCAGAGTCAATAGCCACTTCAACATCAGTACCCCAGCAGAGGCTGAAGAGAACTCCAAAACAGAAAATGGTAAAGAGACAAAAGCAGCTGAACCACCAGCTGAGGATATGTAAGCTCTGGAAGCTGAGCAGGGCAGGACTGAGTAAATGCTGGCTTACCATCTCTACCATCATCCAGCTTAGTCATCATACAAGAAGAAAGAATATGAAATTCCAGCAGTAATAAGAAATGAACAGAAGACCTAAGTGCTTGGTTTTTGTAATTGCCCAGGAAACTAGAACTCTCTCCATTATCTATGCAGCATAGGTTTTTTTTTTAAATTTTTACCTAAAGAAGTCTCTTTTTGGGAAGGACAAACTTTTTTTGTAAAGTCTGGTGTTCTCAATACACCTCTAAAGATTTTAAAATTGTTTAATATATGATCAAGTTGAGATTTTTAAGAACCTCATTTTTAATTTGTATAAAAGTACACCTGATTTTTAAAAAATACACAAATGGCAAGCAGTTGTTAATAAAGGTCTGTAAATTTAAAAAACACATTTTTTAATATGTGCATTTCAATATAATTGGTTTTCTTTATAATCCCATGTGTTTCATGAATTTAAAATATTATTCTGCTAAGAGATCCGTAGCTTTACTACCATCCTGCCACACCATAGCTGTTAGGACTTTGTCTGGCACTTGGGTGAATGAATGGAAGATTTCTGAAACTAAAATGACTTATTTATAGCAAATTTTGCTGAGTCCCACCCTTCTAGGAAGTGAGTGCTTGGTGAGAACTGCCCTTACCCCCCACTTCTTCTATCGCCTTCCTTATTCATCTGTGTTCCTTTTTCTAGTGCTTAAGTGGTATTTAATCATCAGATACAGCCATATTGTACATTAATACTGTAGTAAATAAAGGAAGAAATAAGGGAAAAGAAGCATTTCTGTATCACCTGCAACTCTACTCCAACCTATTTCCCAGTATGTGTTCTCAATGGCCCCACCTCTTCTAGGCAAGGGGGTGGTTAGGTTCGTTGTTTCATATTGAGGAAGGGGAGAAATAGCCTATTTCCTACAAGTTGAAAAAGTGAGCTCTATTGAACTTATGAAGGATGTCAATACCTGTAGAAAAGCAAAATGGTATCACCCGTGACTCTCTAGCTCAGGGTTAGGGAACCTTTGGCCTCGAGGCCACATGTGGCCCTCTAGGTCCTCAAGTGCCATCCTTTGATGGAATCCAAACTTCACAAAACAAATCCCCTTAATAAAAGGATTTGTTCTGTAAAACTTTGACTCAGTCAAAAGGCCGCATCCAAGGACTTAGAAGGTCACATGTAGCCTCAAGGCCACTGGTTCTACACTCCTGTTCTAGCTCTTACTTTCTTAATTCACACAGTCCAGTGTGGAAATTGAGCAGAGGGGAGGGCTGCTGGACTAAGACCAACCATGGATATATACTAGGCATCCTCCAAGATAGTACTCTTGATCTGCCATTTTCTATGACATTGTTGTAGATAAATGTAATAGTTTTATTTATTGCTAGATTTTTGTTTATGTTTAGCTCTTGGGAGGAAGGAGGAGAAGAATGGAGGAGATGCTATTCCCTCAGTTGAAGAATTCAGCTGAGTATATGTTTTTGAGGGGGCAGCTAGATGATGGCACATTGGATAGAATATGAGTCTTGTAGTCAAGAGAACTTGAGTTCAAATCTGACCTTTGACACTTACTAGCTGTGTCACCCTGGGCAAGTCACTTAATCCTGTTTGCCTTAGTTTCCTCATCTGTAAATAAGCTGGAGAAGGAAAGGGCTAAACACTCCAGTATCATGAAGAGTCAGACATGAGTAATCGACTAAGTAACAATACACTATTTTGAGAACTGGAAATGCCCTGTGATTCATAATGAATGACTAACAACTTATGGTCTTGGGTCCTAAACATTTAGAGCAGTGGTTCTCAACCTGTGGGCCTCGACCTCTTTGGGGGTCGAATGACCTTTTCACAGAGGTCTCCTAAGACCATCAGAAAACACATATTTCCAATGGTCTTAGGAACCGAGACACTGCTCCTCTATCCATCTCCAGGCAAGTCCACCCACATGCAGATACACCCACATACAAGTATTAAAGGGTCACAGCACTAGGAAGGTTGAGAACCACTGATTTAGAGGAACATTTGATTTTATGGGAAAATAGTGCATTTCACTGAAAGCTGTGAATGCAATAACCACAGAGCTAATATTTTATGTTAGGCCTAAACTAGGCCAGCCTAATAATTCAAGTTGGAGGGTTACAATACAATGACACACTTGTAGAACATTTAAAAATCCAGCAAAAGGCATTTTACTAATTAGAAAATAAAAGACTGATACTGCTCTCTCTAGTCATCAAGTTGTATAGTATAAAAGAGGACCTGTAGATCAGGAATAATTGGAGATCAGGAAAACCTCTAAAATAGTGATTCTCAACTATTTCTGTGTAGCAGATTCTTTTGGTATTCTGGAGCCCTTCTCCAAATGTCTTTAAATGAATAAAATAAAATAAACAAGATTTCAAAGAAAATCAATTATATTGAAATACAGTTATCAAAATATTGTTAAAAACAAACTCACAGCCTCCACAGATTAAGAACCTCTGTTCTAAAATGACTTCCTTCCAAGCTAAGCCACTTATACTTTATTTACCCAAACAGCAAAATGCCCTTTATCCTCTTGCTTTTCAAAGGATGAGTTCAATCTCTGGAGTGCTGGGAGGGCAGGGACTATCAAAGCAAGAGGTGAAAAAAGATCCAAGAGGTGGGAAGAGGGAAAGTGGGAATCTCTTGTCAGTTGCCATAGGCCAGTGGGAATGTATCCATGATCCGCACTGACCAGCAACAAAGCAGGCATAGCATCCCACTAACCCTCCTTAACAACAACCCCCATCACAAATCAAGGATAGTTCCTACCACAGCTGGCCCATGTTTCTTTCTGTAGAAAGAGAGAGCTACCACTGTTGTGAACTGAAAGACCAACACAGCCATGTCTGCTAAGTATTCCCAGATATCTGGACTTTGGCAATGAGCTAAGATCTCTTGGCCGACCAAAGTGGTCATCTGGATCCCAGATGCACTGTATTTAGCCCTGAGTGCCAGGCTGACACTGTTCATAGAAAAATACATTCCAGTGTCAACACTGCATGAAGAAACTGTGCTTTTTCTCTGCCAGCTCAAATATTCTTCTTCTCTTTTACCCCACATTAACAATTGAGAACATGGTAGATAACTAATTGCCTGTTTCCAAAAACAAAGAAAGAAGTTTGTTCTGCTGTGGTCACAAAATGAAGTTCATGAAAATAAGGGTCTGGAGTGGTAGGTATGAATTGCCCAGTCCTTCTCACATCCGCCCCAACCACCATAACTTTCTCTCTCTCCTCCTCCTCCTCCTCCTCTTCCTCTTCTTCTTCTTCTTCTTCTTCTTCTTCTTCTTCTTCTTCTTCTTCTTCTTCTTCTTCTTCTTCTCCTTCTCCTCCTCCTCCTCTTCTTCTTCCTCCTCCTCCTCCTCCTTTTCTCTGTCTCTAGCACAATATTTTTCTTTACTATTCCTTTCCTATCCTCAGCTCTTTTCCTCTACTGTGTTTAAATATATTGTTTTATAGCTCAGTGCCTTGAGTGCTTCAGAAGAAAGATGAAGCTAATGGAAGATTTTTTTTAAAAATTAGCACAAGGCTTTAGTGCTAACTGCCATGCATTAGAAGGAAAGCATATCATTGGCTTCAGTCAGTGAACTTCCAGGGCAACATGATGATGTGATATTTCAAAAAGGGTCTAGGTTCCATTTTGCATGTTTGTCTGAGGTAGATGTTGAAGACAAATTAAAACTCAACCAACATCTGCAGAGCCTCATGTTTAACAATATTAATCATGGACTACAACTACTTGAGAAGTTGTTCACTGGTACCTATAACTGGTTATATCACCTTGCAATTTATGGACTTTTCCTCTTACAGACCCAAAATATGTTTTGTAAGTTTGTAATTTGTTCCCTTTTTGGTCCATTATGATTTTCATTACTACTCTTCTGTTGTTATCTCTGTTGATTTTAAAAATATTCCTCCATCAATTAGTCATGATTTCTGTTTCAGACGTTTAAATGATTCCCTAGTGGCCAATTTCCTTCTCATCATTACTATTTGAGCTTCACTTTTTAAAAAATGAAAGCTCAGAATTTTAAAATTCTTGAATATGTGTTTGGCAAAGATTCTCCTCACAGGAGGGAAATATTTGCATCTAAGCACACTGCTTTATAGTTTGGGGCACCATTAATTTAGAGAGCCTTTCTCAGAGCCAGGAAGACCTATCTCTGACATATACCAACTGTTGTCGCCTTAAAAATAAAGACTAAGTTTCAGAGAAACTGTTGTTCAGTCTTTTAACTTGGGTCTGACTCTCTGTGACCCTATTTTGGAGATTTTTTTGGAAAGGATATTGAAGTGGTTTGTCATTTCCTTCTCCAGCTCATTTTACAGATAAGGAACTGAGGCAAATGGATTAAGTGACTTACCCGGGGTCACACAGCTAGTATGTGTCTGAGGTCAAATTTAAACTCAGAAAGATAAGTCTTCCTGATGCTAAACACAATGCTTTGTTAACTGTACCACCTAACATCCCCTTTCAGAGAAAGTACCAGCCTGCTTTAGTAGAGGGAATTCCCTCTCCCAGGATATTCCTTTGCCAAGAAATCACAGGTCCTACCACAACAGCTCTGTGCATATATGTATAATATGTGTCTGTGTATACATACACACACACATACGTATACATACACATACATATATTTGAATTAGAATAAGTTCACACACTCCAGGTTAAGAACCTCTGCTCTAAAATAATTTTCTTCCTATACTTTATTTACCCAAAGAGCAAAATGGCCTTTACCCTCTTCCCTTTCAAAGGACCAGTCCAGTCTATGGGGTATTGGAAGGACGGGGACTATCATTGTTCTTACAGGATTGCTGCCTCAATGTAGTATTTTCTGATTTTCCTACTTTCTATATTCTTTTTTTAATACATGATCCAATAAAACTAAACATGAATTAAGTGTCTACCAAGTTTAACTCAAGTCAGCTAGGCATAGCTGTGGATAGAGTGCCAGGCCTAGAGTCAAGAAGACTCATCTTCCTCAGTTCAAATCTGTCCTCAGACACTTGCTAGCTGTGTGGCCCTGGGCAAGTCACTTCACCCTGCTTGCCTCAGTTTCCTCATTTGTCAAATGAGCTAGAGAAGCAAATGGTATCTTTGCCAAGAAAACTCCAAATGGAGTCATAAAGAGTTGGGCATGACTGAAAACAATTTAACAAAATGTTCAATGCAGTGAACTAGATGCTGGAGTTATACTGACAGAACCAAAAAAACAGTCCTCGCCTTCAAGAAGCTTGTATCCTACTAGAATGATATTAGTAAATTTATCTTGTAGTCATTCCCACTGTGCTGATGTAGGATGCTGGGACCACAATCATTAACTGAATTTGAAAAGAGGATTCTTGGGAGCCACAACTAGTCTTTTTATGCCTTGCTTCTCAAAAACTTGTTTGTGAGACTTCTACTCAAAATTAGCATAAGGAAGACTTCCATGACATGTACTACGTGGGACCAGTGACCCTCTCTCTCTCTCTTTCTCTCTCTGTCTCTCTCTATTTCTCTCTCTCTCTGTCTCTTTCTCTCTCTTTCTGTCTCTCTGTCTCTCTCTTTCTCTCTTCCTCTCAAACACATGCACACACAAAAGGAAGAAAGGATGTAATATCAATAATTTATACTTTTGAGGTAAATTTAAGCTGTATCTTACTTCTTTCTCTCTGGATTATTCTCATTTCTAAGTATTAAATGAGAGATTTTTTTCACTGTCTTAGGGATCTGAAGCTGTGGGCACTTAAGGGGTGTGTACTTTTTATGTTGGGAGAGCTTTCCAAAGCCCCTCACAGAATTTCACTGTATGTACCTGCTTAAAATTGAGAAATTCAGCCAAAATTTAAAGATTCCGCATAATTATTCATAAGACTCCAGGTCCTCTTCACACAAAATTCACGAAGAAGTCATTTGCCAATCATGATTCACACACACAAATGGGGACTAGCATCCTGTCAGTGGTTAGTATCTCAAGTAGTGGCTGAATAGGATCATAGGGTCATAGAGCGACAGGACTAGAGGATTAGAGCTCATCCAGCAGAGAATACTGAAAAAAGCATGGTATTTGGCCTCAGAGAACTTGGGTTTGAATCCTGACTTTCCTATTTACTACCTGTGTGACCTTGGGAGTGGGAGTGAGGAGTCACATATATATTCTCTCTAAGCCTTTTTTTCTTATTTGTGAGAGGGATGAACCAAATGCTATCTGAAGACCCTTCTACTCTAAATACCAGATGCTATATTTTTGTCTATGACCTCTTCGTTTTTTAAATGAGGAGAACAGGGCCCCAGAATGTCAAGGCAGTTCCTGAGATGCCAAAAATAAATAACTTAGGAATTCAAACCAGGTTTTCTGACTCCCAAGCCATTGTCATTCACGCTACTGCCACATTGCTTTCCTAAGCCATTTAATCTGGAAACCACTTATTATTACCAAAAATAAAGCTGTTCAGACTAAATGTTTTGTGGACATCTGTAATGGCAAGCACAGAAGTAGTTCACACCTTGTTTCAGCTATTGAATTAACACTCTGTTTGTCTGCTCTGTGTTGATGTTTGTTTGTGATACTTTGTACAGAAGCTCTGGGACCTTATTGGAAGCTGTGAAAGAGGATTTGCTGGTTGTATGTTTACAGAAGTCCTGGAGGAGGGTTTTGGAGGTCCTGGGACTTTACTGATGATTTATGCTGATCTCTTGGACCTTGTTTGTGGGTCTGTGTTGATATCTATGTTGATGATTTGTGTTGAGTTCTCAGACCTTGTTGGTGGGTCTGAGTGGAATTCACAGACAGATAGTGAATTGATGATGGTGCCAGCAATGTGTATGAATATTGTTGTGGCTCTGCCAAGCTTTGTCTTCCCAGAAACAGGGACTGTGAAAGATTTGAAGTGGACTGGACACTGAACTTCAATATGGAACAGAAACTGGATGAAGAACTGGACAAGGAGCTGGACAAGGAACTGGGAGCTGCCTGCCTTTCAACCCAGGTGACAGTTGGAGTTGGGATCATGGAAAAGGAACCATGGAAGCTGAAGGCCAGCCTTAAGTCAAGGTGAAAGAAGACTTTACTTGGATACTGTGTACTGACTGAGAAGATTATGATTTACTGTGACCTAGGGGTGGAGAACTTTGACTTTTGTACTTTGTGATTGAATTAAGGATTTTGTGATTGACTAAATGATTATACTTTGTTGAAAACTATTGTGACCACTTTGGTGAAAACTATGTGATCATTTTAGTGATAAGTCATTGTGAATGCTATATTTTGATTCTCTGTGATAAGTTCTAACATTGTGAATTCTGTATCTTGGTTTTCTGTGAATATTTTGCTCTGATTTGTTACTGAATAGAGAGTTCCCTATACTATGTAACCAGAATCTTAAAAGCTGTTCACAGCAGCAGTCTTCTGGAAAGCTGCTTGTGCATGGCTTTACAATGTCTTCACAAACTAGATTGATTTTTCTGTTGAGAAATTATAGCCACTAGCGAAAGTCAGGGCATCCCCAAATGGTTTTTTTCCCCACATTCATAACATCATCTTCTCTGCTTTTGACATTGCTACCAGCTTGGTGCAGGTCTTCATTACCTGACACCTAGATTACAGCAATAGCTTTCTTGTTGGGCTCCTGGCCACAAATCTGCTCCCCTTTTAATTCATTCTCCATTCAGCTGCCAAGATGATCTTTCTAATAAAATGGAAAGTGAACTGAGGTCCAATTTATTATTTCCTATTTAGCCAATCAATGTAACACTGCTTCATTTATCAATATAGAATTGATGTTGTCACTTCTACCATGATCTCCTGTGCTTATGGAGGGTTCAAATGGACTAGGAACATTTACAAACAAGCTAGCATATAGTCCCAATCCTGATATTGTGAATGGTCTAGCTAATTAGCACTATTTCTAGAATTTATAAATCCCTTTTGTTTCCTAGATTTCTCCATGGGTGAAATAATAAACTTGGTCAGCTTTGTCCCCATGTCTGATTTAGGTCAACCTGGGGAAGGCTTATTTGACTTTTCTAACCATCCTTATCTGAGTTAGTCATCTGAATTATCATCAGTCTTAAAGAAAGTGGTAAGGAGACTTTTCATCTAGTCCACATGATTACTGTCTTTTTTGTTATTTTGATTCATTGTCTTTATGGGGCCTTGGCCATTTTCTGAGGGTAATTTTATAGACTGGCAAGTTGCCTAATCTTTCTTCTACTTGATTTCGAATGGCTTTATTGTGGTCTGTTTTACTGTGTATTCCCTGCTTCAAGATTTCTGAGCATAACTCTATACTTTGCCATAGGGCTTGACAGTGAACTTGGGTGTCATTCTGTCATTTGTTTCTACTAGAAGTTTTCTGAACTTGGGTCATAGCTAGTCAGTGTGCCTCTCTGTTAGCCAGATCTCTCAGCCAAGGGATATATTGGATCTACTTGACTTGGAGAATTAAATGCTCTTTTGATGCTTTCTGCCACCACCTGCTTCTAGCTCCTTGGAAGCTTTCCCACAAAAGGTGTGAATGGCTATAGAATCTAGGTATTGAATCCTACTTCACTGCCTGCATTATTCTCCCTAGAATAGGTTGGAATTGGTTCTAATCAATTCTGTCTCACCAGAAATTGTTCTCTAGACTGTTTCTTGGCATACCAGAGCCAAGGTACCAAAGATCATATTAATGTAGCCCACATATGAGTAGTTCTTTTCACTTACTTCACAGGGTCCTGACTCTGTATAAGCTATAAAAGTGTCCTTTGCAAATGCCTTTTATACAGTAAATAGAATATAATAGCCATGAGATTCACTGTCCAGCTCAGCAGAATAATACATCTTTAATCTAGACCATTACTTCTGTTTAATGTACCATGAGTCCATGTAATGTCTCTGAGGTATATAGTATTGGGGACTTGAATGGTTCCCCACCAGTGAGATGAGGCAAATCTTCCTGAGAAGGCTCAAAACTTGCCAAAGTGAAGTCTTTCCCCTAGCTTATAGTCAGCTAGTCAACTTTTTTTTTTTTTTTTGCACTTGTGTGACATGGCATAGTCAGTGAATCTTTCCCTTTGCAAGAGAGTCTTGGCTTTTATTTCAATTTTTTCTTCTTCAATGTGAGATTTAGAAACCGGTTTCTAAGTATTCTTCCCAATTCATATCCCTGTTCATACTAGAGCATAAGTTCTGAAACTTACTTGGCCTACTTCACCCTTTAAAAAAATTACTCAGCGCCCCCCAGAAATCTATTTTCATTAAACCTTTAATGTTTTTCTTAATTGCATAATTTAAAAAATATAAGACATTTAGTTCTTTAAATGATGTATCTTAAATTTAATAATTTATTGTAAATTTGTGGGATTTTTCCTGCATTGAAATTTTGATGATGCATTATTACATCATGTAACCATATAGTATTGTATTGCAAACAAGTCATTACACACAGATATTCCTGTTGATGCATTCTGGACTTCCCAACAATGCAGGACATGCTTTCCTGCCAAGACTTACTTGTTAAGACTTGTCAGAGACTTGACCTCTGATAGTCATAATTTGCATTTTGTGTGTTTATTTGGAAAATAATGTAATCACTATGACTTTAACTCTGTTACACGACAGATGAAATATATATGAATGGTTTTTCAAAATTTTCTTATCATTTATTCTTTCCTTATGCTTCCACTGCCCCTGTATTCAACACCCTTCAATTGCACCCGAGACTGCTACTGCCCCCCTGGATCAGTCCGGCACTTACCAGGGGGTAGTACTGAACACTTTGGGAACCTCTGTACTAGACCATGCCACTGACTCAAAGAGCTTAAAGACTATGAAAATGGATTTCTCTGCCTTTTTGTAATATTTAACAGGTATCTAACATCTCCCCAAATCATTCATTACTGTTTTTAATGTTTCTTTTATTAATTTGTCTCCAGTGCTCACAAATACCCCTAATATTAAAAGTCCCTGGTGAGATTTCAATTTTTAAACTTCACATCAGTGCTGTAAAGTTTTAATATCCATATGATCAAAACGATCAGTCACTTGGATCATATTTGTGGGAGTGTCCATACATTATCATTATCTTTAGGTATGGGTATTCACTTTTTAGAATACTTTACTTTGATGTGTTTTAAATTAAGCATGGCCAACTCATCTCAGAACTGTTTTCTCCTTGGGAAACAAATGACCTCTGAGGTTGTTGATGGGAAAGGACTGTCTCTCTGCCCCGTTCATGGATTCTCTGAAATATGTGTGTAGCCAGCACTTTATAAACCATCATTTAAATACTCTGAACCCTTACTTCCTGAGAAATTGTAGCTGGGAAGTGTTCTTGCTCTTTGCAAACCTTCAGAGAGTTGGAAAGGCCAAATGTAGGGTACCAACTAAAAAGAAACAGAAGATGTAAAGACTGATACCACTGTAACTGTGTAATTATTAGCATTGTAGCCTCTTAGGATAATAAGATTTAGAGCTGGAAGGGACCTAAAAGATCATTTAGCCTGACACCTTTATTTTACTAATGAGAGAATAAAACCCAGAGATATTACATAACTCACTCAAGATTACTTGGGTGTTAAGCAGCAGAGCCAGGATTGAAAGTAAAATCCACTGATTTCAAATCCAGTGTTTGTTATACCATACAGTCTTCATCTTCCTTACCCAAGATTATATTCTTTCCTTTCCCCTAATCATGGACTGGGTAAGACTCTCAAATAACTATCAGTTATTTCTATCTGTCTGTAGGGGAGTCATGATACCTCTTTTGGAAAGGTGGAGAGAATAATGCTAACATTTTCAAGCCAAAAGGGTTTCCACATCCTTTATGAGCCCTCATGGTAGCTTTCAATGGTATCTTTGGACAGGTAGCCATCCATGGTAGCTAAAGACTTGAACAATACTGTCTAACTCTTCCAGTCAGTAAAATATTTACTAACAAGTCTCATGACATCTCTGAGCTATAAGATTAATCTGTACCTGAATAAAAATCCCCTCTACAACATACCTTTGCTTGAAGACCTCTGGTGATAAGATTTCCTTATCTCCTAACGCAGGGTTTTTCTCTTTGGGATAGCTCCAGCCAGCCTCCATAACCTCCTTACACTTTTCACCTAAACACTATTTCAAGAATGCCCCAGCCATGCTTTACTATCTCTTCTCCAGTTACCTCTCCATCAATTGCCTCACTTAATCAGGGATATCCTCTTTTCTCCCTTCTCTCTTTACCCCCTCCAGTTCAGGAACCATGAACCATGGTTACATTAACGCTGTGTTCCTGGATGAAGTGTGTCATCTACTCCTACTATGGACACACTTATCATCCCTGTAACCTCCAGGATCAAAGTGCTCTTTCTTGGATACCACTCACTTATCTTTGTGGAATGCAAGCTCTTTGAGAGTAGATGCTAACTTTGCTTAACTTAAAATAGTTCTTGGAAAATAGTAATCACTTAATAAATTGGGGTTTTTTTTTTTGGTCATTCATTCAATTATTCATTAAAGACTTTTTCACATCCACCCTACATCAACCCTAAATTTGCCTCTTTGCAACTTTCTATTTTTGCTTCTGGTTCTGGCATCTAAGATGAAGTAGAACAAGTTGAACCCCTCTTCCATGTGAAAATAGCTCTTTAGGTACTTGAAGCCAGTTATCATAGTTTCCTCTTTGTCTTCTCTTCTCCAGGCTAATTGTACCCACTTCTTCAACTGATTCTTATATGACATGGACTTAAGATCTACCTCACCATCCTGAATGTTCCCCTCTAGATACTCATAAGATGTCAGTGTCCATCAAAGACTATCCCATCCCTAGAGCTAGACACAGTGCTGCTCTTGTTTCAGCCCAAGCTGACAGTTTATTTGGTGTATCACTTTTGACTTATATTTGAATTTGTAAACCCTAAATATACAAACTACCTTATAATCTCCTAAATATATATAAGCTAGAATGGACTTTAGAGATTATCAAGTCGAGTTCCCTCATTTTATACATAAGTAAACTAAGGCCCAGACAGGTCAAGTCACTCTCCCAAAGTTACTCTGATAGTCATGGGCAGAGCTATGATTTTAACACAAGTCCTTTGATTCTAAATCCAAATCAATTGTTCCAAGCTTTATAACCTACAAATCAAACTCAGATGAATTGATGTCCAGCCACACTACCCCCATTTTGAACTTGAGATGTTAGAGGGGAGTTTGAGTATAAGTATATGAGTTTATCTTTATCCCTACTAAATTTTATAGTATTTAACTCAGTCCAATGCTCTAGCCTGTCAGCTTCTTTCTTAGTCCTGACTCTATCATGCAGGGTGTTAGCTCTCCCTTTTAGCTTTTTGTCTTCTGCAAATTTGATTAAGTTGTCATCTTTGCAATTATCCAAGTCATTTATAAAAATGTTAAACAGGACAGGATCAAGCAGAAATCCCTGGGGCAGCCCATCAAAGACCTTACAAATTGACATCCAACCATTAATGACTGTTATTTGGCTCTTACCATTTAACCAGTTCTTAATTATACTATATTATTAGCCCTCATTTCTACATCTAAACCATAATAATTTGTCATATGCTTTGCTGACATTTTAGTAAATTATGTATACTACATTTTCCTGATAAATCAATCCAGTAATCCTATCTGAAAAGGAAATATGATTAGTCTGGTGTGATCAATTCTTGATGAAGCCGTGCTGGCTCTTTCTCATCTCTACTTCATTTTCTGGATGTTCACTAACAATATCTTTAAAGATGTTTTCTAGAATTTTCCCAGGAATTAAAGTTAAGTTCACTGAACTATAATGTTCAGATTTGTTCTCTTCCTTAAAAAAAAACATCAGGATACTGTTTGCCTTTCTCTAATTTTATGGAATCTTTCTTGTTGTCCCAAGTCTTTTAAAGATGGCTGAGTATGACTCAGTATCCACAAATTCCTGTTCTATTGATACTCTAAGGAGTTCATCCATCCCTATTGACTAAAATTCATCAAGAGCAGCTAAATTATCTTATTCTCTTTCTACTTCCCTCCCTTATTTTGAAAATTGATATGTTATAAAGGCTATTTCACTTTCTCCTTTCTACTACTTACTTCTAACTTAATTCCCTTATATGAAATCCTAGATCCTTTATCCAAAAGTGCCTTCTCTGAGGCTATATATGGCAGAGCTCATATGTGAATAATTAGATGTTTTTTATATTATTTCTTTTCCTACAAGCTAATGTTCAGCTAAATTTATCCTTTCTCCACTTCTCCCCTATGATATCACCAATCCATGAGCCTCCATGCTTGTTTTTTCACCTCTGTCTCTCAGAATCCCTCACTTCCTATAAGGTTGAGCTCAAGCCCTTTTAAAGAAAGTCTTTCCTGATCTCTTTCTTCCCTACTTTACTTCTCTCTCCTTACCTACCTTACCTCTCTTTCCTTACCTTGTATTTATTTGGTATTCATTCTGTAGGTGATATAGTGTACTGAGTGGTACAGTTGATAGAAAGTGCTGGACCTGGAGTTAAGAAGACCTGAATTCAAATTGAGCATCAAATACTTACTAGTTGTATGACCCTGAGCAAGTCACTTAATTTGTCTGCTTCATTCTCCTCTTCCATAAAATGGGACTTACAATAGCAACTGCCTCTCAGGGTCACTGTGACTTTCAAATGAAATATTTGTAAAGTACTTCACAAACATCTATTATTATTGTTGTTGTTAACATACATGTTTTCTACCTCAGTTGAATGTATTCTCCTCGAAAGCAGGAAGTGTTTGGTTTTATGTCTTTATATCCCTAGCACCTAGTAGGGTATTTTGCATGTGGTTGGTGCTTAATAAATGTTTTTTGATTAATTGATTGACTGATCAGTCCTCAGTATAGGATGGACAGGAAAATGCTATCCTAGAAAGTATGTTTAGGGAATAACTTCATTTTTTCCCTAAGATTTCTCTGATATTGACTCTATGTAGGTCCTATAGAAAATGCAATCTGAAAGAATTATTTGATTCAGTCTCTTATGTCATTATAGATGTTGGTACACATTGCATTTCGATATGTTCTTTATATAGCATTAAAGAAAATGCAAAATATTGGAAACTGGTGAACAAAGTCATTGGATTATTAAAGCTACTGTAGTCCTATTGTTTGACTTTGCCCACAGATGCTTGGTCATTGAGCAGGGAGGATCCAGGGAGTTTCTTCTTGGTAGACAGTTTTTTGTAGGCATTCCCCAGATTCACCTGGACTTGAACTTGATCTGAGACCAGAGTACCCAGAATGTTATTGACTCTTATATAGAAGAGATGAGAAGGAAGACACTGTAATCGTGTAGAGCAGTGGTTCTCAACCTTCCTAATGCTGTGACCCTTTAATATCCAGACCCGCCTGGAGATGGATAGAGGAGCACAGTGTCTTGGTTCCTAAGACCATCAGAAATATGTGTTTTCCGATGGTCTTAGGCGACCCCTATGAAAGGGTTGTTCGACCCTCAAAGGAGTTGCGACCCACAGGTTGGGAATTGCTGATGTAGAGCAAAGGAAACAAGAAATCATTATTCCAAGCAAGGCATTCCTCTTAAAGTCTAGAAAGTGGGTCACTCATACTGGTTCAAGAGGCAATCTTCTTAGTCACAGCTCCAATCACAGGAGCATATAGGAATAAACCAGAAGCCTCTGATGGCAGATGTCCTGTAACAAAAGGGCCAATATCCAGGTCATCACCCCCCATGCATATTCTATGGGATGACCCCAGCTCAGTAGATTGGGGCTAGATGGACCTACGTATCATCAGAGGCTCCTGATTGGTCCCCATGTATCCTAGGGTCTAGAGGCTTCATGAAAGAGAATTGACAGGGGTGAAGCCAAGTTAGCAGAGAGGTGAGTGAAACAATATGACAAACTTGTAGCCACAAAATTCTTCTAAACAGATCCAGAAAATGCACCCTTTCTACCCTTGACCTGTCTATAGTAACAACATGTATTTTATGAATAGATTGGCAATGTGTATAAATAGCAGATAACATGGCCCTTCTTACCCTTGAACATAAACATGGTATATTTATAAGAGGGGTTCTTAACCTGAGATGTGTGAAATTTATTTAAAAAAAGATATTTGAACAACTGTATTTCAATATAATTGGTTTCCTTGGCAATGCTATGTATTTTACTTTATGCATCTAAAAACATGATTCTGATGGCCAAAGGGGTCCATGACACAAAAAAATATGAAAACTACCTGATCTAAAGGAACAATTCTCCATACATGTTAGTCTGTCTTCTCCATGGACCTCTGTTCTTCCCAGGAGAAGTTAAACTTCCTTAGGCCCAGGATTGTGAAGGGAAACAACCAACCTTCCTCAACCAATCTATTTCCAAAGCCTGACAACTTTATCTATAAAATACCATTCAAATCTATGCCTGCCTTTCCATTTTTACTGTTACCACTTTTACTTTAGCTAAGGCCCTTAGGACCCCTCTCTTGAACTAGTTAATGCTTCCCAATCAGTCAATCTCCTCGATTGCAATCTTTTCCCTCTATAATTAACTCACTGCCAAAATAATCTTTCTAATGCACAAATGGCCCTATCTTTCCCCCTACTCAAAAATCATTAGGTAGTGTTCATTAGTTAACAAATAAAACTTCTGACTTGACTAGAGTTGCTGCAAGCTGACTCTGGTCTAGCCTCCCTTCCCCTTCCCACCCACTCCCCCCCCCAATTTGATGCCTTAGCTAAAGTAGGCTACTAGTTGATCCCCAAGTTGGACCCTCTTTTGGAATTGTGATTTCTAAAAGTACTCACTGTCATTTCACTGATTTCTCATTTACATATTTTACTAAGGCAAGAAAAAGAGGATTCTTTTAGTCTTTCTTTAGTCATTTGGAGTGCTCTCTGATGGGTCCCAAATTCATGTAGCACATTCCACCTGCACAACTGATTTGGCAAACTGGGCAGAATGTATAATCACTGGTTTAGAGTTGAAAGAGAACTCAGAAATCATCTACCCCTTTCTACACCCATTTTACAGAGAAGGAAACTTAGACCCAGAGAGATATAGAGATTTTCTTGGGTCACACCATCAGATGAAAAGCAAATTCTTGTATCCCATAGCATCATAGATGTTGAGTAACAAGGTAACCTAGACATCATCTATTCCAATTCTTATTTTGTAGGGAAAGAAGCAAGGGACCCAGAGAAGTCAGGTGACTTGCCCAAATTCACACAGGAACTAAGTAGAACCAAGATTTTAATTCAGGCAGTGGTCTACTGGTAAATGTTTGATAGCCAGCTCTCTGAATGACAACAGACTAATGACACCCTTTTAAGTTTAATCTGCATTTATTAACATTTTTTCTGTTGCTTTCTTAAGTCTAGACAATGAACAATAAATCAACAAAACAATAAATCAAGTCCTGATTTGTAGGGTTTGCCCGTTTCTGGGGTATGAATGTTCACACTGAAAACTTAATGACTGGCTCTTGTAAGCTTCTAAGACCTGGCTCCAGCACACCTATCAATTCAGCTCACTTTCCATTTCACCAATGCTTTCTCCATGGCTCAGACACCTGTCGATTCTTTAGTAGCAGATAGAGATATGATTATTAATAACTGACATCTTGAAAAGAGCCTGGAAAATTGAGTAAAACTTCTTCTTGTTCCTTGGAGTTCAGTATTCAAGTCTTTCATTAGGTTTAGAACTAGGGAAAATTCTGATGGAATTCTAATTTTTGATGGAAGGACTGTCAAAGGGAGAATGTTGACAAGCAATGGGAGAATAGTGGCAATTGGGTGGTGCAGTAGATAAAATGCTACAGCTTGGAAGACCTGAGGTCAAACCCAGCCTCAGGCATTGGCTGGCTACATGGCCCTGGCCAAGTCTCTTAACTTCTCAGTTTTCTCATCTGTAAAATGGGATAACAGCAATACCTACTTCCCAAGGTGGTTGTGAGTAGAAAATGAGTTAATATGTGGAAGGTGCTATATAAATGCTAGCTGTCATCAACACGCTGGATGAAAAAGTTTATGGATCTTTTTTTGTTTGTTTATGGATATTTTTGCTTGATGAAAGGGTAATTGCAGAAGCCAAATGCCTTACCTCAATTACTATGTGGGCCATACCCGGGTGAATGACTATTCTCCCCTAATTACCTTCCTATATTGAGATCATACTGTATACACTCCATGTACCAATTTGGTAAATCTCACTACTTTTAGTCTGGTGGTTAAGTAGGTTGTAAGTCAGGGGCAGCAATAACTGATCTTAAATGATTATGACTTGCGAAGCCCAAAATTATGACTAAATCTCAACTCCCCACTCCTTACTTTTCTTGTTTTAGTTCTTTATATGTATAATGTAAACAATGTGGGGCAACATATGGTAGAAAAAAAATCTGCTTTTAGGCTTCCTTAATCCTACTGAAAGGCAGCATGTAGATACGTTAATTATTCAGAAAATGGAGTGTGATAGCTGATTTAATAATAATAATAGCTAGCATTTGTATTGCACCTATGAGCCAAGCAATGTGCCAAGGACTTCATAAGTGTGATCTCATCTGAGTCTCACTAATACCCTGAGATGTAGATGTAGATGCTATTATTATCCCCATTTTATAGATGAGAATACTGAGGTAAACTGCAAGTTAAGCATCTTGTTCAAGGTCACACAGTTAATAAGCATCTGGTTCTATCCACTGTGCCACCTCGCTGCCTAGATTTGCCCACCTTGTATCACCTTTCTTGAGTGGCTACCAACCCAGGGGCCATTTTGATTCCTCTTGGGTACATGTCTGCTATCTCTTCCAAAAGGGCTGCTGTATGCTGAATAACCACTGGGAGACAGCTTATACATACTCAGGCTATTCTCTGACCTCCATGGTCAACAGCTTTAAGTGGTAATGCTGAGCAGCTGAAACATGATACTGCCTCGTTTTGAATTTTAGCTAGTAGATAGCCTGTCAGTCAATAAACATTTAACTCGCCTACTATGTGCCAGGTACTGTTCTAAGTACAACGAAAAGTAAAATACGGTCCCTACTTTCAAGGAGTTCAGAGTCTAAAGGAAAACAGGCAAACAACTATGTACAAATTAGGTAAGGTAGAAATTGGGATAATCAAAGGAAGGAAGGCACTGGAACTACAGAGGATCAAGAAAGGCTTCCTGTAGAATGTGGGATTTTAGCTGGGACTTGAAGCTAGGAAAGCCAGGAGGCAGAGGTGCAGAGAGAAAGGATTCTGTGCATGGAGGGCAGTCAGTGAAAATGACCAGAATTGGGAAATGGAGTCGCCCATGCAAGAAACAGAAAGGCTAGGGTTACTGGATCTCAGAGAGGGTAGAGAACGTGGCAGGAAGGGGTGGTGGTAGAAGGTGTAGGAAGACTGGAAGGGTAGGGGGTAGCCAGGTTATGAAGAACTTTGAATGCCAAACAGAATGTTATATTTGATATTTGTTATGTTTGATTTGTGATAGAGAGCCTTAATAAACTGGGAGTTATAAAGCAGTGTAGTGACAGGGTCAGACCAGTGCTTTAAGAAACTCATTTTGGAAGCTGGAATGGGAACAGAAAGAAATGAGGTGGGAACATTAGTTAGCAGGTTATTGCAGTAGTCTGAGAATGAGATGAGAGGGGTCTGTACCAGAGTGGTGGCAGTGTTAGAGAGAAAGCAGAATAGACAGGTAATACTACAAAGGTAAAACAGGCTAGATATAGGGTGGAGTGAGAAAGTGAGTGAGAAGTCAATGTGGACCCTAGTTAGGAAGCCTGGGTGACTGTGGGGATGGTGTTACCACCACTGTTGAGATGGTACCTCAGCAGTAGGAGGAGAGATGGGAAGAGGGCAGGTACAGGGAACAGTTAGTGAATTTAATTTTGTACATGTTAACATGTACAAAGGAGATTAAAAGGAAGTAGAGGGAGTTATTGTGTATTGTCTTCTGAAGAAGTTTATACACAAAAGAGAGGAGAGATATGAGATGATAGTGGTAGATCAAGTGAGGGTTTTGGGTGGGGGAGGGATAGGAAAGCCTTGGGAAAGTTTGTAGGTAGTAAGGAAGCAGCCAATAGACAAGGAGGGATTGAAGATAAGTGAGAGTGTGAGGGTGATAGAAGAGACATTCTGCTGGAGAAGAAGGAAGGCTATGGCATCACCTGTGCGTATAGAGACATTTGTGTTGGCAAAGAAAAGAATGACCTCATCATCTAAGACAAAGGTAAAAAAAGAAATGATTTCAGAAGGTATCCAGGAGAAATTAGGTGAGGATAAGTAAGGATAAAGAGGAACAGACCTAGTATGGATATCGCTCAATATTTTGTGAACCTGACATCTGTGACTGTTGAATCGCCATCCCACATGTGGAAACTGCTCTATCCTTAAACCCCCACATTCAGAGGACATAGGTACTCTACATAGTCGGGCCACAGAGCTAACTGAACACTACAATAATGAAAGGAAAAAGGTTGATTGTCTCTATGTGGAGTAATCTACCTCCAATCATCTCTCCAAATATGGCTCCACTTTCCCTCCTACTTCCTTGTAGGGAAAATATTCAGAACCACTGTGCGCAGGTGGATGATTAAAAAGGAGCAAAAAAAAATTCAATTCTATTGAATGGGAGAAGATGAGTCCAGGACCCCAGCACTGGCCCAGGAAGAGAAGCAGTCCTCCTCCTTCCGCTCACCAGCCTTGCAGAAGTCACAAAAGAGGTCAGACTATCTCATTCTAGTCTCATCTCTGCTATGGGATCTGACTGACCTCCACAGTACCTTTTTCTGGTGTCTCAATCCCTGGCCTATAAAATCTGATCCCACAGGAGTCTGTAGGCACCACAGCTCACAGTCCAATTCCTGCTTTCCTCATGTGGGAGTTTCGCCACCTTAGTCCAAGTGCAATAGGAGCAGCTTACTCCCCACGCCCATGTTGCAACCAAGATGCTTACATCTTTAAAAACAACAAAAGAGGGACAGAGGCAACCGGTTCTGGATGCCAGCTTCCTGATCCTTCTCCACTGGTCCTTTCGTAAGCATTATTTCCCAGAGAGGTAAGTAGTGTCAAATCTCCAGGCTCTCTTTCTCCCCAATCATCATAACTCATGCCCAGAGGCAAATAATAATTCTAAAGAGATAAGAAAACGTGGTATGGACACAGTGGCAAAATATTTGTCAAGGTAGAGAGCCAGATAAATCCCCACTGGTAATTCTCCAGAAATAATTGCAGAGTCACAGTTATAAGCTGAGTCAGCAAGTCGACTTATTCAGCCGTGCTTGGTGCTCTGGGACTGAGCTAATGTCACAATGATAAGGCCAGGGTGGTGGTAACATCTTTGCCTTGACCTTTCTGAGTACATCTCTCATTTCCTGATATGAAGAAGAGAGTTCCCCTAAGGATCTGGCAGTGAGCCTTGGCTGGGAACAGAATAGGTCTGTTCCTAGTAACTGGCCTTGCAGGGATCTGAACGTGACTCCACCCTCAGTCGCATTTGACATCCAGAATTTGGGAAACCACTTCTTTCCTTCTTCATTCTTGTAGGATTTTGCTTTTCCTGTTCCTTTTTCTTCTAAGACAGAATAATGTATTCTATTTTAGAATAAAATATTCTTTTTTTTAGAATAAGATATTCTATTTTAGAGTATTTCTAGGGAAAGATGCAGTGACTGCAAAGTTAAAAGAATAATCATAAAATGTCCATCACGTTTGTAATGAACCAGAAGGAAGGCGTCTAATTAATCTCTGAATCAAGAAAGTTCCCCAGGAACCCATTATAGAAAGTTCACATTTTGCAAGAAAAAGTGCAGATTAATTCAAATTCGGCACACATTTATTGAGCACCTAATATGTGCAGAAGATTTATCATGAATCTGCAGTGCTCATCTGGGAGGTTGATTCCTCATCCCCATGACTGGTCCTAGAGCATCTTTCGCTTTATGAATTCTTTGCTTAATGAAGCTTCCAGACTTTATACAGCTAGGTTCCAGTTAGTACAAATAATGGAGTCACAGCAGTATGCATTCATATTCATACTATTTGAAGTTATAATTATGTCAACCATGGTAATCTTTTTCAGCCCAGTGGAAACATGTGGTGCAAATTTGAAGAAGGTGACCTCTTCAGGGAATTCATTATTTGCACTAATTGAGACTAAACTGTACTTAAACACCTATAGTCCAGTATTAAAAAATTGTACTCTGTATGTGAAAGGAAATTAAACTTTAAATTGCACCAGCTAAAATAAGTTATTTGGTGGCTCTTGGAGTCCTTGAAGAGTTCATTTGAAGAGCTTGCAATTTACTCACTTTTAGGTCCTGTGTGATTTCTGTTATTACTCTTCTATTAAATTTCTTTGATTTAGAAGTATTCTTTTACCAATTAATCATGATTTCTATTTCAGAGTTTTAAATAGTTCCCACGTGCCTCATTTCCTTATCGTCATCACCGTTTGGATTTCACTTCTTTAAAAATGGGAACTCAGAATTTTAAAACTCTTAAAGATGAATTTGACTAAGATTTCATTTTTATGAGAAAACACTCATCTAAGTGTACTCCCTCACAGTGTGGGCCTATAACCATTTTTTGTTCCATAGCATGGAATGTGCTTTGGAATTAGAATAAGAGAATGAACAGAGGATTTGCATGACTATGTTTGTAATTCTGGGTTGTTTTCATTTTGGTCTGGTCCTTTGATTTTATTGGCGTAGAGAATTCTTGTGAGGAAACACCCTTTGCAATTTACAGTTTTAGAATTTCCTAGGGGGGGGCAGAGCCAAGATGGCGGCGTTGCAGCAGCAATATATCGCAGCTCTCACATAGCCACCCCAAAATACCCATGGAATAGGACTCTCAACCAACCTAGAACTTCAAGTCGCACACAAAGATACTTCCCACTAAAGTCAGCTCCACTAGGAGGAACCATATCAGCACTGCGAACCGAAACCAGCCTGGCCTGAAGCCGGGGCTGTGCCCCGGGGGCGGCCAGGCGGGAGGTGCAGAGAAAGCTCTCAGGTGAGCGGGGATTAGCACCAGCTGCGAGGAGGGGGGATTGTGAAAGAGGGAGATAAGCGTCCGGCTGAAAGGTCTCCAGAGCAGAAAAGTGAAAGGCGGAGGTTTTGCACCC
>CM053586.1:66094952-66134732 GCA_028646515.1 Pseudochirops corinnae | reverse complement strand
AAAAAAAAAAAGAATTTCCTAGGACACTAAGAGGTTAAGTGACTTACCCAAGGTCTATCAATCAGCATATGTCTGAGGTTGAGCTTGAATCCAACTCAGGTCTCCCTGACTCCCTTGCCCACTTTCCATAGACCATGCCATATGACCCCTCCTAAGATAATAGTCTTGGGCAGCTAGGTGGCACAGTGGAGAGTGCACTGGGCCTAGATTCAGGAAGACTCATCTTTGTGAATTCAAATCTAGCCTGATATACTTACTAGCTGTGTGACCCTGGACAAGTCACTTAACCCTGTTTGCCTTAGTTTCCTCATCTGGAGAATAAGCTGGAGAAGGAAATGGCAAACCACGCCAGGGTCTTTGCCAAGAAAACCCCAACTGGGGTCATTGGACACAGCTGAAAAAATGACTGAACAACAAGATAATGGTATTGCTGCCCAAACGTAGCATTTCCTAACATGTTCACTGTGTACCCCGTTGTTCTTTCTGTAGTATTCAATTACATATGTTTACTAAGTTTTAACTATGTGTGAAGCAGTGTACTAGGGGCTGGGCTTAATCCCTTGTAGGGATTAAGTAAGTCTACTTAGCCAATAAAATCTTGGAGTCATTGTCACTGTACTGATTGCAGGACCTGGGAAACTTTATTACAATTTAAGTATGAATTGAGAATTCCCAGCAGTCACAACCAGCCCTCCTTTGATGCCATGTTTGGCAAAAAAAAAAGATTTATGAGTTTTTTTAACTGAGACCAACCTAAAGGAAATTTTGAAGTAGACATTAACTTAGTGCTTCTTATCATCCTTTTCCTCCCTCCTCTAAAAAATAAAAAAAACCCTTTCCTATACTCCCTTCTTCCTTTCAGGTGCCTAGCATTCATATTCTTTTGCCTTTTCCATCAAAATCACAAAAAAAAAAAAGGGTGACAATCATTTATCCTTTAGTGTGATATCAGTGATTTATACTTTAGTGTGAATTCAGGTCAGATTTATAAGTATTTATATTTGTAATGAGAGCCTAATGAATGGAAGCATCTTGCTCCAACAGTGTGCAGGTATGATTTCTGATGATTTCCAGTCTCCTCACTCCGTGGTTAAGACGGACCTTTTTAACTTGGCTGCTGAAACAGGACTGAGAGGCAGACAAAGATTCCCACAAGAGTAACAACCTCTTTCAACCCTGACTGTGATTAAGGGAAGTCTTTAGGTGGAAAAACACACATAGGGCATTAATGTCTTCATCTAGGTCCACACATGACTGCGAATATGGGTTTCTGTTCTTTCCTTCTTTGCATTTATTCTTTTCGGATCTTAGGTGAAGGAGCATTGATTAAGCTGTGACTTTTGTGAGCTTTGAAAGGTCAAGACAATAAGCCATCCAGAGGTCAAGGAGCTAGAGTCCATGACGATGTCCAAGTCTTGTGAAGAAATCCTAAGTAACCTGCGTGTCTTAGTATAGAAAAAGATTGAAGGTAGACAAAAGACAAAAGGGACAGCCCCTCATCCATCAACTATGTCACATTCAGAAAAGAATTCAATGGGGTGAATGTTATGTAGAAACTGCTTTAATGTTGAGTTCATTCTCCCCATAGACTGAGGTGGCACGAGAGATTATGTCTCTGGTCTGGGGGGATAGTTGTATTTCTATTCTTGCTATATTTTCTCAGTAATCTGCTTTTATAAAATCTTGATCACCCCTTTGTAAAAATTGATGTCAATTGGTTAATGATATTGAGGATGCTAATCAATGGTATTGATTATATAAGGAAGATATTAAATGTCACAGGCAATTGACATTGGGGGAAAACACACTAGAATAGGGGCTCAAATCAATAGCATTAAAGAATAACCCTATTATACCTCATGCGTACTCTTAGATCTCTGAAGAGGAGATGTAGTCTTGCTCTGGGGACTCAACTGGTTAGTCAAGTTGTGATTAGGATAAGGATCCTCAGAGCTTCTATGAGCTAAATTTTAAAGCCTTAACACTGCCATGAAATGGAATGTTTTGTCACTTTTTTTCAGAAATTTTAAGCACCGCATACCTTTGGGGCAAATGCTTTTTAATAGGACTTCTCAAAGCTCAGGCTATCAAAGCAGTCTATTGAGTGACCGTGCTTCTAACTGAAGAATTTGGCCAGGCTTCTAAGAATTTCCCCTACTGCCTATAATAACTCATAATACTCATGGACCCACTTTCCTTTGGAAGCTAATTGTGAAGCAAGACTCACAGAACAGTCATTTGCCAGTTGTGAATCATACACAAAAATGGGAACAAGCAGCCTGTGCATGACTGCTGTCTCAATCACTGAATAGTTTTATGAGATCATACCCTATCGGAGGTGGATTATAAAGATCATCTAACATAGTGTGGTGGGAAGAACGATAATAGATTTGACATCAGAAGAACTCAATTCAATTTCTGATTTGAGCAATGATAGCTGGAGTGGAGGCATGATGTGGAAATTGCACAGAATCATTCTGATTACTCCCTCTGGGTGTTCTGCAGCTTATCAATTTCTTTCCTAAAATGTATTGCCCAGAATGGAACACATTAATCCAGGTATGCTCTGACCAGGACAGAGCATGTTGAGGACTATCACATGCCTAATCTTCCATACTGTGCTTCTCTTAATGAAACCTAAGAAGGTCTTAGTTTTCTTGACTCCCAGATTACATTGTTAATCTGTATTGACCTTTCAAACTGATAAAACAAAGCTTAGCAAACTAAATCCCAGCGCTAAATCCTGCACAATGATTGTTTTTGTATGGCCTACAAGCTAAGAATGGTTTTTCCCTTTTTAAAATAAGTTGTATTGCATTTAAGAAATGTAAAAACCATTTTTACCTCAAAGGTATTAAAGAATAGGGCTGATTTGGCTCTAAGGCCATAGTGTACTAACCCTCGTTCTAAAAGCAAAAGATTTTTTTTCCAAATAAATTGCTCTTGGCTATACCTCCCCCAACTACAGTTGTAAAGTTGATTCTCTTGAACTCATGCAAGATTTTATATTTATCTGTCAAAATCCATGTTAGTCATGTTTGATATTCCTTTCCTCTTTTTTGCCATTTATAACTATGATAAACATGCCACCATTGCCATCATCCAAGTCATTGATAAAAACCCCAGTTTTCTGCTCTTTCCCCAAAGGTCCTAGTAGTTCAAGCCTATGTTTCCCAGAGAGGGATGTAATATCAAATCTCCAGGCTCTCATTCTCCCCAAATGATGATAAGCCCATGTCCAGAGATGAATAATAATTCTGAAAAGAGAAGAGGGCATGATGGGGACACAGTAGAGAAAGATCAGGAAGTTGGCATCCAGAACTGGTTGCTTCAGTCTCCTTTCCATTGCCTGTAAGATGTAAACTTTCTAGTTGTCACAGTGGTAAAATAGTAGTAAAGGTCAGAGCCAGATAAATCTCTCTTGACAATTCTGCCCACCCCCAAGTACAGGTTCTTGGGGCATTTCACCTCTTTTTACATTGATATTGACACCTTGTTGACTATTAATGACTATTATTTTAATCTGGTTATTTAACTAGACCCCAAATCCCCTTGATTAATCCCTTGTAGTTTGAACCTCTCCATTTTGTATACAAATATAGTATGACTTTGTCAAATGTGGTGTTAAATCTCTGTCAACTGTATTTATACCATTTGCCTGAGCAACCACTATAATCCTGTGCAAAAAAAGGGAGATGGTGTTAGTATGGTATGATCTATTTCTGAGAAAATTATACCGCTCTTTGTCATGCTTCCTTTTCTGGATCATTTATTCAACAGCATTTATGAAGCATATCCTCTGTGCCAAGTATTGTGTTAGGTGTAGGGAATACAAAGAGAAAGAACGAAACCTATAAGGAGCTTGTGTTTTGTTAATATCTCTTTAAAAATACTGTTTCAGATATAACCAGGAATCAAAGTCTAACATCCTGGCCTACTGTTGTAGACTCTATTCTCTTCCTGTTTCTTGAAAATAAGGACAATGTTTGACCTTCCTTAATCCTGTAAAACCTCTCTCATTATCTGCAGTCTTTTCAATATCACAGACAGTGATTTAGCAAACACATCTGCCTGTTCTTTCAGGACTGTAGAATACCATTCATTTGACTCCATTAACTTGAGTTCTTTGGGGTCAACTAAGTGTTCTCTTGAAATCTTCTTCTGTCTTCCTTACTCTTAAATCAGCCAACCAGGATGTATTGATTAAACCTTTACTACATAGCTGAGGATAGAAAGACAAATGTGAAATAGATCTCTTTATCCTCCAAGAGCACAAAGAGGGTGGAGGGTAGAGCAAAAAAGGTACAATGTTAAGTACCCTTGCAACTGGGTTGTCATTCTATCCTGCAAATGAAAAAGTTCCCCTTAAATGTTTATCCAGGTTATTGTTCTATCACATCCAATTCTTTGTGAGCCTATTTGGGGTTTTCTTGGCAAGTGGTTTGCCATTTCCTTCTCCAGGTCATTTTATAGGTGAGAAAACTGAGGCAAACAGGGTTAAATGACTTGATTGGTTTAAACAGCTAGTAGGTGTCTGAGGCTGGATTTGAACTAAGGTCCTCCTGATTCCCAGCCCAGTGCTCTATTCACTGTGCCATCTAGCTTCCCCTTTATCTATCAGTCTGTGTTATTTAACACTACAAGTAAAGCAAGTTATTTGCTATAGTGTGGGAATGCAAAGTTTGAAAGAAGGGCATGTATCCTTTAGACTTTTTTCCCTTAAGCCGAAGATTAGGATAGAGTCTAGAGCTGAGACTATAAAAATCAATTTTCTTCTTAAGTACAAATGAAGAATTTGTGTATACTGTTTTCCTGTCATTACTAGAGAGAACATGGAGAAGAAAGGAAATGATACCTTCTTTTCTGAAGAAGCTGTTATCACTTTTGCTAGCAATTAAAATTTGTAAAATTTATATATATATGTATATATACATACATATATGTGTGTGCACATATATATATGTGTATATATATATATGAAATTTGATCCTCATAATAACCCTGTGAGATAGGGTTATTACTAACCCCATTTTCCAGATGAAGAAATTGGGGGCAGACAGAAGTTAAGTGATCACACAGCTAGGAACTGTCTGAGGTCATTTTTGAACTCAGATCTTCCTGACGCTAAGTCTGGAGTTCTTACCCACTGTACCACTTACCTAGCTGCCTCATGAAGTTGATTATTGGGAGAAACTGAGTGATGTGGGACTATTTTCAGAGACTAAGAGAAGGTAATTGTAGTTACAGTTATAGTTTGAGATGACTTGGGGTGATATTTCTCATAGAAAAAAATCATAAATGATTATTGATGTCTTTATGTTACCATTGCTTACATTGTTCATCAACTGTATGGCTAGTTCTTTTGATATTTGAATACAGGAGATGAGTGGTTTTTATATATAAGCAATCTTTTGTGGGAAAAGAGGTTTCTCCTGTTTATTAAATAAATAATATTTAATGAATTATGGGGAGATTCAAACTAACTGAAGAGAAAGAGGTTATAATTTATTAATTATTAAGAAAATATCTTTTAAAAAAACCACAGCTGGATCATTTTAGAGATCAGGCAAGAGTCAAATACAAGAATGAGAGTTAACCTAAAAGAAGTGAGTGTGATCAGTCCCAGGAGCCTTAAACTTGCTACACACACATGCACATGCATACACACACATGCACACATGCACACATGCACACACACATGTATATCCTCTGGATACTTCTCTTTGCAAATGATACCAGTCTAATTTATTAAGCCTCTTTGTTTAGATATGTGATTGTGCAAAAGATTGGTATAATAACCTATCCAGCAGAAAAAGAAATTAAAAGCATAAAAAATAACCATTTTACAATTCATGATAAGAAATTAGGTGGTTATTCCATTAAGTTAATCCTCTGCTATATACCATTACAGTACTACAGCTAGATGATGAGTTGGGCCCAGAACTGAATGGAAGAAAGAGAAAGTCTTCTGTTGTATTTGGAAGCTTGCACAGCACTTTCAATAATGCCAAGCTTTTCCCTGGCATGAAGACTCAACCCTTTTATACAAAATTTCTTTCAGAGTGCTCTATGGTTTTGAATCTCTTAACACTATACTCTTTAAAAGAATCAAAACTGACAAGGGTTGGCCAAAATGGGCAGAAGCACATTTCCAGCAACGACCCACGTGTAAGAAGTGGAATGTAAAATACAATTGAAGAATCATAAGATAAGAGGGGAAGTGGGTCAGTCAAATAGCAAAAGGAAGGGATTATAGATGGATAGCCCTAGTACTACACCCTTCTTTCCCCCAGTATAAAAAGGTCCAGAGGAATGTTTCCAGAATATTGGAAAATCTATGGGAAAGTACAGACAAGAATTATACAGGATGAAAAGGTCTAAATGGATGTGATCTACACCAATGGAGAGAGAGAATATTCACATCCATGAGATCACAGATACATTAAAGTATTGTGACCAATGCTGAAATGGTTGTGAGGAAACAGTTTAATACTTCGGTGCTTCTATAGAGAAAACCATTATGAGGCTTTCTTATTGTATCTCCTCAAGGACCTTGTCATTTTTACTCTTTGTTTGAGTAACCATTTCTTCTGCTTGATTGTCTTTTCCTTCAGCATCTGAAATCTCAGGTGGCTTTCTATTTTCCAGGACCTCAACAGCCCCATAGAGCACCATTGACAAAATCAGTACCCCAAGTACTATGTATAGCTTGATGTTGACACACAACAATGTACTGTATCCAAAAGCAATGACAAATCCAAGGGACTCCCAAAGACGGTAATTGGCAAAAGCAGCTGCCTTGTTCTTCACAAATAAAACTCCATAGATAGCTGCAAGGGAAAAAAGAAAGAAATGATAAATTTGTCCTGAAACCATGCTATTAAAAAAAAATTTCTGAGACTAAGAACCCATACATCCCTGTTCCCCCAATATTCCCATCAAAATGTGTGTGTGTGTTTGAGCTAAAACAAATTACTATTATATGTTCAAGTTATTTTTTCTATGTTTCTCTAGAAGTGAAAAAGAATACTATGCTGTTATTAACTCATTATTATCTGGGCCAAATGTAATATTTCAAAAGCAAGAACAAACAAGAAGCAATAACAACATTTAGCAACATCCACCCGTCGGTTCATTCACAGAAGTAAATTCAAGAATGTGTTCTAATTCCATGTTTACAAACTCTGAATTTCCTTTACCTGATCATAATCTTTATCTTTGCGTCTTTCCCTACACTTTACAACCCAGCATCCTTTGTGCTCAACCCTTTGTGCTAAGCCGCAATTTTAATGGTTATTCCACCCTTCGAAAAAAGTCATATTCTAAAATAATGTCTCATCTCCTTTAGAAGATTGCTAGCTGCTAATTTAGGATAAAGGGAGCAAGTATATTTTCCTTACTTGTGAGAAACCATGAAGAAAGTCTTTTCTGGGAGGTTAAGGGGTGCTTATTAAAGCTTGGAACTCCTATTACTTTGCCAAACTGAGTCTTTGTTTTGAAAGCAAAAATTAATCCACCATTTAACCCAGACAGAAACAGGTTGGTTGACACTATAGACAATAACTAGTAGAATTGGGAAATCAGTTCCATGAAAAAGGAAGCACTAAGAACGTGACTTATTTCTTCTATAAGACCTTCCTGAGACCACCAACATAGACTGATAAGACCTCTATAACTCTCTTAAGCTTTCCTCTTTGTTATAGTGATACTACTCCAAACTTACACCATGACTTACTCTAGGAAAATTCTTTAAAACAGAAAAAAGTTCTTTTATTATTTTTAAGGGATAGGACAAAGGATAAGAGAGAAAATCGTATTCTCTTTGCAAGGTTACAGCGATTTGAGAGGAAACAAGTATAGAAGGAAAGAGATTGACAGTCAGAAACCAGAAAAAAGTACCAGGTTCTCTTGGAACCTTATTTTAAGTTTCAATTCTGATGAAAATGATGGAGAGGTAGGTAACATTGATAAAGTGCTTGTCTTATAGTATTTATTTTCATCATCATAACAACCCTGTGAAGTAGGTGTTATCATTATCCCTACTACGCTAGCCTCAAACCATCTTTCTTGCCTCATGGGTTACTTATTGCTCCTTCTGCCAAACTGTATGATAAGGAAACTCTTCCATCTCTGTGCTGCTGTCCTGGCCATCTCACATGCCAATGTGAGGCAGAATCATCCCAACTCACATACCCCATATGGAAATCACCCTTTTTATTTGCCTTTAAGGTTTGCAAAGTGCTTATCTTATATGTGATTTCATCTGATTTCCAGAGGAGGAAACAGAAACAGAGGAAGTGTAAGTGACTTATCCAGGGTCACACAGCTAGAAAGTATTTCAGGGAGGATTTGAACTTGGGTCTTCCTGATTCAAAGTTTAACACTCTATTCACTGAATCACATAGCACTCTTTTCTCTGGAAGTGAAGGAAATGAAGAGGAAGACCTTATCTTATCAATTACTGACTAGTTTCTGTTTGAATGAACATATGGTGTCTAAACAGTGGCACACAGCAAACGAACTTTTATCCTTTTGCTTTCATCAATATTTCTGAAATAATGGAAACGAGCCCTGTCTTTCACAACTCTCAGACACACCTTGCTGAACAGAAGGTTGTTTTTCCTCTCCTTGCCTTAGGGCACCTGCCAACGGACTACTTAGCAGTTGTGAATCTGGCAGCTGTGCAGTCTCAAGTCTTAAATGCCAAAATCTTTTGAGAATTATCTAAAAATAATCAAATAGTGCAAAGTACTCAGATTAGTGTACTCCTGGGAACATTTCAAAACCCTCTCATTTCTTTTTTTTTTAACAGAAGTCTTTAAAATTCAGTCCAAAAACAGAAACAAAGAGAGAGAACATTTAATTGAGTTGAGAGTCTTTGTTTAATATTGCATTGGTTATATTTTTAATGCCACTTCTTTCTTCATAGTTTATAGGAGATCAAACCAAATACAATAATTATTTGGTTTGTTACTCAACCTAATGATGTGGAAAACTTGATTTTCAATCTAAGATGCTGCTACTTGTAAGTCCAATGATTGGTCTCCTTCAGTGATTTCACAATTAAATCAAAATTTAAATTGTGTGAACAAGTCATACAATTGAGATAAGATAAGGCATTTCCTTGATTCTCTTGTTCTGGTTACCAAAGCACAGATTGTATAATGTGAAGAGATGGGGTTATGAGTTGAGGGACCTGGATGACAGCTGAGGCTCTGCCATATGCCCAGCTACAGAAATCAGCCATATCAGTCACTCAATAATAAATAACAGTAAGCTCTTACTATATATACCAGGCATCATACTAAATGCACCACATTTAATCTTTATGAAAATCAATTGCCTTATGTGTCAGATGGCTGGTAGTCTTGATTTCTCAGGTCTCTTATGTCCCTAAAATGTTGTGATTCTTTGGTTCCAGAAATTAGTATTCTATAAAAAAAGGACCCTAGGAAGAGGAAGAAAGAGTAAAAGTGTCAATTATTGTGGAATCTCTGAATTCAAATTCAGACAAGTATTGTTGAAGGAGGGAAAAATTGGAAAGTAATAGTAAGAAGAGGAAACTGTGTCCTGTAACTTGGATGGGACAGTTAGTTAAGAGAATGGGGTATAGAGTTGATGCAATAGAATTGATTGGTGAGGTAGACTGGAAAATATATGACCAAGAGGAAGAAGATCTTTCTTCTCCTCCCTCCCACAAACTGAAAAGGCAAATCGGTTTTGGATACAGTTTTGGTCAGAGAGAATCTTCTGATGAGACAGAGGAAAGAAACTTTTATCCTCTTTTATCTAAACTGCCACTGGTTTCTAAGGGAATGTGGTAGAGGAAAGCTATGAAGAATTATATTTACTCATCCCTAGGAAAGTATAGCGAGGAAAGTAGCTAATATAATATAAAAGAGATTTGTGGGACTGGTAACAATATCTTACACATAGTAGGCACTCAATTAGGTTTGTGGAATGAATAAGTAGATTGTTCTCAGATTCATAAATAGCCCAGCTTCGGTTCAATAAATACCCAGAGAGAAAAAAAAAATCTATTTTGTCAAGTTGCTATGGAAAGGAAATTTCACTGGGTTATGTTATGATGGCAAAGGAGACAGATAAATAGGAGAAGAAAAGGAAGCTTAAAATAGCACAGCTCTCCAGCCTATTTGTCTCTCTCATTTTCCTGGATGGATAAGGAATTGAAACGTGAAAGACATCAAATCCTGCCCTAAATGATGAGGACACAAAAAATTTCATCATAAAGGAAACTTTGGAGACTTGTTCTGGGAATTCAGACACTCAAATGGATTTGTGATCTTACTGATTTGGACGTGTCCTGAAAAACACATGTTTAATATAGTAAACAGAAAAGCCAGATTTTTAGAGCCTGTCCCTTTAGCAGCTTATTGGGCAATGAGATATTTTTAGGTGGAAATTTTGTAACTTAGAGACAACACATTAATCTATGAGTGTTTCCATGGCAATTTTGCCCATCTTTTATTAGCTTTCAGAGTGAATAAAGAGATAAAAGTTATCATATCACACCCCTACTGCTCCAAGGGCCGAAGGAATTCCCAGAGCCCTGTGAGGTATACTAAGCAACTGATTCTGCAATTATGCTATGAGGGGAATCACCTTTCCCAATTTTTATTCACTTTACTTCTTGCTGGAGATTCATCTCTCAGTTTGTAATTGAGAGGTGATGACTGAAAAGGCAAATCTAACATATGATTGAATCTGATATATTCAATTATAGATAGTATATTTACTTTATTTTTTTTTAAATCATGGAAATGAAAAACAAAAGGATTGCAAATCTGACCCAAAGACTAAAATTATGGAATGGTGACAAAAGTTATATGCAATTTCTGATGCCGTATTGACTCTACTTATTTCTTTCTTAATGGACACAAACTTACAAATATAAAGTGGTAGATATTAGAAAGAATAAAATGAACAAAGTTCAATTGAGTTATTAAGATATTATTTAGACCTAAGACAAAATATAAACTGAACTAATATCATAGCTAGAATGCTACTGATAAAGAATCTTTTTGAAGCTTGAGTTTCCAAAAACAGAATTCTATTCTATTCAAATTAACACCAGTTACATTTACATTTATTAGAAGCCCTCAATTAATGCTCAATTGATCAACAAGTGTTTGTCAAGCATGTGCTACATTCCAAGCATTGTGCTAAACTTTAGGGATAAAAAAAGACAAATGTGAAGCAGTTCTTGCCCTCAAGAAGCTTATATTGTATTGGTGGAGACTAAATTCATGCATAAATATATACAAATACATATTAATACCAGTTATTGGGGAGGGGGTGTACTAGTAGCTGGGGGAATCAGGAAGTCATGTCTGAGTGGAGTTTTGAAGGAAGTCATATTCTAAGAGTTGGAGCTGAAGGGTGGTATGGTGAAATAGAATGCTGGGCCTGGAGTCAAGAAGACAAAAGTTCAAATCCAGTCTCAGAAACTCACCGTGTGTCCTTGGAAAAGTCACTTAACCTCTGCTTGCCTCAGTTTCCTCAACTGTGAAATGGAGATGATGATAATAATGACACCTATCTCTTTGGGTTGTGAAGATCAAATGAAATAATATTTGTAAAGTGCTTAGGACAATGCTCAGCATATAGGAAGGACAATATAAATGGTAGCTATTATCATTCTTAGTATTATTGTTATTCTGGTCAGGGGAAGGTGGTAATGGATGCAGGCTATGCACTGGAGAAGGGAGGGACTTGAGTCAAGTAGACTGATTTGGATGCTACTGCAACCATCCAGGAGAAAGGTGAAGAGGGTCTCAACAAGATCAATAACTATGTGAAAGAAGGTGACAAATATCAAGAGATATTGTGGAACTAGAATCGATAAGATTTAGCAACTATTTCAGAAAGTGAAGAATCAGAAATGACTTCTAGGTTGTGACACAGTGAGTATCCCATGTCAAATCAAAATGATTCTTCTCTTTATAATCAAGCTTCTCTTTATGATCAAGCTGTGACCCTTGACTCCTTTATTTTTGCAAGTCTAATGTTGAAGATTTCAACAGCACAAAATTAATCCTGTAATCCAGATAATTCACATAAAAGAAGATCAAAACACTCTGGTCTCATACACGGAATGTGTATGTGAGTGAATTTTTTTGGTCTAAACTCTTTGTGCATTTACTTATACTTTTAATATTCCTGAAAAGGAACAGAGACTTGACCTGTGATTTCATTGATATAATGAAGCCATAGAGATGAAGAAATTCCATTTACCAATGCAGGTCAGCACTTTTTCTGAAACTAATAGACGGAAAAAAATTGCCTTAAGGTATTAGGTGACTTGTCCAAAATCACATAATGGTATGTGTCTGAAAAGGACCCTTAATCAAGACCTCCCTGGCTCCTAGACCAGTATTCCCTCCACTAAATCAGATTGCCCCTCCAGTCTTCACTTAATGAAAGTAAAGTGAGAGGAGTCAGTGAAAACCAAAGCCATATCAATTCCTCCCCAACATATATAACATCCACATATGTACATGTATGTATGCACACACATACACATACACACACACACACACACGCACAGAATCTAGTATAGACCTATGTACCTTGTGAGTATTCAATAGAAGTTAAGGCTACTCCAGGAAGTCAAAAGGCTACTTTAGAAAGAGTAGAATAGATGGTTGTAAGAATGAAAGAATTTTAAAGGACTTCAGAGATCGTTCATCTTAAACACCTCGTGCCACAGAAAAAGTGTGTTCTGCAATGGTTAAATGTCTTGTCCTAGGTCATATAGCTAGTTAATGAAAGGAAAAGGATAAGCCCAAGAGCCTTTTTGAAATATATCTAGGATTACAACACATAATGCTCTCCTACCATATAATCCTGGAATGCCATGAATAGATAGCATTTTCACATCATTTTTCTTGTTGCCTAAAGCAATACTTAGATGGTTTTCCGGTATTGTGAAAACACTTGCAAGAAGGGTTTCACTCTTGAACCAATTTATAACATCTAGCTATATATGTATTTAACCTATTGCTCCATATAAGAAACTTCATTTGAAAGCTCAGTCCAAAAATACTGATATCTAAGGGTATGTAACAAATTGATTGGCGTCAATTGTGTCTGCTCTAGGGAAGTCAAAGGTTCTTTGTTATCTGAATTGTCACTAGTTTAGGAACATAGAAGGCAGTACGTTCAAATCTTGAGAAAAGGGAAAAGCCAGAGAGCAATAAATAAGTCATGGAACTTACAAGTTGGAAGAAATCAAAATAACAATTTATTCTATCATTTAGTCTAAACCTCCTCTCTATTAGACTGGGGAAAAACTGAAGCCCACAGAAATGAAGCACCCAGAGTAACACAAGTAGTAAGCATTATAGCCAGTATTTAGCCTTCTGACTTCAAGTACTGTAGTTCTTTCTGTGGAATACATTGCAGTTTTGCACCCTTTCAGGTGGATGTAAGAAAAGTGATAACAGCACCTCTAAGAACAATGCTTTTTCAGCAACCCAAAAGGTGACTCTACACAAGGACATCACCAGATGAACAATATCAAAATCAGATTGATTATATATTTTGCATCTAAAAGTGAAGAAGCTCTATACAATCTATTAAAAAAAAAACTGGAGCCAACTGTGGTTCAGATCATGAGCCTCTTGTTGCAAAATTCAGACTTAAATTGAAGAAAGTAGGGACAACCATCAGACTATATAGATATGACCTTAAATAACATCCCTTATGAATATGAAATGCAAGTGATAAATAGATTTAAGGGATTAGATCTGGTATATCAAGTGCCTGAAGAACTATGGATAGAGATTTGTAGCACAGTACCAGAAGCAACCAAAAAACATTCTAAAGACAAAAAAAAGCAAGAAAGCAAAATGACTGTTGGATGAGGCTTTGCAAATATCTTAAGGAAAGAAGGAAAGGGAAAGGAGAAAGGGAAAGACACACTCAAATGAATGCAGAATTCAAGAGAATAACAAAGAGATAAAAGGTTTTCTTAAATGAGCAATGTAAAGAAATAGAAGAAAATAATAAAATGGGAAAAAAACAAGAGATCTCTTCAAAAAATTAGAGATATCAAGGGAACATTTCATGCAAAAATAGGCATGATAAAAGACAAAAATGGTAGGGACTTTACAGAAGCAGAAGAGATGGCAAGAATACACAAAAGAACTGTACAAGAGTGAGCTTAATGTCACCAATAACCACCATAGTGCGGTTACTAATACAGAGCCAGACATCCTAGAGAATGAATGAAGTCAAGTGGGCCTTAGGAAATATTGCTAACAATAAGGTTAGTGGAGGTGATGTCATTCTAGCTGAGTTATTTAAAATCCTAAGAGATGATGCTATTAAAGTATCTCACTCAATGTGCCAGCAAATTTGGAAAACTCAACAGTAGCCACTGGATTGGGAAAGATCAGTTGGTATCCCAATCCTAAAGAAGGGCAATGCCATGTAGTGTTCAAATTAATGGACAGTTGTGCTTATTTCACATGCCAGCAAGGTTATGCTTAAGATTCTTCAAGTTGGGCTTCAGCAATATGTGAATCAAGAATTACCAGAATAGAGTGGTTTTTGGAGAGGCAGAGGCATGAGAGACCAAATGGCCAACATTCAATAGATTATGGAGAAAACAAGGAAGTTCCAGAAAAAGAAAAAAAATCTACTTCTACTTCAGGGACTACACTAAAATCTTTGACTGTATGGGTCACAACAAAATGTGGCAAGTTCTCAAAGAGACGAGAGTACCAGATCATCTTACTAGTCTCCTGAGGGACCTGTACGCAAGCCAGGAAGTAACAGTTAGAACCAAACATGGAACAACTGACCAGTAAAGGAGTACCACAAGATTGTATGTTGTCACCTTATTTATTTAACTTACGTGCAAAGCACATCCTGAGATATGCCAGGCTGGATGAATCAAAAGCTGGAATTAACATTTCCAGGGGAAATATCAACAATTGCAGACATGCAGGAGATACCACAGAATCTACTCTTTCAGACTGTGGTGCTGGAGGAGACTTGAGAGTCTCTTGGACAGCAAGGAGATCAAATCAATCAATATTTAAAGAAAATAATTCTGACTATTCAGTGAAAGTCAAATACTGAAGCTGAAGCTGAAAATATGTATCATGGGAATACAGGACTCCTTGGAAAAGCCCCTGATGTTGGGAAAGACTGAAGGCAAAATGAAAATGTCAGAGGATGAAACAGATAAATAGACAGACTTTGGGATAACGTGGCACAAAGTTAAAAATCTAGAGCTTTGACTTGTAAATAATTTTTTAAAAACATATTACAAAGAGGGATGAATATCATCATACACAGTCCCTCATTCTACTGTTGTATGGAGCCTAGCAAGAGTTATTTTCCAGCTGCTTATAAAATAACTGCTTTTCTTGGCCCCTTTGTTTTTATGACACTGCTGGTTTTGGTGTGTCTATTCCCAGCAATGGACTTTGCACCAGTTTTTTTAAGAATAGGAAACTTTAATGCTGCAATGTACTTAGAAAAAAAAGTCCATCTCTATCTCCTGGTGGAGCAACTCATTTTCATACACACACACACACACACACGTATATATACATATATATTAATACCATGATTCTGAAGATGCAGAAGTTATTGCCTAAATATTATTCTATATATTTCTGTAAGTGTTTAGGAAAACACTTGATATTGATACTTAATTTACAACACAATTATTTTGTTACAGCTTTAACTCATTGACAATTTTGGAAGCAATGTTTTTAAAACTTATCGCTGTTTCTGATATCCACTTGAAGTGGACGCCATTCACTGACAGTCTTGGCAGTTTGCACATTTCCATTTCCCACTGTACAAGGTTTTCTGCATGTCCATCTCCATGGACACAGAAAAGCAAGAACCACTCTCTCTGTTCATAGTCACAGTCATTGGCATCGAAGACTTTTCGAATATCCCTCATCATGAGATCCATGGAACTGGTGGTTTTCATGCTCCAGGTAAGCCACAGGGAGCAGGGCTTTGCCTCTTGTTTTCATCCTTATGCTCAGATGACACATTGCGACTTGAAACCTGGGATCTCCCATTCCTCTCGTATTCAGTTGGGAGCCTTCTTGTGAGTTTTGATGTTAATTTGCTAAAAAGATTAGAGCAGCCCCTACTTCTGATCTGGGAGAGCGGAGCTGCCCTGATATGAGAAGCGGAGTGATGCTGGTGGGCCATTGTAAGCTGCTGTTCCCTGGGGGCTGGCCACGGGAAATGTTATGATTAACAGTTCCTCTTGGGAAGTGAATTCAATCAGGAGTCGTTGCACGGCTGAGCCTATGTGTCAAAGCAACTGGAGTTCTCTGATCAGAAACAACACTGTTTTCTTTGTCACTCTGAATCACTGAATGTCTATCTGCAGTAGTCCTTTCACTACAAATGTAAGTATTTTGCACTGTCATCCCACCAGATGTTGAATTATTGCTAGGAATAGTGGCACTTTTCTTCTGCTCAGGAATATCCACCTTATTTGGATTATTTGCATTAGCCAGCATGGGACTAGCTGGTGCTAATCCCTTTCCTACAACAGCTGGGTTTCCTTGGCTGAATTCCTTCTTCCTTGAGGTTGTTGTCTGTAGTGCTGGTCTGACTCCTTTTGGGATATGTCACAACTGGAGGAATGGATGGTCCAGCGTGATCACTGTATCATCTTTGATTCTGGCTTGAAGAAATGCTTCCGTGGACTTTGTGGTGAGGAGATTGTCCCACGCTATTATTAAGATCATTGCTTGGCCTGACCTTAGCAAGTGAAAGATTGCTGATGAGTCACTAGCATCCAGTTCTGATGATTTTCTGCCCAAGAACAAATATGTGGCTATGATTTCATCATATTTCATTTTACTAAGAGATTCTTGAATTTCTTCTTGTGAATAACCCATTCCCACCATAATATCTATTCTTTTCTGGTCTGAGATGTCTAGCTCTGGTTCTACAATAGATCTAAGTTCATCTTCCTCATGCCTTGCATTGATCCATCTGTCCTTCGTGATTTGCTCTAGTGTGTCTCTTTTGGTTGCCTTTAGCACCAGGAAACATATGAGGAGATTTTCACACTCTGTGGACATATAGAAAGGGATTCTGTATTTCCCTCTTATTACTCTCTCTCAGTTCCTTTAGGTTCTGTCCATCAAAAGGAAGAGAACCACTAACAAGAGTGTAAAGAATTAACACCTAGACTCCAAACTTCCACTTCAGGTCCGTCCTATTTGTTGCCCTGGAAGAGTTCTGGAGCTACCTATGGGGACTACCACAAAATGTGTCCATTTTATTCCCCACAGTAAATTCATTACTAAAACTGAAGTCTGCTGTTTTAATATTCATATCTGCACCTAATAGATTTTCTGCTTGAAGATCATTGTGAACAATATGCTTTTGGTAGCAGTATTGCACTGTTGATATTATCTGTCTAAACTTAGCTCTGCTTTCCTTTTCCTTCATTCTTCCATGTGCAACTAGATAGTCTAACACTTTACCTCCACTTGCATACTCCATGCTTAAGGACAGTGTTTTCCCAGTTTCAATTACTTCAAATAACTAGGTGTGGATGGTTTAAAATCTTTATTATTCTTACTTCTCTGAAGAGCTTGTAGACTCGTTGGATTCAATTGAGTCTTATCAATTTTTTTTTTTTTACAACTTCTCTTCCTGTAAGAATGTGTCTTGCCAGTTTCACTTTTGCAAAATTTTCCTTGCCAATTGTTTTCAGAAGTCTGAAAAACTGAACAATCATAGCAACAGACCCTAATAACTTTAAGCTATTTTGCTATGTCTCTTTTTTTCTCAAACTTGGAAAAAGTTGTCTACACTCATAGCCTCTACTTTCTCTCCTCTCATTCACTATTAAATTCTTTGCAATGTGACTTCTAGTTGTGTTACTCAACTGAAACCTCTCTTCAAAGTTGCCATCAATCTCATAATTGCAAAATCAGAAAATCTTTTCTTGATTTCATCCTTCTTGACTTCCCCACTGCATTTCATCATGTTTGCCACACTTTCCTCTTGGATACTGTCTACTTTCTGGGATTTCATGACCCTAAACTCTCTAGGATCTGTTCCAATCTGTTCCTTTTCAGTCTCCTTTGCTGGCTTACCATACCCTCTATGCTCTTTAATAGTGGATATTCTTCAGACTCTATCCTGGGTCTTATCTTTTTTTCTATACATATTCTTTTAGTGGTCTTATCAGTTTTCATGGATTTAATTACCATTTCCATGAAAATAATTCCCTGATCTATATAGTCAGCCCTATTTCTCCCGAGCTTCAATCTCACATCACCAACTACCTATTGAATATTTCAAACTAGATGCCTCAGACACATATCAAATTCAACATGTTCAATTTACCTTTTCCTCCCCCAAATAACTTCTCTTTCAAATTTCCCCATTTCTGTAGAAAGACCACCATTTTTCCTATCTCTCTGGTTTATATCAATTTGACATCATGCTTAAATTCTCGCCTTTTCTCACACTATATATCCAATCAGTTGCCAAGTCTTTCAGATGTGATCATATTATTCACCTCCTTAATAAACCCCCGTGGTTCCCTTTTATCTATAAGTTATTATATAAACTCTATTTGGCTTGGAAAGCCTTTCTGACCCAAAGTGCCTTTCTAGATTAACTGGATATCACTCTATCTCCTATACCAGTGGTTCTCAACCTTCCTAATGCCGTGACCCTTTAATACTCATATCTGCATGTGGGCAGGCCTCGAGACAGATAGAAGAGTGGTGTCTCGGTTCTTAAGACCATCAGAAATATGTGTTTTCCAATGGTCATAGGGGACCCCTGTGACCCCTGTGAAAGGGTCATTCGACCCCCAAATGGGTCGCGACCCACAAGTTGAGAACCGCTGTCCTACACTCTGTGATCCAAAGAAACTGACTTTATTTCTTTCTGTTTCTCACACATGGCATTCCTTCTCCACTGTACTTAGAGAATCATGCTTTTCCCTCTAGTCAACCACCACTGAACCACCACTTCACACACAAAGTCTTCCCTGATCTTCCCAGCTGTTAGTGCCTTCTCTTTCTAAATATTTTGTTTTTAACCACCTTGTACTTATTTGTCTATAAATATTTATTCTGCATATATTTATGTATGTGCTTCTTGTTCCCCACTTAGAACCTAAGCTAGAAAAGGGATTATTTTGTTCTTTGTATTTGTATCTTGAAGGCCTAGCAGATGACCTGGCGCATAGTAGGCACTTAATATACGATCACTGATGGAGACATTGTTTGATTTCTCAGTTTCGCTTTTTCCTCCTAGAAGCCTGCACGGTCTTCATGACCTGAAGGTTGAAGAATATTACTTACCATTGTTTTGTGTCTGAAAAATGGCATCTCCCATGCCCCAGAAGGCAGCAAGCAAGAAGAAGATAATCTTCTGAGAGGGATTAGGTTTCCACAGCAAAAGGAAAATCATGCAGGAAAAGTGTATTGCTGAACCTGTGAGTTTGAAGAGAGGAAGAAAAGGAAACAAATGACCTCTGTAGATGAAAGAGCAGGAGGCGGAATGTAGACACATAGAAGAAACTCTTTGGCTGACCTTTTGGCTTCCTTGATTTGAACGATGACTCCTTGAAATGCCCCTAAGTATTTTATCTGTCCAGGTTTATGTGCAAGTTGGGGTGTACTCATTTCACTGAGTTTAAATTGGTTACTTGGACTTTTTAAAGTCTCTTTTTTATTTTATTTTTTAAAATTTATTGATGTCTTTTCATTTATTTTTAGTTTACAACATTCAGTTCCACAATCTCTTACGTTTCAATTTTCCTCCCCTTCTCCCCCCCATAGCAGTATGTAATCAAATATAGGTGCTACAAATACCTTCACATTGAACATTAGTCCTGTTGTAAGGGATTATAACCAACAGGCTGAACAATGAAAAAGAAGGGATGAAACACAAAACACAAGAGAGAAAGCAAATAGTTTCCTTCAATCTGCAGAAAATCTCCTTTCTATACTAAGACAAATCACAGATGCTACTGGGATGAAGAATTTCTTAGCAATACAAACCTACCCTAGAGTTTCTAGGTCTTCTTCATGCATCCATAATTTTTCTTTCTTTCTTTTATTTATGATTTTCTTTGTACTCCAAGTGTTTAGAAATGGGTCTGGCACATAGTAATCATATGGAAGGCTTCTTGATCGGTTGGCTGATTGACAGATATACTGACTCTGAAGACTAGACTGAAAATGTCAAAACAGGGGAACCTTGGGCCATAACCTTAAACATATCCCTCAGAAGCAGTATATTCTGCAATTTTAGGATCAGTTGCCAGTATCAGAAGTGTGAAGGAGGAAAACAAAGGTAAGTGAACTATTAGCGACACAGAAAAACTTTCTAAATTGAGGGTTATTTCCACTATTATCATTCTGTCTCACAATGTTTCTGACAATGATGGTTTCCATACTATGTCAACATCATGACTTCCTACTCATAAGACACTTTTGTTTCTCTTTAAAATGTAATAAGCATATCTTTGGGATAGGGAAGTATCACCTACATGCCTTACTGATGGATTTCTCCATCCTCCAATTCTTTCAGACCTTGATTGGATATATGTTTCTAACTTCATAGTTTAAAATGATCATTTTTATCATTCATATTGAGCCTTGATCTCTTCCCTCTTGATGTTTAGGACAAAAGACTATTAAAATAATGAACAGAATAAAATCTATGAAATCTGAAGCCTTAGATAATGAGTAAAGGAAGTATGCATAGCATGCTGGGAAGGAAGCTATCAACAACTTTAGGCATGGTAGCAGCAGTAAATGGACTTATAGTAATAATCTTAATAATGACGTCTTAATAAGTGAGCCTTTTCCCATGTCGGTCTTCCAATTTCCATATGGATATGCAAAAAAAAGGAAAATGGGAAAATATCCTAGATTCAGAGCAAGAAGACTGCTTTTGGTGAGATCCTCACTCTGCTACTATCTCCGTAACTTTTAGATAAGCAAATATCACTTCACCTCTTAGGAGTCAATTTCTTAATCTGTAAAATAAAAGGATTCAGAGAGGTAATCTTAAAAGTTCCTCCCTTCTAGAATCCCCTATGTTCACCTCTAGATTTCTCCTCAGTGTTATTGGGGTTCTATAGTATAATCCCACAGTCATCAGTGTTATTTGGGTTCATTTCATTTTGTTCTGTTCTTTGCTTACAGGTTGTTCCCCCAGCCCTGGTCCACCATCTGGTAAATGTGTGCTATTGACCATGAAATGGATGGGAAGAAAATGAATATGAATACCTCTGAGCGCTTCTGTAAGGATTGAATGAGCTAGTTGATGTGTGTAAAGCGTTTGGGAAAAAAGTGTAATTTCATAAAGAATAACAAAGTAGATATTCTGTTGATAGACTAATCATAATATAATTGGCAGCATATATAGGTGAATAGGTATATATGTGTGCATATAAGTATGTACAGATAGATAGATAGACAGATAGATAAAGTAAATGACATCCCTGAATGATAGTCTACTAAGATTTAGAGTTGGATGAACCTTCTCTGTGATTTAATCCAGTGTAATGTTAATGGGAGGTAAGATCTTCCCCAATGGTTAATAGGCCTCATGTAGAGTCCATTAAGGGAAGCTTGCTTAGGGGAGGCTTTTGTGTAAGAAGACTTTCACACCTTTTCCTAATTTCTAATTAGATACTGAATCACAAGGGTTGTGATGCCTCCCGCTCTGAAAAGTATATATATACTCTGGATTAGTATTTTGCTTTGGGGGCTTGCTTGTAAGAAGGATCTTATGATTTCCTGGTAAAGATTCTGAATGACCATATGTTCAGAGCTTCCCACCTGCTCAGATGTAAAGGCTCTCTCAATCCAGGTATGTATATAAAATATATAGTTGACTCAGGCAGTCAGAGCCCTGTCTGTTGGTCTTTATTTCTCTGCTTATATTTTCTCTGTATTTTCTTTGTATTTTCTCTGAAGTTCAGGGTGTTGACTTTTCCCCTGAACTAGTGAATGTAATTTTAAAAAATGATTGTTGACCCCCTAAACAGCTATCTTTGCTAGTAAAGCAGATCTAACAATCAGTGCTGGCAGCCATCCTGGGTATAATAGCGTGGTTGCTGCTACATGCAGAGATGTCAAACATAGGGCCCATGCGCCCTCAGTACTCTCAAGTGCTGGGGAATCAGATGAAAATGTAATTGGGAAATACTTATCAAAATAAATAAAAATACAATAGAACATAGCTGATGTTAATATGTGGTTTCCTAAGTCAATATGATACCGCAAGAATCCTTATGTACAGTTTAATAGTCTCCACTTGTATTTGAATTTGACACTATTGATCTCATCTAAAGCCCTCATTTTACAGCAGAGAAAATCAAGGGCCAAAGAAGTAAGAATAAACTTCTTCCCAGTTATATGAATATTCAAGGAGCTAAATCCAAGCCTTCTAACTCTAGGACCAAAGATCTTTCCCTATCCTGCTGCCCAATGAATTAGAAACATCATCTCCAGATAGAAAAGATAGCAACTTATTGCTATCTGGATAGACAGATAGACAGACAGACAGACAGACTGATAGATAGATAGATAGATAGATAGATAGATAGATAGATAGATAGATAGATAGATAAGAGCTATTACTAACCTAGTACATACAAAACTTTTCTGCCAGTGTACTGGGAGAGCCTTCCAAACAGCAAAGAACAAATGGAATTGACGGCCGAAAAGCAGATCATCACAAAGCCAACAAGGTGTATCCCCAGGGCACAGGTGACATATGACTGAAGAGAAAAGAGGCAAACATTAAAAATGATGTTTGCACTCATAACTGTCTTACTTACGGGCAGGGACTGAACCTATAATTTTATGGCTACAAAGAAGATCCAGATGGAAACTTGACCAATGGTGCTTAGCTCTTTCTCCATAACTGACAGTCCTAGAGAGTTACCTAGAGCCCTGAGAGATTAGGTGGTTCGCTCAGGGTCAGTCAGGATGTGTCAGAAGTGGAATTTGAACCCAGATCTTCCCGGTTCCAAGGCCAGGTCTGTCTACTTTGCTGCTTCTGAATTGTCAAAGTTGAGAATTAAGTTTTTTTCCAGAAGACTTCTAAATCATGCTCTAACTCATTTTGCCATTTGATGGATGACATATTAATTTAGCCTGTAATTTTGTTTCACCATTTAGATCCTTAAAGGAAAACGCTTGTCTTTGCATATGAAATCTTTTTGGATCCAAAGGAAATGAACTGAATTTCAGGTTCATTGACAAAATTCAACCCAATCATCCCTCTATGAATAAATCCACTTTATTTTCTTCAGGAATTGTGCTACTAACAATGATTGATGAAGCTGATCCTTACTTATTGCCTTGATTACTGAGGAAAGGAGGGAAGGCAATAAGCATTTGCTCAATGCCTACTAGGTGTCAGGCACTGTGATAAACATTTTACAAATATAACTTCATTTTATCCTCACAACAAACCTATTAGAAAGGGGCTATAATTACCCCCCCCATTCTTCAGTTGAGGAAACTGAGACAGAAAGATGTTACATGAGTTAGGAAATGTCTGAAGTTAGATTTGAACTCAGGTTTTTCCGTCTCTAGGCCTAGCACTCTACTGTGTCGCCTACCTGCCTCCCATGGGGATGATGAAAAAAGTTGATAAAAATGAGAAAAGTCTTAAAGCAGTGGTTCTCAACCTTTCTAATGCTGCGACCCTTTAATATTCGTACATGGGCATATTTGCATGTGGGCAGACCCGCCTGGAGACTGATAGAGGAGCAGTGTCTCGGTTCCTAAGACCATGGGAAATATGTGTTTTCTGATGGTCTTAGGTGACCTATGTGAAAGGGTCATTTGACCCCCAAAGGGGTCGCAATCCACAGGTTGAGAATTGCTGTCTTAAAGCAAATGGGAGGCAGAAAAATGTTTCCTATTTGAGTAAATGTAAAAGATTTTGCACAAGCTCCTTGGTACATGTTCCAACTCACCTCCTCCTCGTCTCCAAACTACATCTTGGCCAAGGTAATAAAGTCAAGCAAGACACTGAAGAGTGCATCTTAGAGAATGGGAAACAGTGATGGTCTGTTAGCCCATGGCTAAGCTCATCCTTGCATAGTATGCACTACCTTAGTCTGATATGCTAGGATCATCCTGATCACAAAAAATAAAATTAACTAAGATGAGATTAGTTGTCTTTCTAGTTTCCTCAATAATTCCTTTCTAAAATTTAATTCTTAAGTGGGTTTTATTGGTGTTGTTTGCAACTGGGCAATAATATTTTATTACTGACTATTACTCTCAAGTCTTACAGGGAGCCATATGCGGAAAGAACACATTTTAACGCAAATAAGGACTCAACTGTATGATCTTTCTCAGAGGTTGACTGTACACACACAGAAGTTGGTTATTATTGAAAAAGGGCATGCTTGGACTGAGTGATAAGAAGTTCAACTCTAGAATCAGAAAACACCATGGTTTATATCCTGTTTCATACATTTATTCATTATCTGGGCCAGTCATGTAACCAACTCTGCCATATCTGAAAATAAGATAGTAGTGATAGTAATACCTGTAGAGTCTAAATCACATAGTTGTGAGAATTAGATGAACTCACAATCACATAATTTAAGTTGAAAGTCCAAACTTTGTCTGAAAGACAATCCATGACCTTCAAGGAGGGGACTTCTGAGGTATTCTATACCATTTTGAGATAATTCTCATATGCTTACATGAAGAATACATTTGTCTCTTTGGAACTTTACTTCATTGATCCTAGTTTTGCCCTTTGAGGGCAAAAAGAACCAATCCTTTTTCCAAGAGACAGACCTTCAGATACTTGGATAAACTATCATGCCCCTCATTTGACATTAATTATTACAGGGAAACACATTAAGGACTCACAGTAGGCCCTGTCTGTGTCTGCCCTGTCTCTCAGCAGAATCCACTTACGTCATTGGTAGAAATAGCACACACAACATCACAATTAGTTATACACACTAATATATGATTTTAATTTTCTCTCATACCTTTGTATAATCACCAGAAAGGAATCCTTGCTCAAATCCACTATACATTGTCAGAGGAATGAGGAGATATTGCCGTTTATCTTTAAGATGCTGAAAAGTTGCCAGGAAATGGGTCCCAATAGGAACATTCTCTTCTTCTTCATTTTCTTCTATATCTTTTGGAACTGGATCAAGGAATATAGCTACCAATAATACTGCCAAAATACCACTTCCTGTGGAGACAAAAGGAATCTGATGTGACAAATGTCCAAATGTGGCCTTTCTGTTAAACTTTTTGGATGCCACAGAATATTGGACCATGCCTTTTGGAACAAGTGGACTCTTTCTAGAGTTTGATAGCAAACTGAGCAACCTGGAGGCATGTGAAGTAGTTAATGACCCACAGAAACATAATGAATTCAAATCTGAACAGTTCTTGGCCAGATAATTTCCAATGAAATTACCCATTAAAGAGGTCTTCAAATTGAAGGCCAGATGTGACCTCGTGGGGGAGGTTATAGAAGCAGTTTTATGCTTGAAGGGGAACTTAGGCTCTTCCATCTCCAACATTCTAGTAATCCATAGGATTATTTTTCTTTACTTTATATTTACTCATATTGAAATGTATGTATTATTTTTTTCACTGTGTTTGTAATATATATATATATATACATACACACAGAGAATATATACATACATACATATGTATGTATATAATATATACATATAGCATACATACATTACACACACACACACACACACACACACACATACATACACATCTTTCTTCCAATTGGTCCCAATAGGTTTTACATTCCACTACTCGGAAAAACCAGGGTGTACAAGTTTCCAGATAACTGAAAACTAGATTTCACCAATTATGGCCTCTTCAAAAACAGTCACAAAAGTTGGATATGACCAGTCTCAGCACTGATCTCTGGGGATCTGGATTTTAAAGCATTGCTTCATTTAGAACAGTTCTCATTCATTCTGTCTTGGTTTCTTGTGGCTGAGCCAATGAGTACGTTTTCCATGACCAAAAATATCTTTACCAGTTCCCCCTAACTCCACATCCTTCCAAAAATCAGGTTAATTCAACGGCGCTAATGAATTAGAATGGAATCTTACTGAGGACTATTTGGAAGTCTCAAGAGATTATGTTTGCTGTCACTTCACTGATCTCTCATCTTTATATATACATATATACACATATGCATATGTGTGTATATATGTGCATATACATATATATGCATATAGGCATATGTGTGTGTGTATATATATACTTTTCTTTTAGTCCATATCCCCAAGTCGTTCACACTATTCTCTCTTATAGATTTCCAATTATTACAGTGCTTTTCTAAGCCAATTACATTAGCTGGTTTCTTTTTATATAAACAATATTGAGATATAGTTCTCTTATCTCCATCTATTGCATAGAATTCTCTTCCCATGGTTCCATCATGTTATTAGGATCTTTAGTTTCAAAATTGCTTAATAGGATATTGAAACATTCTCCTGAAAAGAAGTGAGAAATAGATGCCAAGGATGTTACATATAAACATGTGGAATCCCAGACCTGTCTTACTTCTAAGTAAAGTTTAGTACCCAGAGAAACTCAGGAGAGGTGACAATTATAATGTAGCCAAAAGAGAAAAAATACATTATATGCCTTAAAGAAAAAAAAAGAATGGCTCCTTGAAAGATACTCTAGTAGGAAGAGAAGATTTTAGGAGCCTGAAATTTTTTTCTCATGAGAGTGTACTCTTCATTTTTCCATTTTTTTATGTTAGTTTTTCCTTAAACTGTTTTTCAATCATAAATATGCATGTTTTCAGGGAAAACCCAAATGAACATGATAATAATTTCTTTATATTTTATGTGTACTACTTCTATTTTGTACTTTTAGACTTAAAAAATCAATAGTTCACTGGATTTTTCTAATCTAAAACAAATTGTGGCCTAGAGTCACCCAAAATTTTTGGTTATCTATAAAGCAGACCAGAAGAAGTCTTCAGAGAAGGTGCTATAATGGGGTGGGGGGGGGGAGATGGATATGCTCTCTAAGCAAAGGCAAAGTCATAGTGACTTGTTTATGTACAGGGAAGAAAAGAAAACAATAATTAGGAAGGTTAAAAATTAACACTGTAATAGAACAAAGTAGGAAGACATGAAAACACTAAAAACAAGTATGCACAGAGGGCTGGAAGAGACATCAGAGATCAAAGGCTCATTGTTGTAGAACTGGAAGGTACCGTCAAGGTTATCGTGTCCAGTCCACTCATTTTTACAGAGGAGAAAACTGAGGTCTAGAGAATGTAGGAATTCCCTAGTTTCTACTAATTGGTGGTAAGATTAAAACTCAATCCTGCAAAGCAGGCCCATCCCCTGTTCTTATTCTTGTGCCACATTGCCTGTTAGATACTACAACAAACAAAACGAAACAAAAATCTTTTGTATAAAACATTTGGGGATCACTGGGATATGATCCCTTCCTTGTTTCTCTTATGTGACTGGCACAAAAGGATTGTATAAAAGCTGTCACCTTTAGGCAGAGAGATCAGCCAAATACGACCATAGTTATTGTTCACATCATTTGTCCTTGGCTGTGTATCTAGAGATTTCAGGACTTACTGGAATTAGAACTAGATCTTAGAATGAGTGGTGAATTATTGTCTCACCTCTATACATTTGAATTATACAACCACAGAAATGAAACACTGCTACTTGTCCCTCATTGTAAGGGAAATTTATCACCTCTGTTTGCTCTTTGATAACTCAGACACAAGTGGCATCTGAGAAAAACTCTATGTAAAGTCTTAAGTACTGACTCTTGACTCTTTGTAAGTCTGTATAAGTACTGACTTTTTGACTCTTATCAGCAGTTCTCAATCCCTCATCATTTGAATTGCTTATCACAGTTCTCTGGATCCTCTGAACACCAGGTAGGCAAGTAAAGATCTACAGAAAATTCTGATTTTCTGGGAACATAAAAGAAAAAAATGCCTTTTATGAATAGGAGTTCAAGATGCTGGAAGGAAGGAAAACTGCCTCAGAACGCAGTAGAGAATGGGTACAAACACTAGATGCTACAGGACTGAAATTTCATGAAAGATTGGCTCTATATATGAGTTTCTTCTGGGGCTTATAGGATGACCACCACCAACTGTGTGACAGCTTTGCTTCACTGAACCTTTCACCCCTGTTATCCTATAAAATCATTAGGCTTAGCTTTGCCAATAGGCTACGATAGGAGTAACTCTGGTATTTGTAACTTCACTTGAAAGAGACCTACCAAAACAAATCAGCCCCTCACAGCATATCAGATCTCTTCTAAGAGAGAAATTGTATAAAGTTTGGGTGGGGTGGAGTGGTGGCCTTTTCTGAGTTAACGGGAGAAAGAGGAAGCGAATTTCAATTGCCCACAGTTTCCTTACTATTGACTACTAAATGGTATTTACTCTGGGCACATACCAGTATAGATACCCAGCAAGATGTAGATTAACTCATCTGATGGGCGCTTAGTAGTACTGTTTGTAGATGTGGCTGTATAACAATCATTTGTTCCACAATTCATCAATTGTTCCTTTGTAATTTCTCCTGTAAAATAAGAACATAAACACATTAGAGTATTGAGTACTCTCTCACTGGTTTCAAATACTAAATGGGGGAGTAAATCTCTAGAATCCAGCAATGATAGATTATGACCTTGTGTGGCCATTGATACCAAGATCTCACATAGTTTGTACTTAAAAAACAATCACTAGATTGACACTAGAGTTCTCCTCTGATGCTTCATCATGGTTTGAAGATGATCCTCAAAGGCTATGCCAATCAACTGGAAAGCCTGCACCTCCTCCCAAGTACTGTCCAGAGATCAACTCTTATCAGCAATTCCCTCATGATTTGAAGCCCTTCATCTCTAAGTATGGGACAACTGATAGAATGTTTACTCTCCGAGGATCATCCTAGCTATGTCTGGGGAACTTTATCTCCACAAAACTCTCTGGAGTTTATCCTTCATGCACAGCCTCTCTACTGTCTAAAGACCTAGAAGACAGGTATCCAAGGTTGTAGTTGAAGAATAGTTTGTAGAGATGGACAGGAACATGACCAGCAGGAGAACAAATGTTTTGAAAATGATACCGTGCAGCAGGACATCTCTGAGTAAAGAAGGCCAATAGGATTTCAGCTTTCTATTTCAACTAGACATCTCTAGGCACATATCTCACGTGTTTATTGGGTAATCCAGCACTGGAAACAGAGCACAGTAAAAAGCACTGCACTTGGAGTCAGAGGACCTGGGTTTGAATCCTGGCAGTAGCATTTCCTACCTATGTAACCTCAAGAAATTTACGTAACCTCAAGAAATTTACTTAATCTCTCCCCGGTCCAGTTGGTTCATCTATTTTTTAAGGGGGAAAGGGAGCTTGTAGGGGCTCTTCTGATTCTAAAACTATGATTACATTCAAAAGGTTCAGAAATTTATTCTGCTAAGTGATTCAAACTGTAATTTCCTCCATAAGATTTTAAGAGCCAGAATTTAAAATAAATTTTGGAATTATTTCTGGATAGTTATATATTAGATATCACAATAGAAAAAGTGCTGAATCTGGAGTCAGAAAGACTTGGGTTCACCTCTGGTCTCAGATGCTTACTAACTGTATCACCCTGGGCAGGTCATTTGATCTCTGTCTGCCTCAGTTTCCTCATCTGTAAAAGTTGGGCTAAAAAGAGCACCTGTCTCCCAGGGTAGTTGTGATGATAAAAATGAGATATTTTCAAAGAACCTTGCAAACCTCAAGGTACTATGGATGCTTGTGTGTGTTTGTGTGTGTATGTATATGTGAGTATACTCAGGTAGGAAAATGGTATAGTAGATATACTGAAGGACGTGTTTTCTCTTCTCTTCTTACTCATTTCCTTCTCTCTACTGTAGTGAATTCTCACTCCCTCTCATTCCTTTTAACTCATAAATCCAATTACCTTTTCTCAATCCACTAAATCCTAGGCAGTCAATTAGCCTTTTGAATACCTCTAATTGTCTGCCATTTGGGAACTTCTATCCATTCCTCCCAGTACTTCCCTCTGTTTCTAATGAGAATAAACCTAATCTTTCCATGTATCAACTGCTCAAAAACTTGAAGACAGTTAATGCTTCTCTTCCCATTCTCCATTCTCCTTGCTCTCTTCTGGGCACATTCTCCAGCTGATTGATATCCTCCCTAAAATGTGGCACTCCAAACTGAATTCAGTGGCCTAGATGTAGTCTGATCAGAGTAGAATGTCTATCATAGTATTATTATTGAATACTATGTTTTTCTCAATCAATTAAGCCTTTACCAGTCATTGTGCTTATTCCTGGAGATACAAAAGCAAAGAATTAAATAATCTCAAAAATCAAGGAAGTACATCTATAATTATATACAAAAAAGTACAAATGAAAACAAAATGACATAACACATGGTAGTTCGGGAAAAAGGGCCCTAGCAGTTGGGGCAGTATGGAAAAGATTTGATGAAGAAAGTTGTTCTTTCTTGCTTGAAAGAAGAAGGTGCTCCTATGAAGTGGAGATGAGGAGTGAGAAGTGCAGCCATGCAAAGATATGGAGAGTGAAGTTTTAGGGTTGTATATGAGGATAACGGTGAAAGGCAGTTAAGTAGGAAAGCGAAATGTAGAAAGGGAAAGAAATGTACAATGAGGTTGGAAGGTTGGAGCCAACTTTTAAATGACTCTTTAAAAGCCGAACAAAGAAGTTTATATTTTGTCCTCGAGGCAGTTAGAGAGCCACTGGAATTTATTGAGTAGGAGACCAGGTCTAGCTTATGTAAAATAATTTAGACGGCAGTGTGAATGATGGACTGGAATCTGTCTTGAAGATTGTGTTAGCTTTCTTGACCACACCACTGATTCCTTAGTAAATTTGAAGTTCACTAAAATTCATTATGTTTTATTTCCTAACAAAATACTGCCCAGTTGTGCCCTTCCTGTCTTGTAACTTGTCAAGTTGATTTTTTTAACCTAAATGTGAAGCTTCACATCTATTCTCTATTACATTTCATTCTGGTTTGGGGTCTAATTTCTTTTCAGTCCAAATTTTTTTGAATCCTGACTATCCAGTGAATTAGTTATCCATCCCAAATTGGTGTCACCTACACAAAAGTAATGTCACAATTTAACCCTTTTTGCAAACCATGTATAAAAATGTTAAATGTCACAATACCAAGGCCAGATCTTCGGGGTGTCTGGGAGATTTTCCCAATTAATATGGACCCATTAATGATGATTCTCAGGTTCTGGCAATTCAGCCATTTAAACTATCCACATATTTGTGCCATAATTTATCTCATATCTATTTTCTTTTTCCATAAATATATTACGACAGACTTTATCAAATTCTGGCTGAAATCTAAGCAAACATCTATGGTAGAAATGTCAAACACATAGCCTACAGACCATAATGCCACATTCCCAAATGCACCCAAACCAGATTAAAATGTAATTGGGAAATATATAACAAAATAAATAAAAATACAATAGAATAAATGATTGTTCAATCATTTCAGACTCTTTCTGATCTCATTTTGGGTTTTCTTGGCAAAGATTCTGGAGTGGTTTGCCATTTCATTCTCTAGTGGATCCAGTTTGTCAGGCAATCAGGTTAAGCGACTTGCCCAGGGTCACACAGCTAGGAAGTGTCTGAGGCTGGATTTGAACTCAAGTGGTCTAAATTCCAGGCCTAGTATTCCATTCACTGAGCAATCAGCTGCCTCACAATGGACAATAGATAATGTTAGTGTGTAGTTTTAAAGTCAGCAGCCTATAGAAATTCTTATATATGGTTTAGTGGCCCTGTTTCTATTTGAGTTTGATATTACTGGTCTATATTTTCCTGATCATCCTATTTAGTAACCACATAGGAAAAGAAAATAAGCAGACTGGGGCATGATCATATTCTTGATGACACTATGATGGATCATTTTGAATGCCTTTTCTACATGTATCCTAATCATGCCTTTAATAATACATCATAGAATTTTGCCAAGAATCAAATTGAGTTCACTAGGCTATTAGAATACATTCTCTTACCTTTGGTAAAAATGGAGCCAAATCTGATCTTTTCTAATCCCAAAAGTACCTCCCCCATTCTTCATGATGCTTCAAAGATAACAGTAGTGGGTCAGCTGCTATCAATTTTCTTGGCCCTTTTGGTGCCCTAGGATCTAGTTCAGCTGGTCCTCAAAGGAAGCTTACTCTCTTACTCTCATCTTGCCAACAAAGCAAACCAAGAATGATCAATTAGGAATCTGGAAGATAATGAGGAGACTATGGTATGGCAGAAGTCATGAGAAGAGAGAGGATTGAGAATTAAGGGGTGCCAAATGCTAGAGACAGAGTAATGAGCATGAGGCCACCAAAAAAGAAGCAACTGGATTGTGCAACTCTGAGGTCACTAGAAAGCTTGGAGAGAGTTTCAGTAGAGTGTAGGGTCTAGTAGTTAGCCTGAAGTGTTGAGGAATGACTACAGCCAGGTACAGTGAAAAGATGAATGTTGATTAGAAATGAAAGTTCCTTTCTACCATTAAGAAATGTAAATACAACAATGATGCTGTCAAGATAAAGAGCTTTAATCTTTTTTTTTTTTTTTTGCAGGAAGGGAGGATAGGGCAATTGGGGTTAAGTGACTTGCCCAGGGTCACATAGCTAGTTTTGTGTTAAGTGTCTGAGGCTTGATTTGAACTCAGGTCCTCCTGATTCTAGGGCTGGTGCTCTATTCACTGCACCACCTAACCTCCCCAAAAGATCTTTAACCTTGATTTGGGTTTTGTTATTGGGATAGTTACAGACAAAATGATACAAAGTAGATCTTTTTTATTACCTACATAAAAAGTGTTAAGGCATGTATCACTATTATGTGAAGCAATCTTCTGCCCAACTAATTAAGAAAGAGAAGAAAAGCTCTTCTAGATAGTCTCTCTTTTAAATATTACTGCAAAGTGTCACCATCTTGGATGGTCCAGGAATCTGAAGGGAAATCCTTGAAAACTTTAGGCTGATTTCTATACCATGATTCTATGGCAATGCATGGATGATGAGAGAAGGAAAGGCAGGGGATATATTTCGATCATATTTTCTAGTGTTTAAGACAAACTTATTCTTCCTCTTTTCCAATTCTGCTTGGCAGATGACCAAGCACCCTCATTAAAGTACAAAGGGAAAAACCAAAAGAGAGTTATTATCCTAAAGCAGTTCCAACTTGGCAACCTTATATGTGGTCATAGCAGTGTGAAGTGACAAATGTATCACTGTTTCTTAAAACCCAGAAATTTTAAAATTCTTTCAGACTCTTCTGACATCAGGCATTCTGGTAGACTGAAAAAGAGCCCCAGGCTTGGAGCCAGAAGGCTTGGGTTCACTTGTCGACTCTGTCACTTGCTAGTTGAGAGACTATGAGTAAGTCACTTAAACTGTCTCTCAGTCTCCTTATTCATTAGATGGGAAAAGTAATAATTGCATGATCTTTCCTGTCTTCCTATATATTACTCCTCTTCATGTGCTCTACAAGTCAGCTACACAGAACCTCTTGTGCCTTGATTATGACACTCTATCTCCCATCTGGCTATTTGCCCTGGAAATTTTCCCATCCCACTCCAGAATGCTCCCCTTCCATACCTTCTTTTTAATTTCCCTGGCTTCCTTCAAAACTAAGTTTAAATCACATCTTCTGCGGGAGCTTTTTACCATTCCTCCTTTCTCTCCAGTGCCTTCTCATTGGAGGTTCCCTTCATTTTACATTATCTTGTACATGCATAGTTATTTGTATGTTGTTTTTTCCAGTAGAAGGTGAGCTTGCTTGAAAGAGGGACCATGTTTTTATCCTTGTTGGTATTCACAATGTTTAGTATAGTGTCTTGACACATAGTAATCACTTCTTCATACTTTTTGACTTACTGATTTACAAGATTTTGATATTGGGATGAATGATAGTGAGGAATCAAGGATGACACTGAAGTTACGAGCCTGGTTGAGGGTGATAGTGTCATTGATAATCATAGGAGTTGTTGAATGGAATATTGAGGCATTTACTGGTAGGCTATGAAGAAACATTTCCATTAGATACTTTTTCCATTGTTAAGGACAGGCTAGTGATGAAGATGGAGAATAGACCAAGCTACCCTGTTTCTCTTTTAGAAGCTGTTATTTGAAAAGTGTTTTTAAATGGTAAAGCATTCTATAAATAAGCTATTATTACTAAAAAATAGTTTCTTTCCTTTTATCTTTTCATTTTTAGCATAAACACTGAAGATAAATGGGTATAAAAACCATAATACAACATGATTTTATATCTAGGTGTGCCCAAAAGCAGTTACAGATGGGTGTAGTAGTAGAATAAACACAAGTAGAAACCTTGATACTTAATGACTCAACTGTACTAATCTTCAAGAAAATCGGCAGTCCCCAGTCCTCAGTACATCCTGCAAAATAAACAGTTGATTTGAAGATAATGACTATGTGTTTCTTAAACCTAGTAGAGAACTAGGGTGATTCTGTTCACGTATGGAGGTGGGCAAAGAGAGTCAAGCTACTTTTGTATTGTGTAGAAAGTCTGAAAAGGCAAAGAGTTACTAAATAATCCTCCCAAGTTCATTATATCTTACTATGCTCCCTCAACATAGATTGAAAAGGGAATAAAGAAATATCCTCATACTGAATCGGCAATTCTGTAATAGATAAATGGTCAAAAGATATGAGCAAGTACTTTTCCAAGGAGAAAACTCAAGCTAGCAATAACTGTAACTTAAAAATACTCCCAAATCACTAATAATCAGACAAATGAGAAGTAAAAAACCTCTGAGGTTCTACCTTACATCCACCAGATTGGCAAAGATTACACAAGTGGAAAATGACAAATTTTGGAGGGACTTAAGGAAAACAGACATACTAAGGCATGATTGGTGGTGCTTTGAATTGTTCTAGGCATTTTGAAAAGCCATTGGGAACCATGCCCCCAAAGTCCATAAACCATTCATACTCTTTGATCCAGCAAGGCCACACTAGGCCTATGTAGAGACTGAAAATGAATCATATTACATACTTCCTGATAGAGAGGGGACAGATTCGAAGTTGAGATTGAGCCACACATTTTTGGACATGGCCAGTGAAGGAATATGCTTTGCTTAACTATGTAAATTTGTTAAAAAGGTTTTAATTTTTCTTTTTGTTGTTATTTTTCCAATTAGAAGGGTAGAATAGGAAAGAGAGAAAAATAGACATTTGCTCATTTAAAATTATAATTTTTTTTGAAGACTGAATCAACATGTTTCTCTTGTTCATCTCTACAGAAGTTGAAGCCACCATTGGAACTTGCCAACTCCCATTTACCTTTGAAAGTTTCCTGCTGAAGCACCAGAGATGAAATCAAATTCCCCCAGACACCAGAGGACTGAAATATGAGATAGAAGACACCAAAATAATGGTTGACAACATCTTTCCCAAGTTTTCCTGTCTTCTTTGCAGAAATATTTCCACTTGTTGCAAGGTAAGTAGACTCTGCAGACCATAGCGGGGCTGCTCCTAGACCTAGGATGATGGCAGTGGGGATCAAAGTGTACCTACAAAAAAAGAATCTGTTAGTAAACCTAAATGTTTGCTGTTGAGAGAAATGAAGTAGCTCAGCTCTGCCCTGTTTGAACTTCCAGGATGCCCCCCCCCCAAAAAATCTGATTATTTGAAATATCATCATACCAACTCAGCCTTGAATACTCAACACCTTCTCAATTTCCTCAGCCTCCTCTCCCCTCTGATTGGAGGGCTGGAGAGTGAAGGAAGCACTAAACTTCTCCCCAAGTCTTTCTTTGTATTACAGTAGGCACAATAAGGATTTTCTGGATCACCCTGCACTTTTGATCTACAGTTCAGTTTGGTTTGACCTCCATACAACAAGATGTCTATGTGCCAGGTACCCCCAGTATTCCTATCCTCCCTCTTTCCAGCTACCTTGTGTGTGTTGTCTTCCACCATTAGACTTTTATAAGCTCCTCGAGGGCAAGGAATGTCTTTCATTTTATTATTTATATCCCCAGTGCTTAGCATAGTGCCTGACACACTGGAGGTGCTTTTAAACAGTTTTTATATCTGAATTGAATAGAAAGACAAACCATTCACCATTGCACTTAAAGAAATGAATAAGCAACATATGTCTGAGCCGAGGTCCATGTGGAAAGAAGGCACTGAGTGCCAATGAACTCTGGTACTGAAAAGTTCAATAGATATTTGCCAGGTTTTTGAAACAACTTGAAAGGGCTGAAATAATAAGGAAGCTTGGGCTTCCTCAGTTGGAATGTTGTGTGGTGCTGTTAAGAGTACAAGGAGGAAGGATACTATTACACAACTGATCTTTTCTGGCATCCTCCATTGTTAAATTCTCCATTTTATATGATCTATCCCCAAAGAGCCCCAGAATGCAATTGGCTGAAGGTCAGAGCTTTTGAAAGGAGTTAGAAGAAGAGAGACATACCAACTGGCATAGAAGTTTCCCACAGAAAAAGTGATGTAGCAGCACATGGAGACTGTAATGGTCCACTTGCAGCCAAATTTCTTAATAAGAACTGGAGGAAGGAACATGGAAGACACAATCACGGATGCATAGATAACACTAAGTGTAGTCACCCCTAGTCCTGCAGCCTTATTAAGACTGCTCTGTGAAAACAAAACAAACAAACAGAAACAGCTAGTTACACAGATTCAAGAGAGGGGCAAAAGAAATGAGGGTTCTGTTATTTTGATTTTTTTCTGAAAATTTTTGAAAAAATCAAACAAAATCTTTTCCCCCCTTTTTTAAAAGAAATAAATAAGTTTATTCATTTTACATGCATTTAGAATCTATGCCTCCCATTGTCTCCCTCATCCCCAACTGAGCAAAGAAAAACATGATTATAAACACAGTTTAGCAAAACAAATTCCCACATTGGCCATGACCAAAAATTAATGTGTCTCTTTCTGCCTTTTAAACTCATCAGTTCTCTGGCAGAAGGTAAGTGATATAACAAATGCCATCTCTCAAGTTCTATGTGGTTGTCCAAAAAGAAAAATACCCACTACAATTTTAGGTCATCACTTTTTGTAGTATCAAAAGAATTTAAAACAAAGTAGATGCCAATATATATGATTATATTAATTGTAGTACATAAATGAAATGGAATATTACTCCTCTGTAAAAAAAATAAAATAGAAAGTAAATAAGAAAACAAAGAACCGTGAGAAGACATATGATCTGATGCAAAGTAAATTGAACAGAACCAAGGAAACATATGCAAAATGTCTACAAAAGTACAAATGCAAAGAACAGAAATCAAAACTGAATGATATAAAATTATCATCACTGGGTTTAGCATAGAAAAAGAAGAGATATAACAATGCACCTCCTTCTCTTCCCTATGGAGTTGGGAGATTGGATATGATGTGTAACTTGTTTCATAGAGGAGAGAGATGTATTTGGAAATTAAGGTCATGCAGAATTAAATAACAATTTTAAAAAATCTGTTTGGAGAAAGCCTACAAAAGCTATAGAGGTAACACGATGGAATTCCTTCATAAAAGGAGTGAATATTCTGGTTGCACACCAATGTAACCATGATTTGACCGTAGGATATAGTTATAGGGCTACAGACAAGTTTATATTCACCAGAAAAAAAATGAAATCCACCCTGGTTTTTTTCCCTCTTTTTTGACTCAAATCTCAAGAATAAAAATTATGCCTGATGAGATGTTTTAGAATCCCACCCAGAGAACAGATAGTCACATCAGAGTTTTCTCTACACAGACTCTAAATGAGAATATAGACCGGCAAGAGACAAACAACTTGAACTCAAAGCAGACAGAGAGAAGCTCTCATGCCTCTGGAGTGAAACAAGAATGTCCAAATCCATGTGTTAGTTTCCAAAATAAAAATTTCAATGAGCAGGGTTAGGAATAGACCCAAGCACACATCAAATTGAGAACACAGCAAACAAATCCAAAGTAACAATCAATGATTTATTGAACACAGAAAGATCATATTGTGCACCTAAATCTTGTTTCTTATAGCACTTCTACATTAACCTCTTAGCTTAAAACTCTGGACTTCTTCTCTTGCCTTAACTTCCTCTCCTCTCACTGGCTTCTAAATCTTCTGTATAGCCCGGCTGCTGAGCTTATTCCTCAAATGAAACTGCTCTCACCAAAAAATAGGAGTGATCTCACAATGACCAGACCTACTGGTCTTTTCTCAGTCCTCACCCTTCTTGACTTCTCTGAGGCATTTGAAACTGATCATTGCTTTCTCTTTTTGTATTCTCCCCTCTCTGAGTGGTTCCTTTATCTTGACTATTGAACTCCTCCTACTCTGTGTTCTTTACTGGATCATCATCCATATCCTGCCCACTTACTGTAGGCATACTCCTAGGCTCTCTTCTTGGCCCTTTTCTCTTTTCTTTCTGAGCTGTCTCATTTAGGACCTTATCAAAACTCCCATGGGTTCAATTATGGTCTCTAAACATTATTCTAATATCTAAATATTGTTGTCTCCTGAGCTCCAGTCACACCTCTCCAACTGCCAATTGGATACGTCGAAATGATTGTCCTGTAGGCATCTCAAACATATCCAAATCAGAAATCATTTTTTCCCAAAAAGTTCATCCTAAATTTCCCTATTTTTGCCAATGACTCCATTATCCTTCAAGTTATCTAGTATCATGACCTCAGTATCATTAATTGCACTCCTTAAGTACTCCTTAATTGCACTCATCTCACACATCCAATCAGTTTTCAAATTATCTTATTTCTACCTCCAGAATATCTCTCACTCACATCTCTTTCTTTCTTTCTACTCACACAATGACTACTCTCGGTCTGACCATTCCACACCACCCCCCCATTCCCCACACACTCCCCTAATCATCTCTAGAACAAAGTATGGACTCCTGTTTGGTATTTAATGCTCCTCACAGTCTGGTCCCATCTGACCACTCCAGTCTTATTACATATTTCTTCCATTCGCATACTCTATAGACAGTTCAGTCATCCTAGCCTTAAGATTTCTTACATATAACACCCTATCTCTGTGACCTTTGCAATGACTCTTCTCCATTCCAGAATGGTCTCCTTGCTCACCTCCATCTCTTGGAATTCCTGTTTTCCTTCAAGAGAGATCAACCATCTCTATCTGTGTGAATTGAATCCCAGACCACATCCCCCAATTTGGTAGTATCTTCCTTACTAAGATTAACTTGTATCTGCTTTCTGTGTGTTGTGTATACACCTACATATGTGTATGTTGTATTAGAATGCAAGATCTTTGAAGGCAAAAAACTAGTTTATTTTTGTCTTTATATCTCAGGTGCCTAAGCCAGTGCCTGATGCATAATTGATACAAAGTGCCTATTGACTAAGTAAAGTTGTTAGCTATTTCATACTGTTATTTAATAAAGTGTTATATTTTTATAGAAAAGAATCAATATTCACTGACTCATGTACTAAACACTTTGGTATTTTAGCTAGCCTTGCTTGAGATAAAGCTCAACTATAAGGTTCATGCTACCCTAACAAGCACCACCATCTTCATCTAATTTTAAATCAATCAAAATGTGAGAGCCTTCTAAATGTAGGGCATTGAAGATAGAAGAGGAACAAGACATGGCCTCAAATCTTGATAACCAGGCTTAGTGCCTTACATGAACTAACTCATCCCTAAAGGGTGTATTCTAAACCTTTCACCCTATTAAGTTCAGACAAACATC
>CM053586.1:66076088-66088588 GCA_028646515.1 Pseudochirops corinnae | reverse complement strand
ACAAACTGTGATACCAACCTTCGAAAAGCTCAGTGGGTACTACTATATTGTCAACGAATGTATCCAGGGTCAGTTAAAATAGCAATTAGACCACAGAGTAACTAAAAAGTTGTTTTGTTTTGTTTTAATTTCAGCGATACTTATTTTACTAAGACAATGACCATCCTGGCACCAGGGGGACCTGGAAAGGTGGGGGTGTGACAAATAACTAGAATCCTAGAGGTCACGCCCTGGTCACTAGTATGTCTATGTGATCTGCATAAAGAGGGAATGCAGGGAAATAAAGTCAGGAATTTGAGGAATTTCAACTAACCCTTACTCTATTAGGAAAGACAGAACTGTATAACCTCATTCCTGCTTCTGTATCAGTGTGGGTATTCCTAGTGAGCACCACACCAGGAAGCATAATAAAAGCCTTCCTTTGACCACTCTTTTTCTGAGTTCTTTCAGTAAGAAGGGGTTTGCTTTATTAAGGGGCATGTCATGTGGATCTCCCAAAGGGTCCACAGAGAAGCAGTGGACAGCAGCTCCTCCAGGCTAACTGCCTGACCCTGGGTGGTATGGGGAGCTACCATCCCCAAGCAGGGCTGAGAAAGAATCACTGACCCAGAGGTTGTTAGTGGGTGCATGAAAAGAGTTGGGACTCCGGAAATAGTGAAAGTAGAGAGCCAATGTTTATTCTTCCAGGAACAAGCTTTATAGAGCCATAATCCTCCTCCCCAATTGTTTTCCTCTGAGGACATTACACACTTCTCTGTTCTCAAGCTGTGGGTGTAAATGCCACATTTATCTTGAGGACCTAATCCTTACACCTGTGTGATTGAGCTCTTTCTTGGGGGATGGGGAACTAATCCAGGCTCATCAGCAGGCCAAACACCTGAGAGGGCTTGTTCAGCCATCAGGGTCAGAGTCCCACTGGCCTGTGGTCCTCTACAGGGTGGGAAGTCCTGTGATCCCAACAAGTGTGTTTCTCACACAAACACCTTTCATTGAACAATCTTTAAAAAAAATTCCAAGGAAAGCAAATGCCCCCAGAAGGGCATTTCGTTTCCTACTAAGGTATAAATGACTGGTATATCTTTTCCTGCCAGTAAGTAGTTCTTGATAGGAGAAGGCATAAGGACTAGTAGAAAAAGGAATAATTTGGGAAGACACACAAGGGACAAAAAGGGACATGGAGGCAGAGCTTTATCTACTTCACAAGTTTTACCACTCTAACCTGAAAGCACCATCTAATTTTGATCATATTTTAATGGATTCATATAATAGAATCTGATCTCAAAATCAAATGGTTCAAAACAAAGGATGGTTCATAATGATTTGTTTTTTATGTGTTAACTACTGTAAAAGAAGGCCAAAAAAAATCACATTCCAAATCATTAATCCCAGGTCTTTGCAATCCCTATCCAAGAGTTCAATGTCATTTATTTTGTAGATATACTAATGTGCTGTTTGTGGAGTTATTAACTGGGCCAACCATTCTGAAGAACAATTTAGAACTAAGTCCAAAGGACTATAAAACTGTATATTCTTTGATCCAGCAATACCATGACTAGATCTATACAAAAGAACCAAATGAAAAAGGGAAAGGATGCATATGTACAAAAACTTCACAGTAGTTCTTTTGTTGGTGGCAAAGAATGGGAAAGTGAGAAGATGCCCATCAATTAGGGAAATGACTGAACAAATTTTGGTACATGATTGGTTATGAAATACTATTGTGCTGCAATAAATGATGGAGATGGGTTTGGAAAAACCTGGGAAGACTTATATGAACTTGATGAAAAGGGAAATGCACAAAGCTAGGGGAACAACGTACTCAACAATAGCAATTTTATAATAATCATCAACTGTGCTACTCTGATCAGCTACTCTGATCAATACAATTTGTTGTCGTTCAGTCATTTCTGTTGTGTCCCATCCTTTGTGACCCTTTTTGGGGTTTTCTTGACAAAGGTACTGGAATGGTTTGCCATTTCCTTTTCCGGCTCATTTTACAGATGAGGAAACTGAGGCAGACAGGGTTAAATGACTTGCCCAGGGCCACACAGCTAAGAAGTATCTGAGGTCAAATTTGAACACAGGTCTCTACTCCAGGCCCAGTGCTCTATCTACTGTACCACTTAGCTGCCACTTCACTGCCTCTGATCGATACAATGGTTTGTCCAAAAGACTCAGGAAAAATGCTATCCACTTCCAGAGAAAGAAGTGGTGGACTCTGAGTGCAGATTGAAGCATATTTTTTTCACTTTTTTTCTTGTTTTTTTTATGCTATGCCTAACATGGAAATGTTTTGCATTACTTCATAAATACCATGCTTATGGTATTTTGTGCCTTCTCAATAAGTGGAGGAAGGATTTAGGGAGGAAGAGAATTTGGAACTGAAAATGAAAATTTAAAAGTTTAATTATAAAAAATGTGATTTATTTTGTTGGCAAGACCCAGTGAGAACGTAATTGGGAAAAAACAGTCTTATAAATAAAATAAAAACATTTCATTTTAGAAGATCTTAGAAAAAGGATTACCAACTCAATTGAAATCTATCCAATTTCATTTTACTCATGGAACATTATTTTCCTGCTGAGATGAGATGAGTTCTAGTCCCATCTGATACTCTGTGTAGTCATACGCAAGCCACTTTGATGGGACCACTTAGGTGGTACCTACAGAGGCTAAGAAATGGATAGGTACACATGGCCTTTGAAGACCTCAAGGTATTCTAAGTTAAATACACACACCTACCTGTAGATTCTGAAGAGCTCCATAAGCTGTAAATAGAAACAGAAATCCAATAGCTATGATGACAACATTCTTTAAGTTGCTATCCATTTTGCTTATTGAAAACCGTCAATCATCAACTAAGGGTGTAAATTTGTAGTTCATGAGCTTCAGTGGAAAAAAGGAGCCTGGGCTTTGAAGTGACAGCTCCTCTTCTTCATCTAGAAGAGAAAGAACATGTGTTAGCTATTAGAGCTAGTTAATAAACTTTCTTTTGATGAACACATAATACTCCCACAAAGCACCTTTAATTATTCACTTTCTCTAGAACACCAATAGGAATTTTTCCAATAAGACATGATTTTTGACAAATGGCATGTTTTTCTTTCTTTCCAAGTAGACAAGGCCCCACAATCAAATAACAATTGATTGAACAATTGATCTTCATATTGTGAACAATGATGATGAACAACATGATGTTCATATTGTGATTATGGTGAGGTGGCATCACTGAAATGGGCAGAAATTGATGTGGTGGCACAAAAAATAAAAACTATTTTGTCCTCAAATAAAAAAAGAGTAAATACTAATTTTTGCTCCTCAAGAAAGCCAACATGATTTTAAGGCAGTGATGGTCAAAGATTTCTTTATTAGGAAACACAAATAACTAATATGGAAATGTTTTACATGATTACACATGTATAACCTATATCTGATTGTTTGCTGTCTCAGGGAGGGGGGTTGGGAAAGAGAGGGAAAGGAGGAAGAATAGAATTTGGAACTCAGAACTTTTTTTAAAAATGTTAAAAATTGTTTAATACATAATAGTGAAGGGGAATAAAATAGCCAAAGCAAAGACAATAATTTTCCCCATATAAAAACTTAGAATTTTACGTTTGAAATTTAATTTCCAAAAGCCAATTTATGCAATTTAAAAATAGGTTTGCATGGAAACACTTGGGAGCTATGGCATCTGTATAGCAAAAAAGATAGTGTGGACTGCCTTTGGGGGATCAATCATCTCCTATGACCCCCTTTCATTCACAGTCCTAAACAAGGTGAGAAGATAGGAAGGGAATCATCCAGCCTGGGGAAAAAGACTTAAGTACCATTCTTCATTCTAAAGACCCAGGATACTAATCAATAAATCATCTCTGGGGTAAAAAACTGTAGGTCCCCAAGGGTAATAGATCCAAGAGACTTGGCAAAATATGGGACTGTAGATTTTGGAGCTAGGTATGACCTCAGAGATCTAACCCACCCCCTCATCTTATTGATTGGAAATCTGGGGCTCAGCAAAGTGACATGACTTAACAAATGTCACACAGGTACTAAATGGCAGAGTCATGATTTGATCTGAGATCTTTTGACTCAAGATCTAAGCCCTCTTTACCCTAGTCTTAGCAAATCTGCATCTGGGAATATTAGGTCAAATGCTAGGGAGATTTTATGAAAGAAAAGGTCAGTAAAACTCTACAAAGAGAAAAGTAAAGGCAAGGTAACTTTCTCTGAAAGTGGTGAGATGCTAGCTATAAGCCCTCCCCAATCAGCAGAAGGTAATGAATCTATGGACTTGGGACATTGTTCTTTTTTCTTCCATGATATCACTAGACCTTGTTTTATATAAACTTTGTATCTACTCTATCATTGAGTAGAGTGTTTTGCAGATGATTAATGCTTCTTAAATGTTATTACTTAAAGGATGAATCAGTAAGTATCTATCAGTCACCCACTATTTGGCAGGTACTGTGCTAGGCAGTAGGGATAGAAATATAAAGGTGACACAGTTTCTGCCCTCAAGGAGCTTGAATTCTATCATCATATAGTTAGAGCTGTCCAAACCCGTACAACCCCTTCATTTCATAGACAAGGAGAATGACAGTACTGGGTCTGCTGCTCTATATGCTGCTCCAGCTAGAACCTCTTTTGATTCAATGAATCGAGATTGTTGTTTCTGATTGGAAAGAGGGACTGATTTGACCTATAATCTTGAATTGGTAGTGGTTTGTCCATATTCTCCTAAACCAAGTCAGGTGCCTACTTATATTTATGTTTTTCTAATCTAGCAGATGCAGACGTCATCACTGGTAGCCAACATCTTAGAAGAAGAAGAAGAAGGTGAGTAGAGCATGCCCCAGTTCATTTAGAACTTCTCATTCCCTAATGCACTCATATTTCACCCAGAGCTAGAAATAAGCAAGATTCTTATTTCTTTTGTTTCTTTTTAGCACCAGAGCTAGCTTCCTATTTACTTGTCCCTCTGTCAATGGAAAAATGTGCTTGATTCAGTAGTAGGAATCAAATACTTTGCAATCTTCTTTGTAGGTGGCCTCAATATGGGCTAATGAACAATTACCACTATAAGGAAACACTGCTGCTATAAGACTTGGTATATCTAGATGAGTGGTTTGTCATACTTTTTATAAACCTCCTGGTTCTTGACCATGGCTCTGTGAACTTTATAAAATATATTTTTTTTGATTACCTTGTTTTAATATAAAGTTTCCTTTGTAACCCTAGATATTTTATTTTATGCATTTAAAAACATTATTCAGAGAAGGGGTCTTTAGGCATCACCAATCTATGGAAGTGGGCCCATTAGAAAAAAAAAAAGGTTAAGGAACCCATATTCTAAACCAGGGTGGGGAACAAATCCTTTTATTTTGTTCTATGAAGTCTGGATTCAGTCAAAGGGTTGCACTTGAGCACCTAGAGGACCACATGTGGCTTCAAGGCCACAAGTTCCCCACACTTCTTCTAAACTGTTACATACTTATTGAAGACCTCATTAAGACCTGATTTGAACAAGCTGCTTCTTTGGAGTAATTGCTGTTAATCCTTTCTCTCTCTCCATATTAACTTATTTTGCTGTTTCTTTGGCTTCCAGTACTTCTCTAGGAGACCCAGATGTGGTGTTTCATAGTTATTTGCTGATGAGAAAAGTTAAAAACACAAGAAAATTTGACCCTCAACAATAGTCTGGAGGATTACTAAGAGCAAGATTATCTTCTAGTTATCCATAAAAGGTAAGCCCCTTGAGGGAAGGGATCGTTTTTTGTTCTTGTCTTGTTTTGTGTCTCCAGCATGGTGCTTAGAAGACAGCAGACAATCAAATATTCAGAGGATTCACAGATTTTGAGCTGGAAGGGGTCTTGGAAACCATCTGGTCTAATCCCTGCATTTTATAGAGGCCTAAAGGGTCACAGCAGGGACAGGGCTGCTGTTCAAACTAAGGACCCCAGATTCTCAGTCCAATGCTCTTTCCATTGTATCAGCCTTTTTCTCTGTTAAATTGAACTGATGTGTCATTTCATAACTCTCAGTTGTTGATATTTAATGGTTTTCTCTTCCTCTAGCCACATCAGAAAAGCAAGCTGGAGTGACCCAGATTTGGATCATGCCCAGCACTCTCAGCTAGTGCTTACAGCACTGACTTGATTCTAGCCACAGGAAGATCAGGCATGAAGACTCATGTCCCACATACTATGGGTCTTGCCCAGCAACAAGACCCCTTGTACAGTCTCAAGACTGTAAGCATTACTATTCAGCTCTCACCCACTATTACCCCATGTCTAACAATTTCTCACTACCAACTGTTCCTCTCCCTATTTTACTCAAATACTGGCCACATGGTAGTGAACTATCTCCACCTCTCATTCTCCTATTCCTCCACCTTTCCCCACCCACATTTCACTCCAATCCTGCCCACCACCTCTTCCACTGTACTTTTTGGAATTATTGCTCCATAGTGAACAAAGGTCCCCTTATTATGGACCTCTTTCTTTCATTCTCCATTAGGTATCAATCACTGGCTTCCCCCAAGGACACTGAATCTTTTGTTATCCTCTCTAACACTGACTAGAGAAGACTTCATTCCCACTCCTCTCCGCCCCCTTCCCACACATACAAACACTGTTGCTGGAAGAGAGTAGGGATACTCCTTGCTTTTGATTACTATTTCAAGACTCACCTTGCTGACATTACAATCCCTCTTTCTTTGAAGTTCACTTCAATAAAAATTTTCCACCTAATCTAGGTCATGGTGGCTGTTGTGTATGAGACTCCAGGTCATTATTCCCTCCTGTCTCAGGGAGTTTAGCACCTGGCTCACCATATTTCCCTCTTTCCCAATTCCTAACTTTATACTAGGGGACTTCAGCATCCATAATAATGCTCCTTCAAACTCTTTTGCCTCTTAATTCCTCAGCTTCCTACTATCTTATAATCTCCATCAAACCATCTTAGCCACAAAAGAGATGGGCAAACAGTGGAGCTCACCATTACCCACAAGTGTTCTATTTCATTAATTAAAGCCCTAACATTCTTTGATATGACCATAGCCTCTTATTATTCTAACTCTCCCTGCATAATCACTCCTAAGTCAATTTTTCATTCTTTTTGCATCTGTTACTCTTTCTGCCCCTCAGGATTTTCTAAGATCATTAATAATTCCTGCTCTGACTTAATGTTCTTCCCTTACCAATCTGGATCCTATGGTTAGTCAACCCCATACTATCCTGTACTCTTGACTCCCTTAGTCCCTTGTCCTATTGCTATACACCCCTTGTCAAACCTCAGTCCAGTATTACTTCCACCACTTGCTTTCCTACTCATTTGTCACTTAATGGAACTTGAAGTCCATGCAGCTGTGCTAACTGCATACACTCCAAATTAATTCAATCAAACTCGACCTGAATCCTCTTGAGAAAAGCATGTTTTTCATACTTTCCTAATTGATATCCTCTTTCTCCATAGAAGCTATTCCAGTCCTTTTCTTCTCTCCTCAAGTCTCCTACACTTTGTTTCCTCCCTCTTAGCTGAGGATGCTGCTTGTTTTACTGAGAAAATTGAGACCATTTCATGGAAGCTCCCTCTTCATCTCATAAATCCTTAACATCATTACTTTCTTCTCCTTCTCCATAGTATGAGGTGGCCCTTTTGTTTGTCAAGGTCAAGCCCCCTACAAAAGCCCTCATCCCCATTTACTCACATTTCTTCCTGCAAATTATAATCCCCCTTCTCTCTAATCTTCAACCTCTCCTTATCTACTGGTTCTTCCTCTACTGCCTCCAAATATGCCCACGTCTTCCCCACCCTTGAGAAACCCTTACTAGACTCTACTATGCTCTCATGCTACACCTCTCTTCTCTTTTTCAGCCAATTTCCTAGAAAACATCTATGATCTTTTCCTTCATTTTCTCTCCCTTTTATGCATTATTCAGCCCTTCAGACCACAGCTTCCCACATCATCATTCAGCTGACACTGCTCACTCCAAAGTAATCAACAATCTTTTTAGTGACCACGTCTCATGGTCTGTCTTTAGTCTTCATCCTTTTCAATCTATCTCAATCATTTTGTCAGTCAACAAGGGTTTATTAAGTACACACTATATGTAAGAGATGTACTAAATTTGAGAGATATAAAAAAGTGGGAAAAAACAAACAAGAGTTCTGGCCCTCGAGCAGCTAACATTCTAATGATATCACCATCATCATCATCAGAAGAAGGAGAAAAAGAAGAAGAAGAAGAAGAAAAAGAAGAAGAAGAAGAAGAAGAAGAAGAAGAAGAAGAAGAAACATTTACATAACACTTTCAGGTTTGCAATGTGCTTTATAAATATTATCTCATTTGGTCTTCAAACAAATGGAGGTGCTATTGTTGCTTTTTTTTTTTGATGGAGCAGTTGGGGTTAAGTGACTTGCCCAAGGTCACACAGCTAGTAAGTGTTAAGGGTCTGAGGCTGGATTTGAACTCAGGTCCTCCTGACTCTGCAGCCGGTGCTCTCTTCACTGTGTAGGTGCTATTGTTAACCCCATTTTACACTTGAGGAAACTGATACAGACATACAGAGGTTAAGAGATTTTTTTCAAGGTGATATGGCTAGTAAATGTTGAAGGCTGGATTTGAACTCGGGTCTTTCTGACTCTAGATTCAGTACTCTATCCACTGTGTACCTGGCCACCTCAAAGAAGTTAAGTCCACATAGAATTTGTCCTGATCTCATTTGCTGGATTTCTGAAGACCACACCTGTCACCACCCCCTATCCTGATGAAAGTATTTTCATATGGAGTTGAAGAAGTCTGCAACCAGGGCCACTATATTCTTGTTACATATCCTTGCTGTCTTAAGGTTAAGTAACTTCCTTCTGTTAATTGCTCAATGTGGTACTATCGCCTCATTTTGTTCCAAAATTGAACTTGAACTAAGAAATTATTGGTGTGTGGATACCTCTAACATCTGACATAGCCATCATGCAAATGACTATATAAATACTGGATATATTCCATGTAAAATGAAGGTAAATTTTTTTTTCTTTAAAGAAAATTTATTTTTTTTAACTTTTGTTTATTTTTAGTTTACATCATTCATTTCTATGAGATTTTGAGTTACAAATTTTCTCCCCATCTTTCCCCTACCCATTATCCCAAAACAGCGATCCCACTGTATACTCCCTCCCTCAATCTGTTCTCTCCTATGTCCTCCCCCATATCCCCTCTGACTTTCTGGTAGGGCAAGATGGATCTCCCTACCCCAGTGCCTGTATATCTTGTTTCCCAGTTGCATATAAATAATAATAATGATAATTATATAATATATATAATTATATATATATATGTATGTACACATATATATTTTTAACATTTGATTTTAGAACTTTAAATTCTAGATTCCTTCCCTTCCTCCCTCGTCACCCACCCCCATTGGAAAGACAAGCAATTCTAAGACACTGGAAGAGTTTGCCATTTCCTCCTCTAGTCACTCATCTTTTGTCAGAACTCCACTATGACTTGTTCATCTTTCTCTGCATGACATAGCTCAGAATTTCATTAAGTTACAAAAGCCCCTCTGCATGATCTGACTAGGTTGGATTCTTAAGACCAAGGTTCAAATCCTAGCTCTACCACTTGGATAATTAGCAACCTGTCTAGGTAACAGTTTCCTAATCTTATGAAGTGAAGAGTCCCTTGCAGCTCTAAATGGGTGATTCTATGACCAGAAAAGGTGTATACATTGTTTTTGAGGGTTTTTTTGTCATGTCCACATTCCCTTTAGACCTCTTCATCTCCATATGCAAATATTTTCATCAGAGCAGGCTATGGTGACATGTATGGTCTTTAGAAATCCACCAAGTCATATGGGCACAAATTCCATGTGGATTTAACTTCTTTGAGGCAGCCAGGTACACAGTAGATAAAATGCTAGATCTGGGATCAGTCATTTTATGGATGAGGAAATAGGACTAAGTGACTTTCTCAGTGTCATACAGCTATCCAAAGATTAAGAATGATAAATCAAAAACAAAACTTTTATTTAGGATAGAGTAGCAAATTAAATAAAGAGGAAAAATTCCTCTGAACTCCAAAATGTATTATTCTCCATGCCACCTAACAGAGAAGGAATACTCCCTGGACAATTCACATCCTGGAGACATTTTTCTAGTTGTAAAAAGCCTTTAGGTTCCATTCCCTGACAGCCAACTGTGCCTCACTTTACCTTTACTCTGTAGCTGTTGTCACTCTCTATCTATCTCTGGAGCTGCTGATTGTTGCTGGTCTGTAAAGCTTTTGCTACTCTCTGCTGCTAGGCTGCTTCCCTGCTGATTTACTGCCATCTGCTGACACTATCACCAGCTGCCAGGGATTCTTCTTTCTTGGGAATGTTAGTAAGGACTCTGTTATGTGATACTACTGTACTGGCCAAAAGAGCTGAGGGAGGTAGAGCTAAGATGGTAGAGAAAAGGCAGGGGCCTGCCTAAGCTCTCCCCCAAACTTCTCCAAATACCTTTAAATAATGCCTCAAAACAAATTCTAGAGTGGCAGAACACACAAAAGGCCAGAGTGGAACAATTTTCCAGCCCATGACAACTTAGAAGTTGAACAAAAAATGTCTCCTGAATCAGGATGAGAATGGAATGCAGTCCAACAAAGGCTGGAATGGAGACCCAATCCTAGCAAACTGTGAGGGAGATTTGGGGTGACTGAATCAGTGGTAGCAGTGGTGGTTTCCAAAACTTTCAGCTCACAGATGGTAATGGGATCAGACAACTGGTCAGAAGGAGATTACAGGGGTTGGTTTGCTGGCACCAGGGGCAGGACTCTTGTTGGATTGCTTATACTTGGGTGTGAGTTGCAGTCCTGAGTCTGAGTCCCAGGGCAAAGAGGAGCACTAGAACCTTAGAGATTATGGCCATGGGGGATCAGAGACCCTTGTTACAGTTCTATGGTGGAAAATAGACCAATGAACAGCATAGGAGAGTAGTAAACACACCTTTTCCTAGATCATACCACCTTGGAAAAGCCAAAAACTTACAGGTTCCCAGAATCACTTCTGAAAATAGCTGCACAAAAAACCTGAAGCTTTGGATGATGTTTCCTCCATTCTGGAAGGACAGCCCCATTTTAGCATGGAGTTAAAAGTTAAGTAATAGGATGGAAAATGAGAAAATAGCAGGAAAAAAACCATCCCAACTATAGAAAGGTGACAGGGAAGATAAAAACACAAACTCAGAAGAAGAAAACAAAGTCAAAACCTCCACATCAAAAGCCTCAAAGGAAAATATGCCTTGGCTCCAGGCCATGGAAAAGCTCAAAAAGGATTTTAAAAATGAAGTAACAGGGGGCAACTAAGTGGCACAGTGAATAGACCACTGGCCCTTGAAGTCAAGAAGGACCTGAGTTCAAATCCAGCCTCAGACACATGACACACTTACTAGCTATATGACCTTAGGCAAGATCACTTAACCCTAATTGCCTTGCCTTCCCCCTCCAAAAAAAAATACTACTAAAAATGAAGAGAGGCAGAAGAAAAAATAGGATGGGAAATGAGAATGATACAAGAAAATCATGAAAAAAGAGTCAACAGCTTGGTAAAAGTAGCACACAAAAATACTAAAGTAAACACTACTTTAAAAAAAAAACAGAATAGGAGTCAAGATGGCTGTGTAGAAGCAGGAGAACTCTGTGGCTCCCACCATAATTACCTCAAATACCTATAAAATATGACTCTAAACAAATTTTAGAGCTCCACAACTCACAAAATGACAGAGAAACAAGGCTCCTGCTAAAGGCAGCCTGGCAGACTGATGGAAAGGGCTTATCGCAGCACCCTGGGAGTATAGCCCAGCCTCATGCGGTTTTAGCCCCAGGCCATCCAGGAGAAGCCCCAGTTGGAGCTTTCAGGGGAGTGGATCACCAGCAGCTGTGGCAGTTTCCAGAATTACCAATCCATAAGAGCCAAGGACAAAGGGAAAAGGTCAGCAGCACTCGGCTAAATTTCAGGGAGAGGGTCTGGCCAACTGCCTCCAGAGCTAGAAGCAGTCTGAAGTGGCGGCTCTGCAGCCACCTCCACATGGCTGCTTCAGAAGCTCTTGGCCTGCAGATTGCAGGGGGGGGCCAAGCAATTATTCAGAGGCTAAGTGATCTTGCCTTGAGCTGGCTGGATAGGGATCGCCATCTTGGGTGGTGGTCTGTAACGATACTAGGATTTGAAGATCTTCCACGCCCCTTGAGCTTGCTGACGTAGCAGGAAGGGGTGGAGCAAGAGAACGCCGGAACCAAGCTAGTCTCCGGGCGGTGCGGACTGGAAGCGGTGTCAGAGGCAGTGGCTGCGGCTGCGAACTCTTTTTGCTTTGAGCGGGCCAGAATCTCTGCTAAGGACTCCTGCTGAGGACTGCCTGGAGCAGGAACTGCCAGGGGCCGGAGCTGCTGGGACCAAGCTGCCTGGACGCTGAGCAGTTGCGTGCGTGAGGAGAGGAGGATCTTTGCCTGAGGTAGCCTGTCC
>CM053586.1:66057943-66075588 GCA_028646515.1 Pseudochirops corinnae | reverse complement strand
CCAGATGGAAAAAGAATCTCAAAAGCTCACTGAAGAGAATAATTCCTTCAGAATTAGAGTGGAGCACATGGAAGCAAATGACTTTATGAGAAATTAGGATACTATTTCCTTTCTTAGTCTTACTTTGAGAATTGTATCAGAATACTTCTACTAAATTAAAAGTTGTCCTCTGAAGAAAATTTTAATCATGCTTTTCAGCCATTCTCAACAAAAAAATGAAGAAACTTGTGTGGGTTTTTTTAATATACATCCAGAAAAAGTCTGAAAAGTTATCATTTATAGAACATTATTTTTTTTTAGTTTTCCTTTTTTTAAAGTTAATTTTCAAGGAGGAAGAAAGCCATGGGAATAATATCTTGTATAAAAAAATTAAAAAAAAAAAAAAAGAATAGGCCAAGTGGTAAAAAAAAAAAAAGTACAAAAGTTAATTGAAGAAAATAATTCTAAAGCTTAGAATTGGGCAAGTGGAAGCTAATGACTTTGTGAGACATCAAGAAACAATAAAACAAAATCGAAAGAATGAAAAAATAGACAAAAATGTGAAATAGCTCCTTGGAAAAATAACTGACCTGAAAAAGAGATCCAAAAGAGAAAATCTAAGAATTGGTGGATTACCTGAAAGCCATGATTTTTTAAAAAGTACCTAGACATCACCATTCAGGAAATTTATCAAGGAAAACTGCCTTGATGTTCTAAAACCAGAGGGTAAAATAGAAATTGAAAGAATCAATTAATCACCCAGTGAAAGAGATCCCAAAATGAAAACTTCCAACATTATAGCCAAATTCAAAAGTTCCCAGGTCAAGGAAAAAATATTGCAAGCAGCCAAAAAAGAAGCAATTCAAATATTGTGGAGCCACAGGAAGGATACCACAAGATTTAGCAGTTTTTATATTAAAGGATCAAAGGGTTTGAAATATGATATTCTGGAAGGTAAAAAAAGAGCTAGGATTACAACCAAGAATCACTTACCCAGCAGAACAGTATAATTCTTCAGGGGGGAAAGTGGATACTCGCTGAAATAGAGGACTTTCAAGTGCTCCTGATGAACAGGTCAGAGCTAAATAGAAATCTGACTTTCAAATACAAGACTTAAAAGGATCATTAAAAGATCAACAGAAAGTAGAAACCATAAAGCATTCAATAAAGTTAAACTGTTTACATTCCTACGTGGAAAAAAAAAATACTTGTAACTCCTAAAAACTTCTTCATTATAAAGGCACTTAGAAGGAGTATATATAGAGAAAACACAGTTGTGAGGCAAATCTGATGGGATGATTATCTAAAAAAAAAAGGGGGGGTGAGAAAAAGAATGCTCTAGGAGAAGGGAAAGGTAGAGGTAGAATAGGGTAAATTATCTGACATAAAAGAAGGCTGAAAGAGGTTTACAGTGAAGGTGAAGATGGGCAAGGGGAGAGCAGGTGAACCTTACTCTCATTGGAATCGGCTGAAAGAAGAAATAAGATACAAACTGAGTTGGGTGTAGAAATCTATCTTACCATACAGGAAAGGAGGAGAAGAAGAGGACAAGGGATGTAGCAGATGATAAAAAGGAGAGCAGATTGAGGGAGGCAAAAGTCAGAAGCAAAACTCTTTGGAGAATGGACAGGATAAAAGGGGAAGGAAAAAGTAGGATAAACAGGGAAAATAAGATGGAGGGAAATACATAGTTGGTAATCATAACTACGAAAACAATTACAGTAAGTTTCTCTTATAAAGACCTCATTTCTCAAATATATAGGAAACTGAGTCAAGTTTAGAGAAATAAGAGCCATTCCTCAATTGATAAATGGTCAAAGGATGAACAGTCAGTTTTCAGACAAAATAATCAAAGTTATCTATAATGATTTGAAAAAAATGTTGTGAATCACTGCTGAGAGAAATGCAAATTAAAACAACTCTGAGCTACTACTGTACCCTTATCAAATTGGCTAATATAATAGAAAAGGTAAAGGAAGAGTGTTGGAGGAGATGTGGGAAAATTAAAACACTAATGCATTGTTAGAGAAGTTGTATAGTGATTCAACCATTCTCAAGAGCAATTTGGAGCTATTCCCAAAGGGCTATAAAGTCATGTTTACCCTTTGACCTAGCAATACTACTACTAGGACTGTATCCCAAAGGGATTAAAAAAACAAAAAAGAAAAAGGACCTATATGGACAAAAATATTTACAGCAGCTCTTTTTAGTGGTTGCAAAGAATTGGAAATTGAGGGATGTCTATCAATTGGGAAATGGCTAAACAAGAAAACCTGGAAAGACTTACATGAACTGATGCAGAGCAAAATAAGCAGAACCGAGAAAATTGTGCATAGTAATCGTAATATTTATTATGATCTATTGTGAATAATAAGTTAGCTATTCTCAGCAATACAATAATGAAAGGTGCTGTTTGATTCCAGAGAATGAGCTGGTGGAACCCAAATGCAGATGAAAGATATTTTTCTTATTTTTTTTCTTTCTGTGTTTTCTTTCATAGCATGACTTACGTGGAAATGTGTTTTATATGACTATACATGTATAACCTATGTCAAATTGCTTGCCTTTTCATGCAGGATAAGGAGAATTTGTAGCTCAAAATTTGGGGAAAAAAGTTATATTTAAATTTTTTTTTACATATAATTTGAATTTTTTGAAATTAAAAAAACCACAATAAAAACACACTAGGGCTCAAAGCTGCACCCAGCAGAGAAAGAAAGGGAAGTCCTTCTGGTTGAAATCTATTTTTCCCCCTCACATGTTCTCTTCCAGATTTCTTCAATATTTAAGTTGAAACTAGGAAATTCCATTAAACTCTTACCTTGCCCCTAGGAAATAACAAAAACTCAATGGAGTTTCAGCAAGTGACAAAAGAAGCACTTAGCAATACTGGTGAGGGCAGGGTTTAACTGGTGACCTGCATTCTTACAGGTCAGATCTCTGTCCCTCTTATACTTGTCTTATTTATTGATATTAGTGCTTCCCCTGGACTTATAACTACAAAATTTAATATCTCTTTACACTGAATCTCATTTATCAGCAATTGACAACTACTTTTATATTCCTTTCTACTTTCAGGAAATTTTTAAATCAAAAATCCTGGTCTTTTTCCATCTCCAAAGGCTTAGATTTTGACATTAACATCTCCCCAAATCTTTCACTACTACATTAAATGTTTCCTTTATTATTTTGTCCCCAGTGCCCATAAGCACCCCTAATAATAAAAGGTCATTGATGGTGTTTCAAGAGTAAAACCTTACACCAATGTCACAAAATTTTAATATCCATACCACTAATTTCTTTAAAAATACATAATTATCAGTGAATTGGATCATATTTGTGGGACTGGTCACATATTAGCATTATCTTTAGGCATGGGAGTTCAGTTTTAGAATACTTTACTTTGACGCATCTTAAAACAAAGCATAGTCAATTCATCTCTGAATTCTGTTCTCCTCTTGGAAAATAAATGATCTTTGAGGTTGTAGAGGGGATAAAGTGTGTCCTTCTGTCTCATTCATGGATTCTCTGAAGTATGTATGCAGCCATCCTCATATATAATGTCATTTAGTTACTCTGTACCCTTACTTTCTGGGGGTAATTGTGGCTGGAACATGTTCTTCCTTTGTATATATCTTCAGAGTTGGAAAGACCCAGCATAGGGTATCTCTAAAAAGAAGTAGGAGATGCAAAGACTGATATCACTGTAACTGAGCAATTACTGACTCATTCAATAGCACTGAGATATTCAGCAGCAGACCCAGGATTTAAAGTAAGATCCACTGATTTCAAATCCAGTGTTTCCTTTATTTCCCTGAACAATCTTCATCTTTCTTACCTTCTTCCCTTTCTCTTAGCATGGACTGGGCAAAAACTTTTCATGTTATGAGTTGTTTATATCTCTCTGAAGGAGAGATGATGTCTCTTGTAGAAAGGTGTAGAGGATCATTGTGGGGTTTCCAAAAGTGCATCTTTCTTTCTGAGCCCTTGTAATAGGAAGAATTTGGGTTCAATGGTGTCTGTGGTAGCTGTCCATGGTAGTAAGGTTTAGTACAGTATTGTTTGATTCTTCCTGTGATGATTTTTAGTAGCCAATAAAACATTTAATAACAAAGTTCCACAGAATCTCTGAGCTATACCTAAACAAAAACCCCTCTACAGCATGCTTTTCCTTGAAGACCTCCAATGATGAGGACTTCTTTACTTTCTAATGCAAACTTTTCCTCTTTGGGATAACTGCAGCCATCCTCCACAACTTCCTTAGATTGGTGACTGTCTCCCTAAATGCTATTTCAGGAATCCCCCAGCCATTTTTCACTACTTCTTCTCTGTTTACTTCCCCACAAATTGCCTCACTTAATCAGGTATACCCTTACATCTCCCTTTTCTCTGTTACCCGGCCCCTTCAGTTCTGGAACCATGAACCATGATCATATCAACTCTGCGTTCCTGGATGAAGTCTGTCATCTACTCCCCTATGGCCACACTCATCATTCCTGTAGCCTCCAGGATCAAAGTGTTCTTTCCTGTATACCACTCACTTATCTGTGCTGTTTTGCCCAATAGAATGTAAGTCCTTTGAGAGCAGGAACTAAATTTACTTTTATATTTGTATTCCAAGAACTTAGCATAATTCTTGGAACCATGTAAGTACTTGATAAGGGGAGGAGTGGTGGGGGTGTCAGTCATTCATGTATTCATTAAGAAGTTTTTCCTTACATCAAGCTTGAATTTGCCCCTGCAGCTTCCTACCATTGCTCCCAGTTCTGCCATCTAAAACTAAACAGAACAAATTGAATCTGTCTTCTGTGTGATTATAACTCTTAGGTATTAGAAAACAGTTATTGTATTATCATAATCCCTGTGTGTCCTCTCTTCTCCAGTTAATTGTCCCCACGTCCTTCAATTGATTCTTATATGACACGAACTCAAGACCATAATGATTGTTCTTCTTTAGATACTTTCCAGATGTGAGTGCATTGAAGACTATAACATCCCTAGAGATGGAGACAGTATTGTTCTTAATTCAATCCAACTTGGCATTAGTTTGTTTTTTTCTTTGCTATATCACTTTTGACTCATATTGAGCTTGCCATTCCCTAGGTTTATAAGCTCCCTTATGATCCCTTAAATTTATAAGCTGAAATGAATCTTACAGGTTATCAAATCTAATTCCTTCATCTTATAGATTAGGAAATTTCCCAGAGAGGTCAAGCAACTTGCCCAAAGTTACTTTCATAATCATGGGTAGAGCTATGATTTTAATACAGGCCCTTTGATTCTAAATCCAAGGCCTTATCTAATTTTCCAGACTACCTTTATAACCCAAAAATCTTACCCAGATCAGTTGATGTCCAGCTACACCTTCCTCATCTTGAACTTGAGAAGTTGGGTTGGTTTTTTTTAGCCCCAAATATAAAATTTATCTTTATCTCTATTAACTTTGATTTTATTTTAATTCTGTCCACTGTACTAAATTGACATCATATTTTTTGGACCTGACTCTATCATCCAGGGTGTTAGTAATCCCTTTAGCTTTGTATCTCCTGTGAATTTGATAAAGGTTTCATCTCTGCAATTCTCCACATCATTGATAAAAAAGTTAAATAGGACAGAGCCAATCAGAAATCCCTGAGGCACCCTCACTGAACTTCTTCCAAATTGACATTTAACCATTAATGACTAATGTCTGACTTTGGCCATTTAACTAGCTCATCTATTTAATTAAATTATATCATCTTGCCTTCATTTCTACATCTAAACCATAACAATTTGCTACATGCTTTGCTGACATTTTAGTAAATCATATTACTACATTCCCCTGATAAATCAATCTAATTATCCTATCTAAAAAGGAAATATGGTTAAAATGGCAAGATCAATTCTTGATGAAGCCATGATGTCTCTTTATCATTTCTACTTCATTTTCTGGATGTTCACTAACAATCTCTCTAAAAATATTTTCTAGAATTTTCCCAGGAGTCAAAGAGAAGTTCACTGAACTACAATGTTCAGACTTCAGCCTCTTCCATTAAAAAAAAAAATCAAGATAACTGCCATTTCCCAATCCTATGAAATCTTTCTTCTTGTCCCAAGTCTGAAGAGTGACTTAGGAATGACACCATCAATTCCCTAAGAAGGAATTCATCTGTTCTTATTGACTAAAATTCATCAAGAACAGCTAAGGTGTTTCCTTATTCTCTCTCTATTTACCTTCTTTACTTTGAAAACCTATATATTATAAAGGCTCCTTCACATTTTCCTATTTACTTCTATCCTACCCCCTTACATGAAATCTGGGGTCCTTGAATCTAACTTATCAAAAGTAGCTGTTCTAGCTCTTTTTGTGGTGGCAAAGAATTGGAAATCGAGAGGATATTCATCAATTAGGGAATGGCTGAACAAGTTGTGATATATGAATGTAATGGAATACTATTGTGCTGTAGTAGCAGGCAGATTTCAGAAAAACCTGGAAAGACTTGCATGAACTTATGCTGAGTGAAGTGAGCAGAACCAGGAAAGCATTGTACATAGGAACAGCAACATTGCGCGATGACTGGCTTTGACAGACTCAGCACTTCTCAGCGATGCAAGGATCAAAGACAACGCCAAAAGACTCACGATGAAAAATGCTGTCCACATCCAAAGTAAGAACTCTGGAGTCTGAATGCAGATGGAAGCATACCATTTGATCTCTTTCATTGTTGTTGTTTTGTTTCTTCTTTCTTGTGGTTTTTCCCATTGGTTCTGATTCTTCTTTACAACATGATTGATTTGAAAATATTTGAATTTTTAAAATATTTGAATATTTGAAAATATGTTTAATGTGAATGTCTATATAAGAATTGCGCACTATCTTGGGGAGGGGAGAGGAAAGAAAGTGGGAGAAAATTTAAAACTCAAAATCTTACGGAAGTGAATGTTGAAAACTAAAAATAATTTGAAAAAAAAAAAAGAAGGGGGAGGGTGGCTAGGTGGTGCGATGAATACAGCACCGGTCCTGGAGTCAGGAGGACCTGAGTTCAAATGCCGGCCTCAGACATGTAACACTTACTAGCTGTGTGACCTTGGTCACTTAACCCCAATTGCCCTGCCTTCCACCCCCAAAAGCAAAAAAAAAAAAAAAAAAAAAAGAGAGAGAGAGAGAAAAAGTAGCTGCTCTGAGGATATATATATGGCAGAGAACTTCTAGGTAAATAACATAAATGCTTTACATATTATTCCCCTCCCTAAATGCTAATGTCCAGCTAAATTTGCCTTTTCACTATTCCCCACACACTAGAACTCCAATACCTATGCTTTTGTACTGGTCTTTTCATCTCAGTCTCTTAGAATACCCTCACTTCCTTCAAGATGGAGATCAAGCCCTATTTATACAGAAAACCTTTTTCTGATATCCCCAACTACTAGTGCCCTCTCTCCCTAACTACCTTGTATTTATTTGGTATTTATTCTGTATATATTATACAGCGCTTGGTAGTGTAGTGGATAGAGTGAGGAACCTCAAATCGAGAAGAACTGAGTTCAAATTCAGCTTCAGATACTAGTTGTAGTTGTATGACTCTGAGAAAGTCACTTAATCTATCTGCCTCATTTTCCTCATCTATGAAATGGGAATAATAATAGTGCCTGCCTCCCAGAGTTGTTGTGAGGGTCGGATGAGATAATATTTGTAAGGTTACTTTGAAAACCTTTAAGTATATTATTGTTCCCATTATTGTTAATGTGCATGCTGCCTACTGCAGTTGAATATAAACTCTTTGAGAATAAGAAGTTTTATTTTATGTCTTTATGTTCTTAGGACCTAGCAGCATGCCAGCATATGGTAAGTACTTAATAAATGCTTTTTGATGAGTTAATTGACTGATCAGTCCACAGTTTAGATGGGATGGGAAACAATATTCTAGAAAATATGTTTAGGATATGCCTTCATTTCTTTCTAGTGTTTCTCCTATATTGATTTTATATAGGTCCCATAGAAAATGCAATCGGAAAGAACTGTTTGATTCAACTGCTTTTATCAATATAGATGTTGGTACTTGCTGCATTCCAATGTGTTCTTTATTGCAACATTAAAGAAGAAGCAAAGGGCTGGAATTTATTGGTGAACAAAATCATTGGATCACTGGAGCTAGGGTAGCCCTATCTTTTGGACTCTGCCCACAGAGTTTTGGCCATAGGAAGGGTGTCCAAGGAACTTCTTGCTAGTATAAAGCTTTTTTGAGGCATCTCCCAGATTCTGGTGACTGTGGACATTAACAGCAGGCAGACTACCCAGGATCCCACTGACTCTCATCTTTGAAGGGTCAAGGAAAAGGAAGACATTGCAATGATGTAGAATAAGGAAAGCTAGAACTCATCCACTCAAGAAAGAGATATAAGAATGTAAACATTCATTTTAAAGTCTAGCAAGTGGGTCATTCTTCCTGGTTCAGTTCAGTCTTTAACACGGACCAAATCACAGGAATACATGAGGATAAAACAGGAGCTCTGATGGCAAATATCTTATAGCAAAGCATCAGGGCCCAAGCCCATCCCCATGCAGTAGAGACAGAAAAACTATATTCACAGTGACAACATTATAAATTGAAAGGACAACAACAAGAAACTTCAGAATTTGAAGAGTACTGGGAAAATACTATGGCTAGCAGAAAATACCCTGACTCTCTCTCTTCTCCCTCCTTCCATCCCTCAGCTTCTGATGAGCTACCTTAATCAAGAAACCTATTCAGAGAGCTTAGATAAATTATCAAGGGTTACATTATAGCTTCAAATTTTTTGGAAAGGGCAGAAGAAGAAATTCCAATTGAGTGAGTGGAACTGGGATTCCCTATTGACATAGATTCCCTTACCATACAACTTTAGGGTGGGTCTACACAGTGAAGTGGGCTTTTGTTAAGTTATGCAATGATTGTTACCATAAAAAAAGTTAATAGAGATGATTACTTTGTGGATCATACAGTGTTTTACAGTTTACACATTATATGCATTATCTCAGGAAGAAGCATTTTGTTGCTGTCAAAGAACATATAATTTTTAAAATCAGTAGACCTGTGTATCAATTAAATTATAAACTATGTGATGCTGGGCAAATGACTTTCTTTCTCTGGGCTTCAATTTTCTCATATGGAAATTGAAAGAGTTGGACTAAAAACCGAGGTTCTTCACTTTGGGACTATGAACTTTTAAAAAAAAGTTTTTGATGGGGCAACTAGATGGCCTAGTTGATAGAGCACAAACCCTGGAATCAGGAGGACCTGAGTTCAAATCCAGTTTCAAAAACTTAATAGGCTTTGTGATCATGGAGCAAGTCATTTAACTCCGATTGCCTCCCCCCCAAAATTTTTGACAACTGTATTTTAATAGAATTTATTCCTTGTGTAGTCATATGTATTTTATTTTATGCATTTAAAAACATCATTCTGAGAAGGGCTCTACAGATTTTAGCAGCTTAACAAAGGGAGTCCATGATATGAAAAAGGTTAAGAACCCCTCAACTAGACTATCTCTTGGAGATAATCTTGGAGAGCAGAAACAACATACAAACATTGAAAACACTGGGTATGAGGAAACATTTCCTATGAATTAGAACTATAGAAAAGTGAAACATCTCTAGTTGTAGTAACTGAGTTACCCATCTATCACTAAAGGTTTTACAAGTCTATTTTGTGGAAGTGATTTTTACCAGTATTTGGGATAAGCTAAAAGACCTCTGAGATTTCTTCCTACTCAGTTTTTATGATTTTAGTATAATTTTAACAGAGGAGGAGAATCAAGATAATAGAGATCATGTGACCTACCTCCAGGGTCATACAACTGGTAAATAGCAGAATTTGGTCTCAAACACAATGCAGAGCTCTTTCTCCTCACTTCATCTTCCTTTTCTTCAGACAAATAAATTCATAAATAAATGGATGGATGATTGAATGGATGAATGGATTATAGATAGAAAACTAAGCCCTTTTCTATACTAGTAGAATTTCTAGTTATCTGTGTAACTCTCACAATCTTTCATTTCATTTTAACTGTGAAGATAAGTCTTTGAGAAGCTTCTTGCTTTATCTTCGATGTCAACATGCCTTTGGAAAAGCTAGGTGGTAAAGTGTTTAGAGCCCTGGATCTGGGGATGAGGAAGATTTAAGTTCACACCCAGCCTTGACCCTTACTAGCTGTGTGACTCTCAATTTCCTCATCTGTAGAATGGGGAAAATAATGGCATAGACCTCCCAGGGTTGTTGTGAAAATAAAAGGAGATATTTTTGGTAAATCACTTTAAAATCCTATATGTGTTAGCTATTGTTATTATTCCACAGATATTGCCCATACTTTTTCTAGCTTATAAATTACCTGTATTTCAGAGACATTAAAAAAGAGGCTTTCAACAGTATTTTGTTCCTATTTTTTTTTTTTAGCTCTCAATGCAGTATTTCAGTTCCCTTTCTCATTCTGAGCCAAACATGCCAGAGAGACAATTTGGTCTGCTGGTCATTGAAATACTGAAATAAGGAAACCTGCTGGGCCAGCAGCTGTAATAGTAGAAGGAACAGGAGGCAGGGAAGATTAACTAAGAGAGAAGTCTCTCCCTTCATCTCAACACATACTTTTCTTTTTTTGAAGAAAAAGTTGGTACTAGGTAACACAAATAACTTGGCAGGTTGCTCTATAGTTGCCTCTAAGACACTATTTTTAAGTGCAAAAGGGAACATAAAAGACAGGTTCCATTTAAGACTCTCCAAATATGACATCATTTAGGTCTGTTGTCATGTGAAGATTCAAATGAGATTATGACAAACCAAAAAACCTTCTGGTGCTGAATTTCACAATTTACTTCATTATGCTTTCCAACCCTAGTTAATATTTCTCTTTTCTTTTATGGAGATAGTCTATGCATTAATCTGATTTACCACTGGTTGAAGAGATAAAGTGGTTTAATTTTCAGGCATCAGCAAACTTTTCCTTCTGTCTTACTATTGGATAGAGCCAGGGATGGAACCTGCTACAGGCTAGAGTCAAGGGCATGAGCTCTCTCTAGGGCATAGATTGAAGTTTCTCTACCCAAGCACCAGGGAAAGTCCCAGTAGTATATAGAATCAAAGGTCCTAGAGTGCTTTGACTATTTGATTTTTAAAAATTTGTACACTCATTGCCTGATATTTGGCAGATAATTAATAAATATGTGTTGAATTGAAACAGGAGGTTCTTACTTAGGAAACATCTGAAACCATCACTTTGGTCCTACTGATCCAAGGGCAATTCTGAGAGATACCAGGTACTAATCTGGGGGCTAAATGCTAGAGATGGTACCCATTTGTGATAGGAAATACACTGAATCTGAAAATAGAAAACCTGGGTTCAAATCCCAACTCCACTACTTACTATAGATAGAATCTTAGGAGAGCTCCACTACCTCCGTAGGCCCTAAGTTCCTAATATATAAAGTGAGGGGATTTGACTTTATGATTTCAAAGATCTCTTTCTGGATGCTACCTTCAGTGGGCTAATGGAATAATTAAAATGTATGACAGAGAAACACTATAGCTAAGAAATTATTTTATTTATTCCTGTGACCTCTATCAAGGGGAAGTATATTTTCACTAGAAATGTTAAATTACTCTGTCTAATATGGAGTTTATATTCAAGATAAAGAAAGAGATTTTTAAAAATAAATAAGGACATGGTAAGAGAACACCTTGAGAAAAAAATCTAGAATGTATTATCAAACAGATAGTTAGTGAGGCTTTTTTTAATTTGAAAATTTCAAATTGGAATCTTTAATTTTAAATGTATTTATAAAATATATATTATATATAAATATGTATATATATTTGTGTATGTATATATGTGTGTATATGTATGTCCATAATAATTCATTATACAAATCTATCAAAATAACTAGATGTTATAAGAATAGTTGACAATTTAGCTGATGGCACAAACACTTGTCATAAGAAACCAATTTTACAAATACATTTGTTTTCTTTTAAAAATACTTTAATACAGAAAATATGTCTTTAAGCATCTTAGAGAACATTTTTAGTAATTAAAGATTAATTTCCTATTACTTTGGTTTATCATTTCAGGTTTTCTAATGCCATTTAACACAGCACATCAATCCCATCCAAATAGGCAATGAGACTGCTTTCTGTCTCAGTCTTTCTGTATTTCTCTTCAAATACTGTTTACTTTATAAAGTTCAAAGGATTCTAGGTCTTTTTTACTTATCTGAAAGAAAAAACAAGTTCTCTTGATTGGGAGAGCTCATTTAAACAACTTTCCTTCTGAAATTTACCTAGTGAGAATGTTAAGGTGTCTCACCAACCCTCAACTGCCAATATTATCTTTTTCATTCTGGTACTGATAGGATTAGTTAGAATTTCATCTTCTCCAGACTGGATAAGAGTTTTTACTTTCCACCTATAGTTCCTAGATCATAAGATGAAACTCCAGAAACTCCTAGTGATTAGTGACTAGAAACAGGAGCAGTGATGACCAAGAACCAATGTGGTTTAATCAAAAAGCAAGTAATTCCAGACTAAAACCATTAGTTTTTTTTTTAAATAGTATTACTAGACAGTAGAACAGGAAAATGAATTAGATAAGACCCATGTGCTTTCAGCAAAATATGTGACAGATTCTTATGAAATCTGGAGAAATATAGAACAGTCCACAGTAGAACTGGGTAGATTTGGAGTAGTCATTAATGGTTCTGTTGACTTGGAGGGAAGTTTACAGTAGAGGGTCCTAAAGATCTGTGCTTGGCCCAGTGATTTTTAACATTTTAATATATGACTTGGATAAAGACATAGATGGCACACTTATCAATTTGCAGATGACATCAAAATGGAGGGGATAACTAACGTACTAGCTAAGAGAGTCAGGATTCCAAATGATAACTTTCTATCTCCCACCTTTCCAGTCCCTTTCCTCTGTATTTATCTTTTCCCCATTCTTTTCCATTCCTTCTTTTTTTTTCTTCCCTTCCCCTTCTGATTCTCCTCTCCTCTCCTCTTTTTCCCTTTTCCTCTCTTCTCCTTTCCTGCTGATTTTAGAGATGAGAGGTCTATATGAACACATATTAAGATTAAACTGGGTTCTCACAGGAGGTACTAATTTATAATATAATCTCATCCTATTTGTAGGAATTCTTCTGAGTCTATGTCATAGGAATTTTGGCTAAGAATTATACTATCAAATTATGGAAGTCATTTTTATGGATATACATACTGATACTGAGCAAAAAATTTCTCTTAGAGTCTGTCTCTGTCTAAATCTCTCCCTCTTTTATTTACTCTTCAACATCTCACTCTCTGAGTATCTGTCTGAAGCAGGAAAGTATACAGCTTTTGACAACTTTACAAGTCTTGCTCAAGTCATACATCAAGTGAATGGTGGATCTGCGTGAGAACCAAGGCATCCAGGAGTAGATTATGATTGAGTATGTGACCTTTATTCAAAGGCAGTTAAAGGAATAATTCCCCACATCATCCCTACAACTGATTCCCCATGGATTCATGTCAGCCAAACTCAAAGCAGCAATTTCAAAATAAAAGTTTTTACAAAGTGCAATTCTATATGTTGAATTGAACAGGCATTACAACTGATGGATAGGCCTTTGTTTATATGTAGAGCACATTCAAGTCTAATTTAGAAAGCCAATCACCTCAATGATTCATTATCCTAAAACTCACTTCTAGCTTTGCAAATGTCAATACATTTTACTCACATAAATCTGAGGAAGTGGTGGAAAAATAATGAATCAGTAATGATGAGTATGTTCTGAATTTAGGGTATAAAGCTAAAAGTAGAGGAAAGAGGAAAATAGAATCCCATCTCAATAAATCTTTGATAACAGCCATTTGGCATTGAATCACATATTATCTTGTCAGGTATTTTATTGCTTTCTTGCTACTTAACTAGAGTAGATCAAGAGAGGTTCTAGACTAATTTGGTGAGTTTACTAGGAGGTAAGATTCTGGGATACTTGCTGAAGGGAATTCCCTCATCAATTTGATGAACTTTCCCACTCCCTCCCCTCCTGAATAACCTTCATACTAATATCTTCCTAGAGTAGAGTGGTGGGTAACTGGGAGGCCCTGGGAAAGATTATAAAATGACAGCTCCAAGTTAAGGGTGTGATCAAATGACTACAAACAGAAATCAGAATGTGAGTTATAAGCAGATATTGTGAGACTGGTAGCTCCCATGTCCACTAAGCATCTGAAGAAACCTATAGTCAAGTCTTGCTTATCCATACCTTGAGGGCCAATTTAGTGCCCCAAGTGACATTTAGAGGAGGACACACAGAAAGGGTAAGACAAGGAGCATAACTTACAGAAGTACAGGCACAGACAGAATCAGTATTTGGGGGCTTACCCAATAGGCCACACGATGGGCCGAGGTGTTGGCTCTTAGAAGAGGAGATAGGTGATGGACTGAAAGTTGATTAAAGTAGATCCAGAAGTAAGAGTAAGTACCATCCAATGTAAGGCACCTGGAAGGGGAATCAGATGGAAATGGTTCCCACCAAATTCTGGGTATCTGGTAGCAAGCCCAGCAATTGCTGAAGTTGGCAGTAGCTGACTTCAGCAAAATAGATATGAAGATCGTATGAGATCTCTTGCAACTGTGGCCACAGAAGGGCTAAAGTCCAGTCAGATGAAGGCAGTGGAAGCAGATGCTTATAGATACTCTGTGGTGAATTGAGTACACAGGGAGAAGTAGGAGTGGTGCCAAGGAGAATTCTCCCAAGGCTAGTAAAAAGTAAAATCTCTCTGCTACCAACAGATCCTATTAAGGGCAGGGATCCTATTAAGTCATCTAGGTGACTTCAGGAGTAAACACAAGAATGAAAAGAGTTGTTGCCAGATAACATAACTAAAGCCTTGGAATCAAGGTTGGGAGTTGAAATCACAGATTTTAGGCCTAATTAGTTTAGTGTGTATGTCAGATCCAGATATAGATATGTAGCTATAGACATGTATATGGTAATTCCCCAAATAGCTTGTTAGCTCTTTGAGAACAACCCTATATAGTCACCACGTTGGTTCAAGCCTTCATCATCTATCTCCTGGTATAATAGCTTCCTTGTTGGCCTCCCCACCTCCCCCATCTCTAATTCATTCTCCACACAACTGCCAGAGTGATTTTCCAAAAGTATGGGTCTGATAACGTGATTCTTCTACGTGATCATCTCCAGTGATTCCCTGTTAACCTCTGGGATCAAGTATAAACTCCTGTCATATAAAACCCATCACAATCTAACCCCACCCCATCTTTCCAGACTTATTACTACCCTTTATGATCCCCACTATCCCTCCCTCTATTGTGTCTCACTCAGGACACTCTATCTCTGAGCCTTTGCCCTGGCCATCCTGTTTCCTGGAATGCATTCCTTCCTCACCTCTTCCTCTTGGATGCCTTTAAGGCTCACATTAAATGATACCTTTAACACATGTCCTTTCCTGGACCACTGCTCTGTCCCAGTCCCTACCCTTGGCTCCTCCCGCCCCCCCCTGACCATTAGGATATTCTCCCCCTAAAAAATCACAAGATCATTCGTTTAGGGCTAGAAGAGACCTTAAAAGTTGAGTCCAACCCCTTTGTTTTTCAGATGAGGGAAACAAGACACAAAGGGTTCACACAACTAGTAAGTGTCTGAAATGGGATTTGAATTCAGATCTATTCTTCTAATAGTCCAATACTTTGCAGTTCTCATTGCCTCTCAGCAATCACCTTAAATCTTGTTTTACACAAACATGCACATTTGTACATGCTGTTCATCCTCCTCCTCCACCACCAAACTCTTTCATCACTACCTGTGTATTTCTAGCACTTAGCCTAGTATCTGGAACATAGTAGGTTTTTAATCAATTGTATTGATTGATTGAATATATAATTATAAATCATATATACCATCTATATACCCTGACACAGTACAGGGTATATAGAAAGTATTTAATAAATGCTTCCTTTCAGGTATGCTAGATTTCCCCCCCCCCTCCCAATTTTTTCATGTTGGTAATGTCATATTTTCATCAAAGTTGTTGTGATTAGTTCAAAATTAAGACAGCTAGGTGACATAAAAGATAGAGCATTTGACTTGGAGTCAGGCCCATCCTGGTTTGCTCCTTTCAACAATTCCCCACCAGCTACAATACATTCTTACCATGTTAGTTTTGTTTTGTTGACTTTATTTTCATCAGAAAAAGTGAATGTGTATATATGGGAGTCTTGTTTTAAGCTATCCAGTAATTTAGGACATAGTTTTATATGTCTCTCTCCCTTCCAGCCTTTAGAAAGACTCTGTCCCAGTAGATCAACACCACTATTTGGAAAATTCTGCATTATGTTGTGGAAATTCCCCCCAACCCCCAAAAAACCCAACCTTGAATCTTCTGTCTAGAATGATGGTGTCATCCCTGAAAGCTTGAAAAAAAAATAGGTAAAGTAAATCTGGTTTCCCATCCACAAGATGAGTCTCAACGAGCTTTTGTCATTATTGTTGGCCAAGTTTTTTTTTTTTTTTTACCCATTTTGTGTGTCATAGAAGTTTGGTGAATTCCATAAAGTCCCTTTCAGAATAATGAAGCTCAAATATTGCCTTAGACCAGCGGTTCTCATCTTGTGGGTTGCAACTCCTTTGGGGGTTGAATGACCCTTTCACAGGGGTCACCTAAGACCATCAGAAAACACATATTTCTGATGGTCTTAGGAACGGAAACAACCACTCCTCTATCTATCTCCAGGTGAGTCTGCCCACATGCAGATACACCCACATAAGAGTATTAAAGGGTCACAGCATTAGGAAGATTGAGAACCACTGCCTTAGACAATTACTAGCTGTGTGACCCTGGTCAAGTACCTTAATATCTCTAAGCCTCAGTTTTCCCATATGTAAAATCAAAGATGACAACAAGCACTTATTTCTTAAGGTTGTTGCCAGCATCCAGTGAGATAACATACATAAAGTGCTTTAGAAACCTTAAAGTTCTAGATAAATGTTTTTATTCCACCATCCCAGAGAGGGAAGAAGAATAATCCTGAATGTTCATTTATTCTTTAGAAAAGTAATTCTTCTGACCAAAGCTTTATTATTGTAAGGATTGTCCAAAGGACAATCCTATGTGGCAGTGCTCCCCCACAATCATGAGCAGAGCAAGAGCATTTCTTACAGATTTTCATTTATCCATGCCAAGAAGGGCGCTGAAAACCAGAACTTAAAAAATTAAAAGGAAAAATACACTATAGAATTTTGTGTACAATTCTCTTTTTCTGTTCTACCATGAACAGAGAAATAGTTATTATATTTGGTGTTTGTTCTACTCAAGACAAAAATTAGTAAAATTTTGAAAGAAACATAATGGACAAGTAGATATTTATAAAGGTTTTTGTTCATTTGTAGTACTCCTCACATCAGGGTGCATTTTTAGATACCCCAAATTACAGGTCACTTCAAGGTCATCTGCAGAGCCTGGAAGTTACCACCAAGGTTGGGTTAATTTTTACTACCCCAATTCAAAATAGCCTTCCACAAAAGGGAAAGGGTCAACCTTACTCTCGTTGAATTTGGCTTAGGGAAGTAATGACACAAACTCTAAACTGGGTATCTTGCCACACAGGAGAGGAGGGGGGATGGGAATGAGAGGTGGGATGATAGAGGGGAGGGC
>CM053586.1:66034363-66057443 GCA_028646515.1 Pseudochirops corinnae | reverse complement strand
GTTCTGCATAATTACACATGTACAGCCTGTATTTAATTGCTTGTCCTTCCAGTGGGGGTGGATGACGAAGGAGGAAGGGAAAGAATCTAGAATTTAAAGTTCTATAATCAAATGTTAAAAACATATATGTATACATTATTATTATTATTATTATTATTATTATTATTATTATTAACTACATCCAACTGGGAATTAAGATATACAGGCACTGTGGTAGGGATATCCATCCTGCCCTCCCAGAAAGTGAGAGGGGCAAGGGGGAGGACAAAGGAAAGAGCAGATTGGGGGAGGGGTTATACAGTGGGATGGCTGTTTTGAGGTGTTGGGCAGGGGAAAGATGGGGAGAAAATTTGTAACTCAAAATCTAGTGGAAATGAATGATGTAAATAAGAAAATAAATAAATGAATTTATTTAAAAACAACAACAACAACAAAATAGCCTTCCATTCCGCAAATCTTTATAACTCTTATTTGTGGCACACGCTTTTGACTTCCATTACAACAATAATCTTACATTTGTATAGAGCTGACAGTTTTTGTGAAACTGCATTTTCACCCATATAGCATAAAATCTCATTATCATCTCATCAAAACTCTGTTAGAGAGGCAGGATGGTTACTTAGTTATCATCTCCAAACAGAAGCCCAGGAGCTCTGTGAACTCCTAGGGTGACAGCTAAATGTACCACTGCAAGGTACATTTGTCTAACTGGCTTCCCTCTAGGTCTGAAAAGGGTGAAAACCATAGGGAGCCCTTAGGTCAATGGTTTCCACTGACTTTATGTAGAAATTCCCCCTCTCCTTTTTTTAACAAGTACAACAACAAAAGTTGCTCCCTACACACTCTTGTAAAAGTATCTATGCCAATAAAGAATTTTGTTAGTTTGGTTTTTGTTCAAATAAAATTAAGAATTTATTACAATTTTATAATAAACAAATGAATCCTAAACATATAAGTATTTAAAAAGAGCTGCATTTGTGGGCATAGGCTTACAGGGATGAGACTTTTAAGGTTCAACCACCTCTTTTTACAGATGAGGAAACAGGAGTAGGGTGGTGAATGACTTAGTTAAAGTTGTGAACCCCCAAAACTTTCTTTTTTAAACCGCTGACAGCAAACCTATTACTTTTCCCACTTTTGCACTTATCCAGGGAGCAAACCTAAGAGGGGTGAATGCTCCCTCTCCTACACTTCAAACTTCCCCACAGGGGTGTATTAGGTATCTGAAGCCAGGGGCATGGGAAGAGTTTCATTTTGGCACTCTGCCCCTCAACAGGGCCATAATAGTTTGGATGCTTGGCCCTCCCATCAGTCTGATAGATGGGGAACACTGGGATAGGAGAGATAAGATTATCAAAGATCTCTAGCCCCAGACCCAATTTCAACAGACAAGTGGGAGGTATCTGATTATCATTGGAATGCACTATCTGCTTAAATGTGAGTGGAGGCCAGGGTTGACCAGAGAAGGAAGATTTGGAAGGGAGGGGAGGCAGGGAGAATCAGTGACTTGTCTCCACACCTGAGTTCATATCCTTGAGCCTGGCCCATCCTGGTTTGCTCCTTTCAACAATTCCCCACCAGCTACAACAAATTCTCACTGTGTTACTTTTGTTTTGTTGATTTTATTTTCATCAGAAGAAGTGAATGTGTGTGTATACACACACACACACACACACACACACACACACGGAAGTCTTGCTTTAAGATATCCAATAATTTAGGACATGGTTTTGCACATCTCTCTCCCTTACAACCTCTAGAAAAGACTCTGTCCCAGTAGATCAACACCACTGTTTGGAAAATTCTGCATTATGTTGTGGTAATTTCTCCCAGCCCCCAAAAAACCCAACCCTGAATCTTCTGTCTAGTGTGATGGTTTCATCCCTGAAACCTTGGAAAAAAAAAAAGACAGGTAAAGTAAATCTAGTTTCCTGTCCACAAGGTTAAGTCTCAACTAACTTTTGTGGTTATTGTAGGCTAAGCGTTTTTTTTTTTTTAAACTATTTTGTGTGTCATGGAAGTTTGGTGAAGTCTATAAAGTCCATTTCAGAACAACATTATTTGAAACACATAAAATAAAATACACAATATTACAATTACATTGAAACTAATTACATTGAAATATATTATCAAGATATTTTTAAAAACCAAGTTCACAGATCCCAGGTTAAGATCCTCTATTCTAGGGGGGAAACTCTCACTGCAATATAGGAACTGAAGAAAATTGAAAAGCTGTAATACGAGTAAGATTTTTTAAGTTTAATTTTTATTTTCACTCCCTAATTCTCCTTCTCCCCCATTCATTGAGAAAATGAGAAATATGATACATACTATATACAGTGTTTCACAATTGATCATCGTTACAATTGCTCTTACTGTATACAACGTTCTCCTAGCTCTGTAACTTCACTTTACATCAATTCATATAAGTCTTCCTAGGATTTTCTGAAATCATTCTCTTCATGATTTCTTATGGCACAATAGTATTCCATCACAATCATATACTACAAGTTGTTCAGCCACTCCCCAGTTGATGTACATCCCTCAGTTTCCGATTCTTTGCTACCACAAAAAACAGCTACTATATAAATATTTTTGTACATATGAGTCCTTTTCCTTCTTATTTGATCTTCTTGGCATATATTTGGGTCAAAGGGTTTGCAGTTTTATAGCTTTATGGGCATAGTTCCAGATTGTTCTTCAGAGTGGTTGGACTAGTTCACGCCTCCACCAGCAGCGCACCAGTGCACCTATTTTCCCACTGTCCCTCCAGTATTAGTCATTTTCCTTTTCTGTCATTTTAGTCAATCTAGTGGATTTGAGGAGGTACCTCAGAGTTGTTTAAATTTGTATTTCATCATTTTTAGTGATTTAGGGCTTTTTTTTTTCTATGACTATTGAGAGCTTTGGTTTCTTCTTTTGAAAACTGCCTGTTCATATCCTTTGACTATTGGAGAATGGCACTTTAAAAAAATAATAAATTTGGCTCAGTTCTCTATATGTTTATAAAATGAGACTTTTACCAGAGAACTTTCTATAAAATTCCCCACCTCGCAGTTTCCTTCTTTCTTTCTAATTTTAACTGTATTTGGTTTTGTTTCTGAAAAACCTTTTCCGCTGTAATAAAAATTATTCATTTTACCTCCCATGATCCTTTCTGTCTCTTGTTTGATCATGAACTATTCCTCTATTCATGGACGACTGGTAGTTTTTTTTCTGTTCCTTTAATTTACTTATGACATCGCCCTTTATGGCTAAATTATGTACCCAGCGTCACGTCCCTACCAACCGGTTCCATGGCGATGGCAAGTTCAGCGGCAGCGGCCGCGATCGGAGCCCCGAGCGAAGGTGACACCGGGTGGGGAGAGAACAGTGCCTGAGGGGACCTGGTCGCTCCTGAGCTGTGCTTCCCCAGTGGCCCAGATTGGAGAAATCTACCTCTGACCTTTAGACAATACTTGGACGTCAACGAAGGTGAGTCGTTCCGGTATGAATGACCCAGAAAGATGAGAGGAATTCTACGTACATTTCATGCGGGCTTTAACCATGGCTGGATGAATGAATGGACAAGCATCGTCTGGCCTTGAACAAGACAATCAAAGAAGCTGTTCTGAAGAACTCTGAGAAGTACCTAAGTGAGCTGGCGGAGCAGCCCGAGTCCGAGATCATCCACAATCAGAAATGCAGTCATGAGATCAAGTATGTATAGAAGACCTACCTAGAATTGACTCCCACAATAGCGGGACTAGAGACAAGACATTGGAAACTCTGACTGATGCCCATACTTCTTCCTATTAACCAGAAAATTATGGGAAACAACCCAAACTTTGTATGAACACTTCCTGAAGCACATCAACTTTGAGAGAAAAAAATCATTTTGGTGTATGAAGTGACTGGCAAAAACTATGAGATTTCTTTCCTAAACCTTTACTTGTTGCCCAGACTCTTTCTGGACTACAAGACACTTGTCACTGAAAAATAGGTAGGTAGATAAATAAATTAATGGAAAGATGAATAAATAGGTAGACAGACAGGTAGATAGCTAGATAGATAGCTAGATAGATAGCTAGATAGATAGATAGATAGATAGATAGATAGATAGATAGATAGATAGATAGATGATAGATCATGTACCCCCTTTGAGTTTGTGAGATATTGGTCCATTCCTAGTCTCTGCCAGACTACTTCCCTGTTTTCTCAGCAGTTTTTGTCAGATAGTGAGCTCTTCTCCCAGTAGCAGTGATCTTTGGCTTTATCAAAAACCATTTTGTTGTACTCACTTGCTTCTATATATTGTATACCTCATCTAGTCTATTGGTCAACCACTCTATTTCTTATTCAATATAAAATTGTTTTGATGATGACCACTTTGTAGTATAGTTTGAGTTCTGGTATTGCTAGTCTTCCTTCCTCCATAATTTTTTTGTTGATTTCCTTGATATTTTCAACCTTTTATTCCTTTGGATGAATTTTATTATTTTTCCTAGCTTTATTAATTTGGTAGTTTGTCACTGAATATCCATTTGATATGGCACTGAGTGAGCAAATCAGTTTAGGTGGCAGTCATTTTTATATTGGCTTGGCATACCTATGAGCAATTAATATTTATCCAATTGTATAGATTTGCTTTTGTGTGAAGAGTGTTTTGTAATTGTGTTCCTATAGATCCTGTGTGTGTTGAAAGTAAGATTTTTTTCCTGAATAATAATCTCTCTTGATATCTTTTGATCCCAACTGACAAAGGACTTGTTCAAATGATAACATGTTGCCTTAAAGCAGCCAAGAAACTGGCCTCTTCTTGGTTGACCAGGCTAATAGAAAAGCTCAGATAAATGCACATATTCAATGATCTTGTCCAGATTCCAGATTCCTATAAATAAATGGCAAGGCTGTGGTTCTACTGTTAGATAAATTTGTTTACAGACACTTCTGCATCATCTTCAGAAAGAAAAGGAGGAATTGGAAAGATCGTAGGAAGGGTGAAAATATCTTGTCAAAAAAGAGTACAGGAAGAAAAAGCCTAAAATATCTTTTCCATACTAATCCCTTTCTTGTTTTTGGTCTAGGTTTCCATTCTTATCTGTATTCCCATTGAGAGAAAGAGTAAGTAACTTAGAAAGCATCTTCTCTTAAGACAGACTCTCCTTTTCCTTCATTCAACATTATTGAAAAGTCACTAACACTCAGGGAAGTTAGTCCTTGTTCTTTGTCAAAGAGTAGAATGATTTTGAGGTAATTCAGGAGCCAGTGAGAAGGCCAGTCTGGTTAAAACTGTTGGGAAGAAGTGATGAAAGATGTTTTAAAGCTAGAATGTGGGCTCTTATCTCTCACTCCTTCCCCCACCCCCAACTATAATATTGATGCTTGTGAGGTACCCTGAAGGAGGAAGAGCAGGAATAGGAGGAATTCTAAGTAGACTCAGGGATTGGGTCAGAATATTGCTATAGTATAGGAAATGATGAGCTGGTGGATTTAGAAAAACATGGAAAGACTTGAACATATGAATGAAGATGTTATCTACCTTCAGAGAAACAGATAACAAGTGAAAATAAGCAGTCAATGCATATGTGTTTGAATGTATACGTGTATATATGTATATTTTATGGATATCTATGTATGTGTATATATATGAACATGCACAAATATATACATACACACATATGTATTTCCAGATTTAATTGTAGTGGGAGGGGGGAGGGGAGGTAGGAAAGGAGGGGGAAAAGGGAAAAAGCACACAGCAGAAGACAAAAGAAAACATACAAGGAAGCAAAGATGGGCAGCTTTGTTATTAATGTTTAGTATCCATTAGATGTGTTTTCTTGAAATGAAAATTTATTGCTTTATATTGAATCCTCTCATGTTCTGCTGTGTACATGGTAATGTTTTTTTTTTTCTTTTCTTATTTTCTATTTATGTTTAAAATAAATTTAACAACTTTAAAAAATAAAGAATATAACACAGCCTAAAAAATAATGTTGAGTCTAAGTTCAATTACTATTAGTAATAACAATTTGTAGCTCATAATAAAAATGTATTTTTATTACACAATCCTATGAAGAATGAACAGGCATCTCCACTTTTCAGATGCGAAAAGTAAAGCTGGGAGATTAAGGGACTTGCTCTAATTCAGGTCACAAAACCAATAAGAAACAACCCAAGCCTTCTATCTCCAAGCAGAGGATTCTTTCCAGTCTAAGACACAACACATATTGTCTCAATCTGGACCATTCAGGGGATGGTGAGTGAGGTGGGGAGACAGGTCTAAGTGATATTGCTGCATTACCCAGGCGTTCTATCTACTTTCCCTGAATTCATCAGCTAATAGGTTAATTTTCTTCACTACAACTAGCATGGAAAATAGCCAGACTAATTCCTTTTGGTTTTTGAGATTTGAGCCTTTGATTATTGGGCTGTTTTGTTTTTTTTTTACCTGATGCATTTCTATGAACTCTAAAAGAAAGGTTTTACTAGCCAATATCATTTACTTAACGTTCAAGCCTTTGTAAATTATGGCCAGAGACACTCAAGCATTCTTGTCCCAGACGTGAACGCTAAGCCCTCGGGTTGTATTTTAGAAAGGAAAAGCACAATCGTAGGCTGTCTGTGATCTCTGAAATAGAATTTCTCATTTCACTAGGTCAGCACCTGATGTATTTAAGAATAATCCCATACAGGGAGCCTGGGCTTTAAGGAGGCATAGTCTTTTTCAGCATAATGGGAAATAAAAGGTTTACAAGGGTCAACCTTAAAGAAACTGGGTGGTATTATCTCTGGGCACTTATTTCTGCTGTCTAAGGATGCCCTTTGTCATGGCTTACAGGTTCATTAGTGGAGTCAAACCCAGAACTTGTTTCTTATTGTAGGTGTATTTAGCATAGAAGGATAATTATGTGCCATTAGAGTGCAATTTCAGTCTGGGACTGGAGAGAGACTTCATCAACCTTATAATTATGAAGCTAAAACACTTCTATTATTAGAGTGAAGGGATGAATGACAGTTTTATCATGGTTTCCTGACCCTTGACCTATCTACAGTAACAACATGCATTTCAGGAATAGGTTGCTAATGTGTATAATGGTAGAAGACATGATCCTTCCTATCCTTGTACATAATCATGGTGCCTCTATAACAGGAGTTCTTAACTTGAGGTCTCTGAACTTATTAAAAAAAATCTTTACTTCTTTTTCAAAGGAATTTTCAAAGCAAAATAAAATGTGGTACCTCTTTGAATTTGCCTTATTTTTGAAGCTCATAATTATCCTTTTAGTCTCTTTTTAGGATCAGTGATAAGCTTTTTTCCCCCTTCCAAAATGAGACTAGAAAGTTCAAGGTTGACTTTTAAATTTGAAGTTTTTTGGCACTAAGTCTTTGGGATTTGTAAAAATTTAAAAAAAAAAGAAGAAGAAGAATGGGAGGGGGGATAAGAATAATTTAGGCAAGGTAAATTCAAACACAAATGGGCAAACCAAGAATTTTGCCTGATTAACCTAGATGATTTTCTTCATCATCTACTTTGATTTGACAATTGGGGCAAAGACATCAAAACCTGACTTAATATCCCTCCTCTAAGCAATCTCCTCAACCTGAGAGTATGACCCTTTGCCATGGCAGCAGCAACCAGATAAATAAATTTCATTACTACATAGATGATCATGGGAGCTGTGATTTAGAAGTGGAAGGCACATTTGAAGTCATTTAGTCCAAAGCACTCATTTTTACAGACAAGAAAAGGAGGCCCAAAGCAGTAAAATGACTTTTCCAAGGTCACCAGTATAGCCTGATATATTATCCAAGGGTATAGGATAATATAAGATGTAGATTAGAGTTGTGTAATATTTCTGGGATGAAAGAAGGTTTTTTTTTTTTTATTTTTTTTGGAGGGGCACTTTGGGGTTAAGTGACTTGCCCAAGGGCACATGGCTAGTAAGCATTAAGTGTCTGAGGCTGGATTTGAACTCAGGTCCTCCTGATTCCAGGACTGGTTCTCTATTCACTGCACAACCTAGCTGCCCCAATGAAAGAAGTTTTGAAGTATTGATTCCACTAGTGGGGAAGGGAATTTACTGGATATCAGGCTTTATAACTGTCTCTGAGTTTGTTTTCCCTATGACTAAGCCAAATAAATCTCACCAAAAGACTTGTGAATTTCATCAGTATCTCTCATCTTCATCTCATCTCCACTTTACACCACAAGCACCCTCGTTCAGTGCCTCATCATCCCTGCCTCTTCTAATAGTCTCTAGTAATTGGTCTCCCGGCCTCTAAATCTCTCAGCTCTACACAGTTGTAACTTGATATTCCCAAAGTTCAACCCTGACTTTGCCATTCCCTTGTCAGCAGCCTCTTGTGGCTTCCTATTCCCTCTAGAATAGAAGCAATAAAACTTCCTTGTGACATTTCAAATGTTTTATAATATGGCTCCAGCCTATTGCTTATCCTCATGTAGTCTCCACTCCAGGCAAACTGTCTATTTGCTGCCTTTGGACTGAACATTCTATTTCCTACCTCTGTAACTTTTCAAAGGCTTTCACCCATTCCCAAAATGTTTTCCCTCCTCATCTCTACTTCTTACAACTCCTACTTCCTTTTATGGATCAGCTTAAGTGTCTCCTCTTTCAAGAGGGCTTTCATGCTTTCTCACCATTACTTTGTCTTATCTCACTCAAAATGAGAAAGTGAAAAGGCCTTAGCGTAAAAGGGTCAAGGTCTCCCATTGCATCCTGGGCCAGTCATCCTAATGAATATCTGGTCCAGATGGCTCAGGAAGAGAAAGTGAGGCTGGTGACCTTGCACAGTCCTTTCTCACTCAAATCAAAGTCAACCTCAAGTCATGTCGTCATTTCTCTGATGTCATGGTCCTTTTCAAGAATGAAGGACAAACACAACAACAACAACAATTGTATACAACAATTACGGTGTATATATGTTTATATTACATATTATTATATTATATGTATATTTTATGTTGTATGTACATATTACACATACATATTATGTATAATATATGTATGTATTACATATATAATGTGTATATGCATATATGTGTATATATATATATATATATATATATATATATATATTTGTACACCCTGTATTTCATTATCTATTTTGTATACTCCTATAGGAAATAAGCTTCTTTTTTTTTTTTTGCTTTTTGGAGGAGGAAGGGCAGGGCAATTTGGGTTAAGTGACTTGCCCAAGGTCACACAGCAAGTAAGCGTTAGGTGTGTGAGACCGTATTTGAACTCAGGTCTTCCTGACTCCAGGGCTGGTGCTCTATTCACCGAACCACCTAGCTGCCCCAGAATATAAGCTTTTTAAGGACAAGAATTGTCTTGCTTTTAATGCTTAGCCCAATCCCTGGCACATAAAAGGTACTCACTTAATCAATAAGCACTCATTATCCCTTAGATAGACTTAACTAAGGAGAAACTAATTAACTAATGGAGGAAGTAGGGTCTTCCGTTTAATAACTAAGAATTCATGCTATGTTTCTTTTCTCTTCACATTTCAATGAAATAGGACTAAGTGAAGCTGGTGACTTTGCACAGCCCTCCCTCACTTAAAGCAAATTCCCTTGCATGTCATAGCTTCACCTTCCTGATATTATGGTCCTCCTTGAAAATGAAGGACAAACAACTGACTATCAGCGTAATAAAGAAATGCGGGCAGACTTAAATACCTCATGAACTTGTTCATTTAAATTAGAATTAGAATTTAAAAAAATATTGTGGGTTGTTTTTGGTCTTTTTATTTTGTTTTGTCTTCTTTAGGCAATCAGCATTAAATGACTTGCTCAGGGTCACATAGCTAGTAAGTGTCCAAAGCCAGATTTGAATTCAGGTCCAGCTGACTCCAGGGTCAGTGCTCTATCCATTACACTGCTTAGCTGCCCCTAAATTTTTTAAAATTATTGTGAAATTTTGATTTAGATATGTTAGTCTATAAATTCTATATTTTCATTCATGTTAGATTTTCTTTCTTTTTAGAAGAAAAGAGAGTGAGTTGATGCTAATTTTCCAGATCTTTTGACGAACTATCATAACCTTGTCAGAGGCTCCAACATGACATAAAAGAATGATTTCTCTCACTTGTCTAACTCCTTGCAGTCATCAAGATAACCAGGAATTCCATTATCTTATGCCAAGTAGAATATCACCACCAGCTCTTATCCTAAGCACATGGTTCACAAGGCTCGTGGAATCAACAGGTTTATTTACACGTCAACCACAACAAACAGAACTCATATCAGGGCTCATGAGAAATAATTACATGCACCAGTCAACAACTCTTCCCCAGATGCCTGTCTAACCTCAATCACTTATGTTCATTTCCCTCATAAGGGCTCCCAGTGGGTATGGATTCTCGTTTGACTCCTCAGTACCTGTCTCCTACTGAGGCTGTGGAGTCCACTGTTTGTCAGGAGATTGTCACAGTGCCAGACCATAGCAGAGTTTTCAGTAATGTCAATCACACTTGTACAGATACACTTAGAAACTTTGGGAACAATGCCTTCTTACTATAAATTGTTTTCCCACTCTAATTAAATTTACCTTAATCCTTTATATATAGATATTTTTATGTTTCCAGAAAAAAAGGAAAAGAAATTGAAAATTGATTTACAGTTTCCAACCTACCATTCATAAAATGAGGAACTTAAATCAGAAATATGTGAAATGGTAAAACAAGAGAAAAGATCACATTCTTAAGTCACATGGTTGGAATGAACTGAAATGAAATGGCACCACTTGAATATATGAAGACTCCCTAGTTTTTTGAGGATATACTTGTGATGTAGTTCTTTTAATAGATTTTCAGACACAAAGCACATGTATGACAAACATAACTTTCTGTCTAGTGTAAAAGAACTTCATGATATGAATCCAATGAGATAATACAGTTCTCCCTTATGTAGTAATACCACTAATGAAGAGAGGAAAGATAATAAAGATGAAGAATTTGGAAAAGTAGTCTATATTAGCTATAATATATTATATTATATATTATAATATATGTATGATATCTGTATATGTATATATGTGTATAATCTAATATGTATAGAATTGAATTTGTCTTTGGGATATGCATTTGAATCTAGTTGAATTCTCACAGTCCAAGGTCTGGTGCTTCAAAAGCATGACATGCTCCAAATATCCTTGGTGTCTTGCTTCACTCTTTAAAGCACTGTTTTTAACTTCCTTTTTGAAGAAGAGATTTTATCCTGAGTGTGGATGAGTCAGATATTTTCCCTTATCCTGAATGTATTTACATGTAGAACCAATTTAAGGCTGTCTGTAATCAGTAATGCCCCTGAAAATACCCCTTAAAAGAATGTGAGATTCAGCCTGAAGGAAACAAAATGGCTCCCAACAATAACAAAACCAGGGTGGAGAAAGGGAGGGAAGAATGAAAGGATTTGATGGGATTGTCTCAAATGATAATGTTCCTGCAATCAAAGGCACTCTTTCCGTTAACTACCAGTCTATACTTAGAAGAATGCTAACTACACGTAAAACTAAGAGGCTGGAAACATCAGCAATAAACAGGTAGACATATTTCTTTCATCTGGGATTTAGAGTAGCCTTTGTACCTGGCTGCCACTTACTACTTATATGACCTCTAGATAAGTTACTTAACCTCTATGGGTTTTAGCAACTCATCTATAAAATGAGAGGGTTGGATTAGATGGCTTTTAAAGTCTATTCTGGCTCAAAATCCTATGTATGTATGATCCTACATAGGAGTATATGGTTAGGAGCCCTATATTTTAAGGATAATAAAGAGGTAATAATGAATGTCATGGGACATCATCAAGATTTATAGGATGATAGATTGAAAGAACCTCATTTGACAGATGGGGATACTGAGGCTGAGAGAGGTTAAGCAACATTCTGTCTAGCTCCCTGATCTGGTAGTATTTGCTTTTCACAGGGCTTAAACTGCAGGACCACTGGCAATGTTTGTGTTTTTTAAGATTAAGCCCAGTAACCCAAAGTCTTTTCCTGTGTCCTGTTACTTTTTGGGAAGGACTAAGGACATTGATCAGTGCATTACAGCAGATCTGACTCAGAGCCTCCTTCTGGCTTCCAGAATAAAATATAAAGTTCTTAGTTTAACATTTGAGGCTCTTTATAACCTTTTCATAACTCTTCATAATATTCATAGTATTTTCAGTCTTCTCATACTTTATACCATTCCATGAGCTCTACTACCCAGTGAAACCAATTCTTGTTCCTTACACATAGTATTCCATCTCCTGTCTCCATGTTTTTTACATTGGTTGTCCTTATGCCAAGAATGCTTACCTTACCTCTGCCTCCTGATATCCCTGGCTTCTTGAAAACTCAATATGAATCCTCACCTTGTGTAGGAGGCCTCTTTAGTCCTCTAGTTACTTGAAACTTTTCTACTAAGTTCACTCTCCTTCAACTTTGTAGGTATCTTTTTTGTACCTATTTAAAATTTTTTTTGCTTGTTTGTACCAATTTATTTACTTATTTACATGCTATCTCTTCCATTGCTAACTTTTTGCCTTTCTTTGTAGCCCCACCATTTAGCATATTGCTTGGCACATAGTAAGCTTTTAATATATGCTTAAATTATCAATTGATTTGGAGAGAAAATAGAAATGATAAAGAAATAATACTTCAAGACCTCAAATTATGTCAGGAAACAGTAATCATCAAAACTATTTAGTCCTGGTTTGAAAAAAAAGAGAGAAAAGTAGGCAATACTAGATACACAAGAATAAGAAAAGACCAAAGTCAATAGCTCACTATTTGATAAGTTCAAAAACATAAATACTTGGGAAAGAACTTGTTATTTGGCAAAAAACTGGGAAAACTGGAAAGAAGTTTGGCAGAAATTAGATTTAAACCATCATTTTATAACATATACCTGGATATGCTATGACAGTCTATCAAAAATTAGAAGATAAGCTTTCACAGTTATGACTAGTGGGAAAATTATTAACTAAACAAGAGAAAGGAGATCACAAAAGAAAAAATAAGTGATTTTGATCACATCAGAAGCTTTTACACATGCAAAATCAATTTAGCTCACATAAGAAGGAAAACTATCAGTTGAAAGAAAAAAATCTTTGCATCAAAGATTTCTACTAAGAGTCTAATAAACAAGCTATGTAGGGAATTAACACAAACGTATGAGATGTAGAGTCATTTACCATTGATTAGGTATTAAAGGAGATGAACAAATAGTCATCAAAAGAATTGAAAACTACCAACTGAGATAAGCTTTGGCATTTGTTGAAATGGAAGTCCCTAAAATTATGCTAAATAAGTACAGTCTGGAAGTTGGACATCAAGCGTGTAGTCACAAGAACTTTTTAACTCTAAGTCAGATAGAGTCTTGACACTATCCTTCATAAGAAAAAAATGAGAGTTGAAAAAATAGATTCAAAGCCTATGGGAACTACTTAGCTGCAGTCTCTAATAGAGCTACTTAGCTGGCTAGCTCCTCTGTGTTCCATAAAACTTTTGTTCTTGCAGTTTAGGAAACTCCTTTTGGAAGGGAAATGTTCATTAAATTAAGGCTTCAAGGACTAACAGATTCTCAGAGGAAAGCAGCTTGAGAATTTTTCCTTAGTCCTATAACTGAGAGAATGAGAGCCCTCCCTTTCTATGAGTTATAACATAAGCCTCTGGATTTTAAGTTAAAAGAAAGATGGCAGAGACTATTATTCCTTTTATAGAGAAGAATGACCCTTCAGTAAAGAATTCTAGCGGAAGCCAGAAGTTGAATGCAGAAAAAATTTTCATAACCTTCTGTTTAGTGGAGCAATGCCTAGACCAAAGAGACCATAAGAGCCCCATCCAAGAGCAACCTCAGAAGACTAGCAAGGAGCAACCCCCAACAGAGACTACACATCATACTCAAACCCTTTAACATTCTTCATTAGAGACAACATGCCATGCAAGTCCAGTGAGGAACAAACCCAGTTGGAGCAGTTTGATACTACCACAAGATATCTGTGTCCCTTCTTCATTGGAGGCAAGAGTTGCCCTTCCATGTATGTTCCCTGATCACCTGTATTTCCTCTGTATGTGTTCCTCTGCATGTGCCCTTCCACACACTTACCCAATGTGTCCTTTCTTCCTACCAATGACAAGTGTATTTATGGGAGAGAGTGCCCCAGTTTATGAGAGGAGTGTTTTATTGCTACATGTACACATATACACAAATATGCACACATACGTGTGTGTGTATAGTATGTGTGTGTATGGGGGGAGAGAGGGAGAGAAGGGGTGGGGAACCCATCTCTGCAGTGAAGAAACATTTTCTCAACCTTCTCTGAGGGCCATGGCGTCTTGGTCATTAGAATTATACAGTGTTCAATTGTGTTTGTTTATTATTTATAGTTACATTGTTGAAGTCATTGTGAGATATATACGTACATGTATATACACACATACATATATATGTATATATATATATATATATATATATATATATATATAAAATAACTTTCTTGCTTCTGCTGAATTCATTTTGCATCAGTTCACATAAGATTTCCTATGCATCACTGAATTCTACTTATTTGTTATTTCTTATGGCACTATAATATTTCATCACATTCATAGGCCACATTTGGTTCAATTATTTCTCAGCTGATGGGCATCTACTTCATTTTCAGTTCTTTGCTACAACAAAAAATGCTGTATTTTATGTATATGTGTATATGGGACCTTTCTGTCTTTGACCCAAGTGGAGGTCCAAGCTAGGTCCAAGTCTAGCCAACTGCCTTTGTCTCTTATATTAGAGATCATGCCCTAAGGGGAAAAAAATCCAACCTGGGATCTCACTGTCCTGATCAGTGAATGTCTCTCTTGGACTAATACTTCAGGAAAGTCCCAGCCAAATTGCTTCATCCTACTCCCTGCCCTGGCCATCGCCAGTCACCTTGCTAAGTCACTCTTAGGCTTTGTCTGGCTCTACATGGCTAGTATAAGTAAACGTAGAATGAGAAGTTCATGAGCCATTATGGTATTGAGTAGATGTGTAACCTTAGACTACCTTGGACCAGAGGTAGCTGATCTTGGAGGAACTATGTGTTACTCAGGGTATGCCCAGAGATGTTACACTGGAAGTCAGTGAAGGAATCATTCTACAAACTTTCTATACCCTGTCTCTGCTAATTGATGAAAATCATTGACAAACTCCTTCACAGGGGTGTTAAAATGATTCATTCAGGTACATTTGCCAAGTACTGAGCTCTTCTCAGAGGAAGGCACTAAAATGTACTTAATTTTTAAAAATAGTTTTGCAGTATGGTATACTGATATGTGTGTCTGTGTGCGTGTGTGTGTGTGTGTGTGTGTGTGTGTGTGTGTGTGTAAGGAGAGAAAGAGAGAGAGAAAGAGGAGAGAGAGAGAGAGAGAGAGAGAGAGAGAGAGAGAGAGAGAGAGACACGAGAGAGAGAGAGAGAGAGAGAGAGAGAGACACGAGAGAGAGAGAGAGAGAGAGAGAGAGAGAGAGAGAGAGAGAGCCTTTATACCCACTCATCATGAAAATACATCCCCTATTCTGAACAAAGCCAGGCAGAAAAATAAATTCTTTGTGTCACCAAGGAGAAATTCTTTTCCTGTTTCCTAGCCAGTGGTTGCAGCCCAGGCTGTTGTTGGCCTGGACACTGACTTTGACTCTGAGCTGTGACAGCCTTAGGCCAACATACTGCTAAGGGCAGAAGCCTGTTAAACATTAAAGTCTCTAAACACCTTGGGTGTCAGTTAAATTTGTAGGAGAATGACTAGCCTAGATGTTGCCACAGTTCTGAAGTGCTTCTGGGTTTTTTTTCTTTATTATGGTCAAAAGTTTCTCTAAACTGCCAATGTTCCCTTGCGGCCAAATTGAGCCATCTGGATACCTCGCATAAATCTCAGCTTACCCTTCCCAGGCAGTCCTAGTCAAATGACATTAGCACTGACAGCTTCCTGGTGTGAAAGATGGGAATGTAGTGTTACACTCCCCTTTGGCTATTTCATAATATCCTGCAAACTTTATTATTATTATTTTAATTATTTTATCAGAATGGGTAAATAGAAACCTTTGGGAATCCTCCCCAGGCCTTTAGTAGAGAAAAACACTCTCCTGCCCACACTGCAACCATCAAAAAAAAAAAAAAAAGAATACTAAGAGACAGATTGCATTTTGTAGTCTCCTCCCTCCCTGCTGTTGTTGACAAGCAAACATGAGAACAACAAGAAATACAAGTCTCCAGTTGTACAGTGAAGGATCTGGGAAGATACAATCATTTGGGTGCAAATTTTCTTCACTCTGGTCTCAATGTGCCACTAAATACCAGGTGGTTTAGGATGGTTCTCACAGTCTGTGAAAATTGGGTCACAGTCTGCAGCCATCAATATCAAAAGCTGAAATTTTACTTGCTAGCTTACACAACCTTTGATTTCTTAAATCTGAAAACTCTGAAAAGCACCTTTGGGTGCAAGCCAAGCTGCCTTCTTGGGTTAGGAGTGTGTGGTTCATAACTTACGGAGTACAGTTCAAAATCAAGTGTGTCATCAGTGCTTGGTGGCAAGAGAAAGTGTTTGGTGTTCTAATGGGACCTTTTGCTCAAGGGTTCTTGAACTAACCAAACATTATTCTTTGCAAACTTAGAGAACATGACCCAGGGTTAAATGGCAGCTTCAGAGTCAGGCATGAAGACAGTGGGCAGAACCGAGATGCACAACAGACCTCCAATTCCCTGGTTCACACTCTCTTTGTTGGACTGTCATCACTTCTAATAAGCTCTTTCGTTTTCAATATATTGCCCAGGAAGTTCTGGGCTGACCTTGCTTCCATAAATTGTGGAGATGTCAAGTCCATAACATATTCAAGTGGGATCTTTTAGGAGAAGGAGGAAATACTAGTGGGATTTTCTTCCAGAGGAAAAAGTCAAGAAATCTTTTTGTTGCTGTAGTCAGTCTGTTCCTGAAACAGATTTACTTGGAACTGATTTTTTAGCAAATGGAGGATTTGCTTATGCAGTAATTGCAATTGGCACATTGTAGCAACTGTCATTATAATCAGTGCCTTATTATACTGGAACTACCTCAAGTAGCTTTTATCATTCGAGACTTTTTTTTTTTAATTTTAAAGTAACTGAGAAGGAGGGCTCTTATAGAACATAGCTTAGGTGATATCTGCCCATCAAACAGAATAGAGAAGGTTGTTAAATAGCATAGCAGTCTCTCTCATCTTCCAGGGATGAAAACACATTGAATGATTTTCCTGAGGCAAGAAGTCTACATTCTTGTGTATGGATATGTAGCGAGAGTCTAAAGCAACAGTAGGTCTGTGAGTTGGTAGGGAACCTCGCCTGTCAAATACAAAGCCAAGTGGATAATGCCATAGTCCAGGAAGAAGTACCTATGGTAGATGGAGTATTTTAATGTTCCTACTTCCCACAGGAGACAAGCAAGTCTTTGTCCTCAGTACCCTTCAGGGGTCATGCTCTGTCCTTTTCCTCTTCCCACAATTATTCATGAAACTTCTACTGTGGAAAGACTGAGAGACATATTGACCTGGATTGTTGATTTTCTTTGGCCTGGCAACTAAGTCTGAAACCTAAGAAGGCAGCCTGGCTTGGTAAACTGTGGAGGGATATGAATTGAGAATCTGCCTCTGGCGCCATCTTGTTCACCAGTGTGGTCAGCTTCCCAGGGCCCCGTTAGTAAATGTAGAATAATACAACAGAGGGTGGTGAAGCAAAGATTGATTGTTGCACGCTTTGACTGATACTAAATGCTTTTCTTGCTTAATGGATGTCACAAGGTCCTGGGGGGCAGGAACTAGATCTGCTTTTTATTTTATGACTACTTCCAAATGCCTTAGCACAGTGTTCCCTAGGTAGTGGGTGCTCAGTAAATGCTGATAATGACTGACAAGGAATCCTGTTTACCTTGAATTTGGTTGTTTTAAATGTCAGGCTAGTCATTATCCAGCTGAGTTTTTTCTTCCCTCTATTCATTCCTTTTTAGAAATGCTAAGTAATTTTTTATTGTTAGCAGCGTTGTGTTTAAAAAAAGAATAAGCCATTTCTTTGTGTGACCTAGACCTTGGTTTTCTCTGATAGGAAATTGTGTTTATACTGAGTAGAGCTTTTGGATAAGGTCCTCACAACTATACACGTGTTTTTGGGTATGTTTTAACATTTCAACTAGGTTGTAAGCACCATGCAGTGGAAAACTGTCTGTTATAATCTCCCTCCCATCCCCACACCACTACTCCTAGCACATTTCAACGCCCATAGTGCATGCTTAGTAAATAGTTAATTGAGTAAAAAAAGATAGAATAAAAGAATATAGTTGTGTGCAGACTTGCATTTGCTTTTCTAGATCAATGCCTGACAGTGCCTTGCATATAGGATGTACTCAATATTTGTTGTATTAGTGAATGAATGAATGAATGAATGAATGAATGGACAGAAATTCAGCTTAGCATAATAGTAATTTTTCTTTGTTAAGGGAAAGGTCAGTTGGTCAGGGAAAGGGGTTGTATATTCAAACAAGACTATGTTATAAGAACAAAAGACAGCAGTAAAACTATTTTTTTAAATTAGCACAGACATATATTATTTGGATCAAAATGTTGGGTTCTGGATAGTAAAGTGAATAAGGGCATCCTCATTTGTCACACCATGACACAGTTTCATTTTTATTTGTCATGAATTAACAATGCAATAAACAGTATCTCCTCTTCTCCCCCACTATTACATATCCCTCCCCAATGGTAAAAAGGCCAATTTGTTTCTAGGACATTCCTAGGTAGAAGTTTGGACAAGAATAGCCATCTAGATTCCTTATCATTCAGTTCCTGTACTGTTCTTGATTACTCATCCATTTGAGCTAGATTTAAGGTAGGTCAAGGCTGATCAGGCCTCTTTTATCTTATGTTCTACCTACAAATTTCTAAATTTGACACAATACATCTTGGGAAGACTCCAGGAACAAAAACCCATAGTATGTCCATTGATGTGACATACTAGGCAAGATAGAAAATGGGCCTCTGAAGCAAATATTTTTAAAAGACAGACAGGGAACCTCAGATTACCCACACCTAAACCAGGCTCAAGCAACACTCCAGCAGAAGAGAGAGGGAAATGGAAGGATGATGGAAGAGTGGAAAGAAGCATAGGTTGTTCAGATTTGAAGGCCTTCAGCAATAGTGGGAGAGAAACTAGTGCCAAGGGTTCTTTTCAAGCCCTGTACTCTATAATATACCACTTAAATCCCTGACACTAAGGAAAAAACCCCCAAACATTAAACTAGATAAGACTTTCTAGACCTAAACTTTGAACAGTTTAGAATTTCCAAAGTAGGCCTAAAACCAACACCCCCTTCTACTGTTCATCCAGAGTAGGACTGATCTAAGACTAGACCTGACCTATAACTGCCATGAACTAAGTTTGGAGGGCTTCCCCAGAGGCAAAATGCCCTCTGTGGTAAGGGTCAGCTAACTTAACTATAAATATACCAATGGCACTTGTTGCCACTAAAAGCAATTATGTTAAATCTCACTCAACCCCTCCAGTTCAAATTCCTACATCATCATGGGTCAGACATGGGTCTAAAGAGGGGAATGAATATCCACCAAACCGATGAGTCTCACTAGTCAAGTCAAGGGATCCTAAGTGCTAGCACCTAAGTCTGGAGTGAATTTTCAACACATTCAACACATTCTCTCTTTACTATGAAAGCTACTTTGCTACTTATCACGTGAGTGCTGTTGAAAACAGATTATGGACATGGATCTTTCTGAGCGAACGAAGGCCCACATAGGAAAAGTGATTGGACCTAGTTCTCACATGTTCTCTGACTCCAGATCTAGCATTCCTTTCATTAAACATCAGGCAAGTGACTTTCCCATTGTTCTCAGTTTCTTTGTCCATACAATGAAGATGCTGAATTAAATGATCTCAAAGGACCCTTCCAGATCTAAATCTGTGACTATGATTCTAATCTGATCCTCCCAGTTAATTACTGAACCAGAGGAACAGGATTCAAATAGATTGGGAATAAAATGTCTGATATTTGAAACACTTCCAGGAAGACTTACATTAATTACCTTATTTTCTTTTGACAAGATTGGAAGCATCAGCCATAACTGTTGGCAGATTTATTTTGCTTATAAAATGTGACAATGTGGTGAAACCTTTGGCTTTTCCTGAGATAAATCATGGGTGTCCATCAGCATGGAACTCTACAACCACCATATTTGAGCATTCTTACTGCTCAATTTAAGCCCACTTCAGAGATATGGACAATAAATAGGCAGATGTAGCTCACTTTTCCTTAAGGTGGCACAGTACATAGAGTGCTGGACAGTTTATCTGGCAGAAGATCTGAGATCAAATCCCACCTCAGATACTTATTATGTGACTGCACAAGTCACTTAAGCCTTTCAGCCTCAGTTTCCTCATCTGTAAAATGAAGGTTTTACCTCACAAGGTTATTATGAGGATCAAAAGAGATAACACATATAAAATACTTTGCAAATCTTAAAGCATTATATGAATGTACTTAATAATAATAATGTTACAATAATATATAATAATAAAGTTATTAATAGACACATTCTTATTAAAGACATATGCTGAAAGAGTAATAACCTTCCCCTCACCACCACATTCTTACTTTTTAATCTATTTGCTTTCTTCCTATTTCCTAAAAGATTCAGGATTTTTGCAACTAAATGTAAAAATATCTACTTTACATGCAGATTTTTTTTTTCTCGAAAAAGACAGACTGTGGTTCAAAAAACCTGTAATCTGGCATGTGCAATTTCAGCTCCAAACACAGACTGGAGTTGTTATGACTACTTAAAATCCATTCCTTGATACTAAATGTTGGTATGAGTGGGCATAAAAAAAGAGCAGCAGACAGCAATTGCCTTCCAATGTGGCTAGCTAAGCTCAGAATGTGTTGGAAAATTCTAATACTTACTGCTTTTTTTTTCTTTGCACCTTCTTATAAGCAAGAATATTCATGCCTTTTCTTGAAAAAAAAAAAAAAAGATTAACTCACAGTGAATCCAGACCCCTGATCTCTGGATACCTGCTATGCTGAACATGGATTAACCGGTTGGACTGTTTACAGATTGTATCTGTGGGCTATTATTATCCTTGCTGAAAAAAGTACTTGGCCCAATCAATCTAGCTTGCTAAATTTGAAGCTTGCTATATTATCTCTTATCTCTCTTTATTGTCTTCAGAGTCACACACACACACACACACTGTGGATGGATGAGCATCTGAATGAAGCCTAGGTCCCAGTGAAATTCTGATCCCACAGTAGTTCACTGAACTCCAAAAGTGAGTTAAAGAGACTCTAAATTTACTCCTCCTAAGCCTTTCAGTTTGCTTATTTCTTGGGAACTCTTAAAGAGGACACAGCTGAATGAAGTCAGGTGATCCAGATGGAAAGCGAGGCTGGGAGAAATCAGATGGATAGCCCAGGAACGGCTCTGTTCAGAAGTCTACAGTTCAAGTATGAATGATGATATGGTACAAGGGAAGGCACACTACTGGAATGGGCATTGGGAGACCAAGATTCGAGTCCTGGTTCTGTTACTTCTCAGCTATGTGACTTTGGGAAGGTCTCTGACCCTCTCCAATGTTGGTTTCCTCATTAATAAAATAATGGAGTTGAAGTAGATAATTTCCAAGGTTACTTCTGGCTCTGATTCTAAGTCTTCAGGACCTCCACATTCTCCTTTCTGTAGAAAGAATCTCAGATAGAAAGGACCTCAGAGGCCATTCTAGTCTGCCCTGAAAATGGACATCCAGACTTTGACAGAGGACTTCTAACCTCCCAGGGTAGCCTATTCCACTTTTGGATAACTCCCACAGGTTAGATTACCATCTCCGTGCCTGTAACCTCCCAATTTATATAAAATGCCTTACTTTTTCTCTTGATCTATAGTTTCTCATCACCAAATGTCTTCTGGACTTCTCCATATGGATGTCTCCAAGACACAAACTCAACATGATCAAAATAGAACTCACTATCTTTTCCCTTACATCTACTACTCCTCTTGACCTCCCTATTTCTATTAAAGGCACCACCATCCTTCTGGTTACTTGGATTTACAGCCTTAGTGTCATCTTTGCATCTTCCCTCTCTTTTGTTCATTTATGACTTTTTCAGTATCTTTTTCAGATACTGAATTTTTTTTCTGTTTGTTATTTTATTTACCTATTTTACATTTTTTTGTGAATGATCATGCATTTCCTCTAACTTACCAGTTTTGCTAGAACATAATTGGGCAAAAGTTTCTGATAATTTCATTTAACAACTGTTCAATCATTGTAAAGTCTTCTTTTTCACTTTTGATATGAACAATCTAGTTTATCTCTCTTAAAAATATGATTAGCTGCTTATCTATTTTGTTAGTTTTCTTTTAAAAATCTCCTGTACATATTTGTTAGTTCAATATTTTTTGCTTTTAATTTTATTAATGTCCTCTTTAATTTTCAGATTTCCTATTTTGTAACTTAGCTGAAGATTTTTAAATTGTTGGTGAAGTATTTTTTTATTGTGTGCTTCAGTCATTGATTTATCCTTTTTCTCATATTTGTGAGAACATTTAGGGATATAGATGTTCTCCTCAGAAGTATATAAACTGTATCATAAATTTTGATATGTTATCTCATTATTGTCATTTTCTTGGATGAAATTTTTTTTTTGTTTCTATAATGTAGTTTTTGACCCACCAATTCTTTAGAATTATGTCATTTACATTCCCATTAAAATTTAATTCATTCCTCAAAGGCTCTTTATTGAATATCACTTTTTCTTACATTGTGATTAATAAAATGATATGTTTAGTGTTTTTGCTTTTCTATATTTTTGACAAGGTCTTCATGCATAGTCAGTTTTTGTAAGGGTGCCATATACAGTTGTGCAGAATATAATTATATTTTATTCCCCTTCACTAATCACTAGAAATCTATCTCTAATTTCCTAAAATTCTATTCACTATTAACTTTTTTTTATTTATCTGTTGGTTTTGTCTAAGCCTAAAAGGAGTACATTTTAGGTCTCCAACTAATATAACTTTT